>CM031234.1:919138342-919501051 GCA_018340775.1 Taxus wallichiana var. yunnanensis | reverse complement strand
CCAATTGATAATTCTATAGTACAATCCAAAAAGGGAAAGGGGAAGGAAGGGGAAGAAGAAAGAAGATGAAATTCCCTTGGATACCACTGAGGAATGGTACTCGAGAGATGTAATACCCGGATGGGGTTTCGCTAGGGAAAGAGTGGGAGTCCCACATTAGACAAATGACCGTAATTGATTACAATCACTAGTTGAGTATAATTGCGAAGGAAATGGTGCTAGAGCTGGTGTGCCCCACAAACAAACAAACACCTGACGGGATGCTGATTTACTGTGATGTTGTGAAGGTGAAAATGGAAAAGGTAGGGCTTCTCCAGCTTTATGAGTTTCCCTACTTCAAGAAGCCCGAGCGCCTGTACCAATGGTTAATGATGTGTGTGTACAAAGATTTCTTCTACTGAAAATTCCAAAGTAAGGATGTAATGGGAAAATGGGGAATGAAATTTTTTTCTTGTGAGAATACATGTATGGATCCACACATGGCGCATGACTATGGTCTACCTTTTGTAATCTTTTATAAGTAAACACTATGAATGAATGTGATAAGGTTACCATGAAAAATGTATTAAGACTCTTTCCCTGTATTATCTACATATTTCTATTGTACTTCTATTCTTATATAATCGTGAATCTTACTTAAATGGTTAAGTATAGTAGTAGATTTACAACACTTAGTTCTATTATTTCTGTTGTGCACTTTGGTTCTATTATGACTAAAGGGGTGTAGAAGATATCATGAGATCTATAGCCCTTCATGTCCTGGCATTAAATCACTAAGTTAGAATCATGAGCTATGCCTTCCACTAGACTCACATAAAGAGAGACTCGGCTCCCTCTCACATTCCTCAAGTGAGTGCCCAAAGACCCACTTTGGGTGATAGGGTCGCACACATGAGGTTCCCTTGTTCTTAGTGGGTGTAAAAGAGACTACGAGAGAGATGTGGGCATATGGGTGGTTGTGCAGGTTTAGCTTGTGTTGTACATTTATACTACATTGTTGGGAATACAAGCACATAGTGTGTGCATTCGACCTATAGGGATGCCTCGAGAAGATGCATTCCCACCTAGATTTGGGCAAGTGGGATATAGGAGATGGGTGCCGGTGATAGGAGAGCGAGAGATCAGATAGGCCGACACATGATGTGGCCCATTTTCGGTAGTTACTAGAGGGATTGTCTAGAGTGGAAATTATATGGAGGCCATATGTGGGATTCCCCTCATATAGGCATATGCATGAGGAGCTAGCTAAGCTCCATCTAGAGAGGTGGATATAGGGTCTTCGTGCCGAGGAGGATGAGATGATCCCAGTAGACATAGTCCAACGATAGTTTGGGATCTTATAGGACATTCCTCTACCATTCCCACAGTATCGAAGAGATGACATGGAGAGGCCCTTACCTCTCACGCAGCCTCATAGTTCTTACGAGGAGGAGGAGCAACCAAAGGTGCATTGCGTAGATAGATAATGTTGGATCTACATAAAGGTACGGTGTAGTGGTGGTTGACTCGGTTACGAGTAAAACCACCCAGGACCAGAGGTAGCAGAGACCTAGCTACCATTATAGTGTAGAGAGACACCATACGAGGCGAGTAGCTACACACCGATTACCCAATTGGGTATCTGCCGAGACATAGTTAGAGGGGCTTGAAGGTAGAGGTAGTAGAGATACACATAAAGGTGGCTAGTTTGTAGGCCCAGATGGCTAATGGAGGAGATGGAGGAGATAGAGATGGTCGGGGAGGATGGTCATGTGACACCTTACAAGCTCGGTGGTAGGTTTATAGGGCCGATTAGCCACATCCCGAGGCATAGGTGGGGCCTTACGAGGCCCAAATATAGGCACGAGGTTGGGGCACCACCACAAGCCTTGGGAGCGGAGTCCTAGTTCATAGGAAGGAGTAGGGCGGTTGTTGTAGGGTAGGTATAGGGGCCAAGAGCTATAGGACCACCATAGACCATGCCTGTATCTAGGTTACAGGATGCCCTAGGTGAGGCGAGATACTATCAGGACCAACTTATGACAGGACATGATATATTTCATATCCTATGCCAAGTACGAGGGCATAAGAGGCATCCAAAGGTGAGAGGAAAACATCCCACACTCATAGTGTGGAGAGTGCAGAGGTCGAGAGCTCCGATGCCCGATCAAGGAGAGGCCACCAGCACATGGCGACTAGCTCTAGGTGAGGTACCAGCAAGGACATAGGAGGTGAGGGTATAGGTGACACAAAGATGGAGGACATCCGGTGAGATGCCTGATATGTGGTCACCTAGTTTTTGATGTCTACTAGTATTTTTTTTTGGATACATATACTAGCCTACATGCCGAAGAGATTTTGTATTGATTCATTCTTTTTTTGTATATATGAGAGCGCTGCGTGCAATGACATTTTGTATTGTATATCAGCTTGCATGCGACATTTTGAGATGATGGACATGATGAGATAGGCATGTATATTGAGATACACATTTATTGATTTATATGATGAGATACATGGGATTTTTTGATTTGTTGATGTGTTTATGAGATATTGGTTTATGGCTTGTGGTAGATGAGATATGGATTTGTTGTTTGTATTAGATGAGATATGGGTTTGTTGTTTTGATATGGATGGAAATTAGGTGAGTTAGGCATGATGGAGTCAGGTCAGTTTAGGCATGGATCGAGTCAGATTGGTTAGGCATGGTTGAGTTAGGTTTGGCTAGGCATGGATTGAGTCAGGTTATAGGCATGGATCGAGTCAGGTTGGTAGGCATGGATCGAGTTAGGTTGGTTAGGCATGGATCGAGTTAGGTTTGGTTAGGCATGGATTGAGTCAGGTTATAGGCATGGATCGAGTTGAAAGTAGGTGAAGTTGTGATTCATTATTTTTGCAATGAATGATACTATGGGTCATATGTGAGATGTGGTATAATCTATGCATAGTGATGATAGAGAAATGGTAGGTGTAATAAATGTATAAAATATGAAGCAACTTGTTATGTATGTGGCTTAATTTCCAATTTTATATATAAAGGAAACTAAGTGAGATGTGTTGTAAATGGTAGGGAACATTGAAGATGAATTGTTTAGGGTATAGAATGGCTGAGCTAAGGGCCCCATGCCCATAGAGTGCTACCTACATATTCCTGGTGAAAAGGGACCTCATGCCGATGTAGTTCTCCCATAAGCTAGGGAAGAAAATGAGGAGGTATGAAAATGAGTTGGTAGGTTTTTGGGCATGTTGTGGGTTTAGATCTGCTAGGTGTGGGTAGATTATAGGTAAAATGATGTAGGTGGAGGTGATTGTGGTGAAAGAAGAAGATTACCCCAAAAGTAAGTGTCAGGACAAGTCTGTATAAGCTAATCAAAACGTAAACAAAGATGGTTAAAAGATAAGAGCGATAATAAAGCTACTTGATTGGGTAGGATCATACTTTGAGTAGATCATACCTTGGAGGAGTGATGAACATAAGACCCTAAAGACATTACATGATTTACTTGTTATATGATGAAAAGTAGTCATAGGATCACCAAATGTCTAAATTCATATGTGATTTCTTTGTAAAAGGATGTGTTCCTTGATTGAGAAATCATGCTTGATATGTCTTGTATCTTCTTTGCGATTACGAGATCTTTGGTAGTCGGAATATGATTGGACTCTTTTATTTCTTTCATTTTGTATCTGAGTTTAATCTGATCTCGGAATGAATCATAGAGTTATCCATCTATAAGACCTAGCCTTGGATCAGTGGAATTGATCCAAGTATTGCTTTAAGTTTGTTCGTGATGAATTAAAATTACAGACCTTGAACAGGTTGCAAGGTCTAGAAGCATTGAATAAGCTAGTCCGGAGTATAACTCAGGTTGATCATGTGAAATGGATTGGTTCCCGATATCGAAGTATATCTGGAAGGTCTCGATCGTGGACCAGGTAATAATTCGGTTTCATACAATTTTTAGCCTAAAGGCGAACAGGAGCTAACCCTGTTCAAGAATGCATGTTGTAGGTCTTTTTATGAGTGTACGGAATGTAGACCTAACTGGAATTATTAATGTTAGTAACCTAAAACTAAACCTAACCTAGGGGTTAGATTAGTGTTAATCTAACCTAGACCTAGGCTAAGAACTAATGTCCTAAGTTAGTATCTATGTTCTATGAAGTTAGACTAGGTGTTATCCTAAATTCTAACCTAAGTTACTAACCTAACTATTGGGCAAGGATTATGGGGACCTATGGAGGGGATGCGAACCATGGGCGGCGGTTTCTATGTTATTTAATGCAAAGGATAAGTATGAAGGACAGGTATTGGTAGAAGTTTTAGAAACGGCTAACTTGAGCCGACGTGGCAGGTCACCAAAACTGAAAATGGTCTTGAAATTTTATTTGTCTATCGCCAACTTTGGCGGTCGGTGGCAGTGGAGTTTGAGCGGGAAATTTGGAGTAAATGCAATTAATGAGCTCGGTAGTCGAGCTCGGAATTCGTGAGAAGGCATGCAAATTGGAAAGTTGTTGTTTTGTTTGGCTTATCGCGAATTTCGGTTTTCCTTCTGCTGTTCACTTGGTTCTTACTTTTGACCGTCTTCTTTGTGTTGCATGGCGAGTATGAGCGTATCTAGCTCTTTTCTCTGGCAAGGAAAATATATATGTCATGGAGATAGCAAAATTTTGTTGGTCGCTCTAACTTGGAAAAGGAAAAGGAAGTCCGAGCTCTTTCAGTGGTGCCTTGAATTTTGAGCAAAAATCCAGGCATGTTAGGCCCTAACCTTTAAAAATCTTGCTGTCTTTCAAGTGATTTCATTAGAACAACTCTGTTCAAATGATTTATGGTAATAGAGGATTTTCTTTGGATGTCTTGTGTGATTTTGACACTGTATCTTCATGCTGGTTCGATTTTTCATTTATCCCTTGATGGGTGTTTATTAAATTCGAACTGTGGCTTTATTTCTTTGTGTTTTGCATTCTGGCTTAAATATGTGAAATATATGAAAGGAATGTATGCTCGGCCTACTCGGCGAGAGCCCATAAATTATTCTTGTGATGGGTACAGGCCACTGTTATGCTTGTCGATTTTGTCATCGATGCATGTTGTGAATACTTGTTGGAAGGGAAACTGCTGGACATTTGTTTGATTATTCAGTTTTAAAAGAACCTTGTAAGCTCTGTCGTGGTTATTGATGGGGTGGTTATTGATACTTGTTGGGTTTCGTTTTGTCTTTTAAAGTTGTTTGGGAAGAGGTAACTACTGTGTTACAGTAGTCATTACAACCCTGTGGAAGTTGTTTTTCCTTTTTATTGTGGTAATGGGATTCAACCCGTTGACAGTATACAATATGGATATATGTATTTTATTTGAACGACTCTGTAGAGTCCATTAAATGATTCGTATAAATTGGGCCACTGTGGAAGCTATATATATATATATATATATATAATGTTGGAAATTGCTTTGTCTGAGTCTTGTTGGAGTAACAGGTAAGGCGACTTCTATTATTTGGTAATGAATACTTTCGTTTTACAAGGAATTTGTGGTTCAGACTCAGTTGGGCATTTAAATATGTATTCCACTCTATGTAAGCTTGGAGCAAATATAGTTATACGGGCTCCGTTGGATTTCTTGTTACTAAATCATTATATAGCTTTTGTATAAACCTGATTTTAAAGGCTTGCCAATGTTGGCACGGATGGAATCATTATCTTCTATGTATTTTGTTTACTGTTGTTGGGACTCAGTTGAATTCTTGATAGATAAACAGTGTAACTGCTTCAAATTATAACTGTTGGGTTTACTTTGTTTTTGACTTGTTGGGTTCTGTGAGTATGGGAAGATATCTTGTATGTCGGCTTCTGGATAAGCTAAACTGTGAATACTTGTTTATGGACTTAGTTTTAATTCCTCGAATGGTAATCTATGTCACTGTTTTCCATATAAGCCTGAGTATGAACATGTAATGTTCTTGGCTTTGTTGGTTTTCTTTAATTAAGCTTGATAACATGAATTATGGCCTTTTAAGTAGGTCGCGAATACCATACTTTCAACTCTGATTTCGTTCAGGGGTGATTACGATATTCTGTGTATGTTTTCCTTCTGATTACATTCCAGTTTGATGTGGCTGTGCATGCTGCTTGGATTTCGTTTAAAAATCCCTTCGCATAGTCGTAGGGAAATGTCATTGCTTAAATGATCATGAGTCTTTGGTTGACTGCGATAGCAAAGGAGTTCTTTGATTTCGACCTTGTGTCTAAAAGCCTTTCAGTGCTAATCTTCTTATCTGTCACTTTTGCGTAAGGTCATACTGAGTCCGCTTGGTAGATAGACGCCGTTGTTTGGCAAGAAGGCTACTGTACTGTAGTTGCTTTATTGTAAGTTTTAATAAAACGGTGGTGTTGATGATGGACTCAACTGATTTATTAGCATGTGTATTAAGTGAATGCCTTGCTTTTGGAAAGATGGTATAGACATGAGCTAGTTCAGAGGGAAACATGTACAATTTGTTTATTTCTCTTCTGTTGTAAATTATAAGTTGATATAATTGTTTAACTAACATCTGTAATTGATTTTACATAATGATGGTAACTGGATTGATATGATATTCCTCTTTTTAAGTTGAATATAATGATTGTCTGATGTTTGTTCAACTTGGGATTTACAATGAATAATTGCTTAGGACACTTTTGTTCTTCTTGATCCCTAATATTTTGATGAAATATTTGAGAAGTATATAGGACTACTCTATAACGAAAATTATTGTTACACGTTATAGACATGATATATTCTTAACGTATAGTCTGAGTCATGTTTATTTGATTGGTGATTTTATATCATTTAAACGGGTGTTTAATGAAAACAATTGATGGATTGCAATTGTTTTAAAAGTTAGTGCTTATCATGCTCAGTTCATCGAACTGACTCATGTTGACTATTTTTGCAGATGGTTGCCGTAAGTGGTAAAAGCATGCAGATCTGATAGGATAATCAGATTGATTAAATTTGATTTTAAGTAGAATTTCAGATAGATTCTCTAAAATGTATTATATGAGGAAAGATGTCCTTTTTCCGTTGAGCATTGTATTAAGTATGCTGATTGTACAAAATGTATCTGTATAGATCTGAAAAGAATGGAAATAAGTATTTGCTACTTATGTGTTGTATTCTTATTCTGATTGTTGACCTTCTTCGGTTTATATACCGGAGGGGCATTGTTATCATTGTATAAATTGGAGACTTTGTGATTGTCAATGAAAGTTACAAGAATATGAGATTGAATTCTTATGAGTGTTTAGTAGTTCTAATTTGTTCTATCGAAAGCAAAAATTGAATTTTAAATCTTTGTCTTTCTAAAAGATAGGGTTAAAATGAACCTAAGCAGAATGCTAATCAAGCTGAATTAAATTACTAATCCCTAGTCTTGATTATGACAGGACAACATTAAATTGGATTCTTAATCATTGATATCTTGATACTAATAAGTATGATATAAATTCAGTTAGGAGAACTGATATAAATCTAATGGGGTTCAGATGGCAATCTCATGTGAAGGTTATGAGTTATTGTTCAATTCTGTTGTTTTAGAATCATGTATATTCTAAGAACTCCTTGATGAGACCTTGGCCTTAATATCTCCACCATGTAATGGGTTTTATTGAGGAAGGCCATCCTTAGATGAAGAATCCAGGGATCGGGAAAGGCTAACCTTAGGGGAACGTCTTTAATGTAATTTAAACTCAATGTGCGTAACGCATATTAATAAGTAGATCTTTTCGAGGCGGATTTAAAGGTTGACGGCACAAGTCAACTGCAGGGTTGTACCTCCGAGAAGATTAGGATCTTCTCAAAGTTACAACAATGCAGGTGACTTATGACGACACCCTTTGCATTGATCGCTAAGATTTACACTTTGATCTCGAACGAGTTACTCAGGGACCGATTAGGAATGTGGTCACGTTATAAGGCTGCCTAGGAGATTTGGGGTATCTTGACACCTTTGGTTTAACTAGGATTGAACCAGTATGTCATCATATCCCTAATCCTCGTGGGCATCCATATAACATTATCACCTTGTTAATCTGTCTCCGAGTGATTAAGTTGAGATAGGAAGGACTGACAGAAGTCGGTATAAGACATTCTACATAACATAAGAATGGGGTGAAGGGCGTATTCCAGATTGACGAGTATGCCGTTAAGGAATACGAGACATAAACAGTATGTTTCAAATCTTTGGCCAAAGTATCGCAAGCTGCTTGATTGCGTTGTCCTAATTCACCTAGTCTAAGGGATGAGATGCCGATGAATAATGGTAACAATTATTCAGTTAGGTTCCTTGGACAGAGCATTCTGAATCCCAGAATAGGGAAGAGAACCGCAAGAGTGAAGTGTTAAATAAAAACGCCAACTCTTATTACTCATGAATAGATCGGTAGATTACCGAGTCATGGAATGAATAGATCGGAGGTACTCCGAGTCATTACAGCTGCATATGGTTGTCTGTTATAAGAATGGTTATTTGATTTGTGAGTTCTAAATTATGTATTTAGAACCAGGATGCAATTTTCAAAAAAAAAAAAATTCACTTGTTCTAAGGTATAAAATGAGGACGTTACATCTTGGTATAGAGTTTGAAGGTTGCAGACTCTTGGACCTATTGTGTCCATAATCGATAAAAACCTGAATTTTCTTATGTAACGAAAAATGGTTAGAACAAGGGGAACGTTGCGAATAATGCTCCACACGAAGGAGGAGCGCAACCACCGAAACTTGATGAGATCCTTGCTGCCTGTTGGACACAAGAGATCGCTTAGCTATCTTTGGAACAATAGGTGATGGGAAATGAGGAGGATGAAGAAGGCGATAATAATAATCAGCAACCTCCCGAGGACAACCCGACATGGGTGTTGATGTTAATCTTTGGGAATGCACTGTCCAACGAGAGAAAACAAAAAGGCCGGAGTTAGCGTGAGAACTCACTAATGATATAAAAGGATAAGTCCACCTAAGTATGATGGCACCACATTAGGAGATGGAGATGAGAACTGGCTCGTGAAATGGAGAAGTACTTTGCAATAAGGAACTTCTCGGAGAAACCAAAGCTATTTGGGGAGCCTATCGGCTTTCCCACGAAGCATCTTCGTGGTGGGATAGCCGTAAAGTTGAACTAAACATTGATGAGACCAATATTACTTGGGATCAATTTAAAGGCTATTTTAGGCAACGTTGGCTGCCACAACTTTTCTATGATCAGAAAATGACAGAATTTCAGAACTTAGCTCAAGGGAAGCTAACGGTAACTAAATACTGGGAGCGGTTTACAAAACTCCTCAAGTATGTACCGTAGTATCAAACTGACGAGAAGTTCAGAATACGGAAATTCATCATGGGATTGAATCCCGTGATAGGGGGAGAGGTCGATGTTCACAGTCCAACCACTATGGAAGGAGTTGTTGAAAAGGCCATAAGGCAAGAACAGAAATTAAAGGCTATTTCTGCTCATAAAGAGGAAGTGCGGAAGAAGACTGCAAACCCCTCTTCAACCTCTCTTGCACCCAGAAAAGGACCATGGAAAAAGTTTGGAAACAAGAGTAAGTTTCCAGGAGATAACAATAAGAAAGCAGTAGTAAATAAGCCTGCTGGAAACGTAAGGGATAATTTTGCTAAAAATTATAACAATGGGCAGAAGCCCTATGGAGGACAACGTGACAATTACAAAACTGGAGGCAACTTTGAGCCTAAAAAGGGACCTGTAGGAGGCTGCTACAATTGTGGCAAAGATCACTACGCAAATCAGTGCCCTTTGAAGAAGGATGATCGTAATCAGCAGCATAAGATACATGCTGCAGTAGCGGACAAGCAAGCTGAAAAGCAAGTGACACCTATAGAAGTTCCGGGTAAGTTATTCGGCATACCTGTCACTATTCTTTTTGATACAGGAGCTACTGAATGTTTTATATCTAATAAACTTGCTTCTAAACTTAAAAGAAAAGCTGGAAAAATGGATAAATCTTGGATGTACAGGTATGGTAATAATTCTGTTCATACAGTGAGTATGTGTCTTTTTGGGGCAGTCCTTGACTTACCTAACTTTTCCACGGAAGTTGACCTCTATGTTGCACCTTTAGG
This sequence comes from Taxus wallichiana var. yunnanensis, assembly GCA_018340775.1. NCBI lineage: Eukaryota > Viridiplantae > Streptophyta > Pinopsida > Cupressales > Taxaceae > Taxus > Taxus wallichiana. The sequence goes on along the minus strand of CM031234.1, from coordinate 919,490,955 downwards.
ATCGTATGACATTGTTATCGGTGTCAATTGGTTAGCTGACCATAAAGCAAAAGTAGACTGCTATGAAAAGAACATAAAATGTTTAGATGATCAGCTGGAATCAGCAGAGATTCAAGGGGTGAAACGGGAAATTTCAGTTAGAAAACTGTCAGCTATGCAGCTTAAAAAGGCTAAAAATAAAGGATGTACCCTTTATGCAGTAAAGATATCCGAATCTTCGGAAGAAGATGATGATTTCATGAAACGATTCCCTCTGTTACAAAGTTTCAGGGATGTTTTTCCTGAGGAATTACCAGGGTTACCACCCAAGAGAGAATTTGACTTCACCATTGAAATCAAGCCAGGAACAGAACCTATTTCCAAAGCACCTTATCGGATGACTACTACAGAGTTAGTTGAGCTTAAGGCACAGTTGCAAGAGCTTTTGTCTAAAGGTTTGATCAGACCAAGTGTTTCACCTTGGGAGCGCACTGTAATATTTGTGAAAAGAAGGATGGAACACTAAGGCTGTATTGATTATCGGATGTTGAACAAAGCAACAGTCAAGAACCGATATCCACTTCCTAGGATCGACGATCTGTTTGATCAGATGCGTGGAGCAGCGGTTTATTCTAAGATAGACCTTCGATCTGGTTATCATCAGTTAAGGATTAGAGAGGAAGATATTCATAAAACAGCTTTCCGAACAAGGTACGGACATTATGAATTCACAGTTCTACCCTTTGGATTAACTAATGCACCCACAACCTTTATGAACTTGATGAACAATATTTTTCAAGAATACCTGGACAAGTTTGTACTTGTATTCTTGGACGATATTCTCATTTATTCTAAAAGCGTTGAGGAGCACAATGAGCATTTGAAGATAGTTTTGGGAATTCTGAGAAAAAGAAAGTTGTATGGTAAGTTATCCAAATGTTCTTTCTTTGATTCAGAAGTTCACTATTTGGGTCATGTCATAAGTAAAGAAGGAATTGCTGTAGATCCTTCAAAAATAGTGGCAATAACTGAGTGGCCTGCACCAAAGAATGTGCATGAAGTAAGAAGCTTCATGGGTCTTGCTAGTTACTATAGAAAATTTGTAAAGGATTTTTCTAAAATAGCTGCACCAATAACTTCATTGCAAAAGAAGGATAAGAAATTCATGTGGAATGACAAGTGCGAAGCGGCTTTCAAAAGTCTGAAAGACCAGTTGACTTCTGCACCTATATTAGCTGTACCAGACCCTAATGGGAGTTTTACAGTTGTAACGGATGCTTCTGGGGAAGGCCTTGGAGGTGTTTTGCTACAAAATGATCAGGTCATAGCATATGAAAGTAGAAAACTTAAGTTACATGAGCTGAATTATGCCCCTCATGATTTGGAACTTGCTGCCATTGTTCATGCACTTCAAGTCTGGAGACACTACTTACTTGGGAAACCTTTTGAGTTGAAAACTGATCACTTAGGACTGAAATATATTTTTACTCAGCCCAATCTGAATGCCAGACAGAGAAGGTGGTTAGAATTTTTATCACAATATGACTTTGATATTAGCTATATCAAAGGGAAGGAGAATAGAGTAGTTGATGCTCTAAGTCGTAGGAGGCACATTTCTGCTCTTATAACATTAAGAACTCAGTTTAAAGATGAGGTAAAAAGTGCCTCAGAATCAGATGCATACTTTCAACAAGTAAAAGCAGTGCTTGCTGCAGAACCTAAGGATATAAGGTATAAAGGTTTTCATTTTGATAATGAAGGAATCTTGCGTTATGAAAACAAGGTATATGTACCTATGCTGAACGATTTGAGAAAGAAGTTGTTAGTTGAATTTCATAATTCACCTTTCTCTGGACACCCGGGTATCACAAAAATGCTTGCTGATTTGAAACAGCAATACTTTTGGAAAGGTATGAAAAAGGATGTAATAGATTTTGTGACTCATTGTCTGGAATGTCAGCGGGTGAAGGCAGAACATATGCACCCTGCTGGACTGTTATATCCTCATAGCATACCGCAGTACAAATGGCAAGTAATAACCATGGATTTTGTACAAGGACTACCCATGTCCAGGAATAAACATGATGTTATCCTGGTAGTTGTAGATAAACTGACTAAGGTAGCTCATTTCATCGCTGGAAATCTAAAGGATGATTCACCAGTGCTGGCCAAAAGATTCGTACACGAAATTTTCAGATTGCATGGTGTACCAGAATTGATTATATCTGACAGGGATCCTAGAATGACGTCAAGGTTTTGGCAAACGCTTAACGCAGCTCTTGGAACAAAACTAAACTTCAGTTCTGCATATCATCCGGAAATGGATGGACAAACTGAGAGGGTAAATCAAGTGTTGGAGGACATGTTGCGTATGTATTGCATGGATCAACAGTATAAATGGGAGGAGTATCTTCCATTAGTTGAGTTCGCATACAACAATACTTATCACTCATCTCTTAAAATGGCACCATTTGAAGCACTTTATGGAAGAAAGTGCAGAACTCCTGTTAGTTGGGACAGTGTTGAGGATAGAGTGGTAATTGGACCAGAGATTCTCACAGAAATGGAACAGCAAGTTAAGCTGATTCGTGAACGACTAAAGGAAGCAGCGGATAGACAGAAGAGCTATGCTGACCTTAAGCGGGTTGATAGAAGGTTTGAGCTTGGTGATAAGGTTTTTCTTCATGTTAAACCCAGGAAGAGTTCAATAACTTTTGGCAAGGCTGCCAAGTTGTCACCTCGATTCGTGGGACCTTTCGAAATTGTCAAAATAATCAATCCTGTAGCTTATCGTTTAGCATTGCCACCTGCTTTATCTCGCATGCATGATGTTTTTCATATTTCTTTGCTTAAGAAATACGTTTCAGATCTGTCACATGTTTTAAATTGGAATTCCTTGCAGGTCAAGACCCGGAATAATAATCGTGGTTAAACCCACACGAGTGCTGGAAACTCACCAATTGATTGCATTTAAGAAATCGTGAGATACAGCAATGTAAGGTCCAGTGGGACCAGTTTAACGAAGAAAGTGCAACTTGGGAAAATCTGGAAGAGATGAAAACTGCTTTTCCTTCTCTTTTTCAACGAGAATGAAATCATTAACAAAACATTCTTTAATGAACTTATTTTTTTATAAGTATTTATGAAAGCCAGATGAAGGCAAACATTATTCAGGTTGAATAAAATGTGTTGTGACATTGATTTCTGGAACTATTCAAGTTGGAAAATAGTCGCATTGATTTGTGAACTAATAAATTGATTGACCTGAAGGTTAATCGAATATGTAATCATCGGGATGATGAATCTTTTTAGGAGGGAAGCATGTAACACCCTGAACTGTTGTTACTTCCTCCTGAGCATACAAGTGTTGATATGTGATTTCTTTGTAAAAGGATGTGTTCCTTGATTGAGAAATCATGCTTGATATATCTTGTATCTTCTTTGCAGATTGCGATCTTTGGTAGTCGGAATATGATTGGACTCTTTTATTTCTTTCATTTTGTATCTGAGTTTAATCTGATCTCGGAATGAATCATAGAGTTATCCATCTATAAGACCTAGCCTTGGATCAGTGGAATTGATCCAAGTATTGCTTTAAGTTTGTTCGTGATGAATTAAAATTACAGACCTTGAACAGGTTGCAAGGTCTAGAAGCATTGAATAAGCTAGTCCGGAGTATAACTCAGGTTGATCATGTGAAATGGATTGGTTCCCGATATCGAAGTATATCTGGAAGGTCTCGATCGTGGACCAGGTAATAATTCGGTTTCATACAATTTTGTAGCCTAAAGGCAGAACAGGAGCTAACCCTGTTCAAGAATGCATGTTGTAGGTCTTTTTCTGAGTGTACGGAATGTAGACCTAACTGGAATTATTAATGTTAGTAACCTAAAACTAAACCTAACCTAGGGGTTAGATTAGTGTTAATCTAACCTAGACCTAGGCTAAGAACTAATGTCCTAAGTTAGTATCTATGTTCTATGAAGTTAGACTAGGTGTTATCCTAAATTCTAACCTAAGTTACTAACCTAACTATTGGGCAAGGATTATGGGGACCTATGGAGGGGATGCGAACCATGGGCGGTAGTTTCTATGTTATTTAATGCAAAGGATAAGTATGAAGGACAGGTATTGGCGGAGGTTTTAGAAACGGCTAACTGAGCCGACGTGGCAGGTCGCCAAAACTGAAAATGGTCTTGAAATTCTATTTGTCTATCGCCAACTTTGGCGGTCGGTGGCAGTGGAGTTTGAGCGGGAAATTTGGAGTAAATGCAATTAATGAGCTCGGTAGTCGAGCTCGGAATTCGCGAGAAGGCATGCAAATTGGAAAGTTGTTGTTTTGTTTGGCTTATCGCGAATTTCGGTTTTCCTTCTGCCTGTTCACTGGTTCTTCGCACCAGTCTTCTTTGTGTTGCATGGCGAGTATGAGCGTATCTAGCTCTTTTCTCTGGCAAGGAAAATATATATGTCATGGAGATAGCAAAATTTTGTTGGTCGCTCTAACTTGGAAAAGGAAAAGGAAGTCCGAGCTCTTTCAGTGGTCTGCTTCGGAATTTTGAGCAAAAATCCAGGCATGTTAGGCCCTAACCTTTAAAAATCTTGTTGTCTTTCAAGTGATTTCATTAGAACAACTCTGTTCAAATGATTTATGGTAATAGAGGATTTTCTTTGGATGTCTTGTGTGATTTTGACACTGTATCTTCATGCTGGTTCGATTTTTCATTTATCCCTTGATGGGTGTTTATTAAATTCGAACTGTGGCTTTATTTCTTTGTGTTTTGCATTCTGGCTTAAATATGTGAAATATATGAAAGGAATGTATGCTCGGCCTGCTCGGCGAGAGCCCATAAATTATTCTTGTGATGGGTACAGGCCACTGTTATGCTTGTCGATTTTGTCATCGATGCATGTTGTGAATACTTGTTGGAAGGGAAACTGCTGGACATTTGTTTGATTATTCAGTTTTAAAAGAACCTTGTAAGCTCTGTCGTGGTTATTGATGGGGTGGTTATTGATACTTGTTGGGTTTCGTTTTGTCTTTTAAAGTTGTTTGGGAAGAGGTAACTACTGTGTTACAGTAGTCATTACGACCCTGTGGAAGTTGTTTTTCCTTTTTATTGTGGTAATGGGATTCAACCCGTTGACAGTATACAATATGGATATATGTATTTTATTTGAACGACTCTGTAGAGTCCATTAAATGATTCGTATAAATTGGGCCACTGTGGAAGCTATATATATATATATATATATGAATGTTGGAAATTGCTTTATGCTCGAGTCTTGTTGGAGTAACAGGTAAGGTGACTTCTGTTATTTGGTAATGAATACTTTCGTTTTACAAGGAATTTGTGGTTCAGACTCAGTTGGGCATTTAAATATGTATTCCACTCTATGTAAGCTTGGAGCAAATATAGTTATACGGGCTCCGTTGGATTTCTTGTTACTAAATCATTATATAGCTTTTGTATAAACCTGATTTTAAAGGCTTGCCAATGTTGGCACGGATGGAATCATTATCTTCTATGTATTTTGTTTACTGTTGTTGGGACTCAGTTGAATTCTTGATAGATAAACAGTGTAACTGCTTCAAATTATAACTGTTGGGTTTACTTTGTTTTTGACTTGTTGGGTTCTGTGAGTATGGGAAGATATCTTGTATGTCGGCTTCTGGATAAGCTAAACTGTGAATACTGTTTATGGACTTAGTTTTAATTCCTCGAATGGTAATCTATGTCACTGTTTTCCGTATAAGCCTGAGTATGAACATGTAATGTTCTTGGCTTTGTTGGTTTTCTTTAATTAAGCTTGATAACATGAATTATGGCCTTTTAAGTAGGTCGCGAATACCATACTTTCAACTCTGATTTCGTTCAGGGGTGATTACGATATTCTGTGTATGTTTTCCTTCTGATTACATTCCAGTTTGATGTGGCTATGCATGCTGCTTGGATTTCATTTAAAAATCCCTTCACATAGTCGTAGGAAATGTCATTGCTTAAATGATCATGAGTCTTTGGTTGATTTGCGATAGCAAAAAGGAGTTCTTTGATTTCGACCTTGTGTCTAAAATCCTTTCAGTGCTAATCTTCTTATCTGTCGCTTTTGCGTAAGGTCATACTGAGTCCGCTTGGTAGATAGACGTCGTTGTTTGGCAAGAAGGCTACTGTACTATAGTTGCTTTATTGTAAGTTTTAATAAAATGGTGGTGTTGATGATGGACTCAACTGATTTATTAGCATGTGTATTAAGTGAATGCCTTGCTTTTGGAAAGATGGTATAGACATGAGCTAGTTCAGAGGGAAACATGTACAATTTGTTTATTTCTCTTCTATTGTAAATTATAAGTTGATATAATTGTTTAACTAACATCTGTAATTGATTTTACATAATGACGGTAACTGGATTGATATGATATTCCTCTTTTTAAGTTGAATATAATGATTGTCTGATGTTTGTTCAACTTGGGATTTACAATGAATAATTGCTTAGGACACTTTTGTTCTTCTTGATCCCTAATATTTTGATGAAATATTTGAGAAGTATATAGGACTACTCCGTAACGAAAATTATTGTTACACGTTATAGACATGATATATTCTTAACGTATAGTCTGAGTCATGTTTATTTGATTGGTGATTTTATATCATTTAAACAGGGTGTTTAATGAAAACAATTGATGGATTGCAATTGTTTTAAAAGTTAGTGCTTATCATGCTCAGTTCATCGAACTGACTCATGTTGACTATTTTTGCAGATGGTTTCCGTAAGTGGTAAAAGCATGCAGATCTGATAGGATAATCAGATTGATTAAATTTGATTTTAAGTAGAATTTCAGATAGATTCTCTAAAATGTATTATATGAGGAAAGATGTCCTTTTTCCGTTGAGCATTGTATTAAGTATGCTGATTGTACAAAATGTATCTGTATAGATCTGAAAAGAATGGAAATAAGTATTTGCTACTTATGTGTTGTATTCTTATTCTGATTGTTGACCTTCTTCGGTTTATATACCGGAGGGGCATTGTTATCATTGTATAAATTGGAGACTTTGTGATTGTCAAAGAAAGTTACAAGAATATGAGATTGAATTCTTATGAGTGTTTAGTAGTTCTAATTTGTTCTATCGAAAGCAAAAATTGAATTTTAAATCTTTGTCTTTCTAAAAGATAGGGTTAAAATGAACCTAAGCAGAACGCTAATCAGGCTGAATTAAATTACTAATCCCTAGTCTTGATTATGACAGGACAACATTAAATTGGATTCTTAATCATTGATATCTTGATACTAATAAGTATGATATAAATTCAGTTAGGAGAACTGATATAAATCTAATGGGGTTCAGATGGCAATCTCATGTGAAGGTTATGAGTTATTGTTCAATTCTGTTGTTTTAGAATCATGTATATTCTAAGAACTCCTTGATGAGACCTTGGCCTTAATATCTCCACCATGTAATGGGTTTTATTGAGGAAGGCCATCCTTAGACGAAGAATCCAGGGATCGGGAAAGGCTAACCTTAGGGGAACGTCTTTAATGTAATTTAAACTCAATGTGCGTAACGCATATTAATAAGTAGATCTTTTCGAGGCGGATTTAAAGGTTGACGGCACAAGTCAACTACAGGGTTGTACCTCCGAGAAGATTAGGATCTTCTCGAAGTTACAACAATGCAGGTGACTTATGACGAAACCCTTTGCATTGATCGCTAAGATTTACACTTTGATCTCGAACGAGTTACTCAGGGACCGATTAGGAATGTGGTCACGTTATAAGGCTGCCTAGGAGATTCGGGGTATCTTGACACACTGGTTTAACTAGGATTGAACCAGTATGTCATCATATCCCTAATCCTCGTGGGCATCCATATAACATTATCACCTTGTTAATCTGTCTCCGAGTGATTAAGTTGAGATAGGAAGGACTGACAGAAGTCGGTATAAGACATTCTACATAACATAAGAATGGGGTGAAGGGCGTATTCCAGATTGACGAGTATGCCGTTAAGGAATACGAGACATAAACAGTATGTTTCAAATCTTTGGCCAAAGTATCGCAAGCTCTTGATTGCGTTGTCCTAATTCACCTAGTCTAAGGGATGAGATGCCGATGAATAATGGTAACAATTATTCAGTTAGGTTCCTTGGACAGAGCATTCTGAATCCCAAAATAGGGAAGAGAACCACAAGAGTGAAGTGTTAAATAAAAACGCCAACTCTTATTACTCATGAATAGATCGGTAGATTACCGAGTCATGGAATGAATAGATCGGAGGTACTCCGAGTCATTACAGCTGCATATGGTTGTCTGTTATAAGAATGGTTATTTGATTTGTGAGTTCTAAATTATGTATTTAGAACCGGGATGCAATTTTCAAAAATAAAAAAATTCACTTGTTCTAAGGTATAAAATGATATGTGCAGCATCATGATACGAAATTCAAGAGAAGATAACAAGTGACGGGTACTCACATGATTCTTGTTTAATCATTAGGGAGGTGTATGGAGTGGGTAGCGCTCAAGGGATGAGCCTGGAAAGAGACAAAGGGTGAGGTAGGATGATGAGTCAACAATAGAATGGTCAAAGATGTAAGGCATTAAGGGGCTTAGGTTTGGGTTTACCATCAAGAGAAGATAAACGATAAGCACTTGATCCATAGGTATGAGTCATGATGTATGGTCCAAGCCAATTAGGAGAAAATTTTCCCCATTTAATTTTTTCTACTTTGGTTACGTGTTGATTTTCTTTCAGGACAAGGTCACTGACTTGGAAGGTTTGTTCATGAACATGTTTTTCATAGGAACATTTGATACATTATTGGTAAACTTAAAGGTGATCTAGAGTGTTAAGATGACGTTTGTATAATAACTCTAGCTATGCTAAATGGTCCTGACAAAAGTCATCATAAGTGAGCATGTCATGAACACAAATGTGGAGTGAGGGGATCTAGAATTCGAGACGTAGAACAAATTTATAGCATAGACTAGAGAAAATGGTGTGACCGTAGTGGAAGTGAAAATACTAGTACGGTATGCCCACGGGAAAAAGGAATGTGCGTATGCCAATCCTTCCCAGTATCATCAACCACTTTCATGAGAATTTTGTTTAGGTTTTTGTTAGTGGATTCAACTTGGCTATTGGTTTGTGGGTAATAAGGTGATGAGAAACTAAGTTGAATGCTAAAGGCGTCGCAAATTTTTTGTAATGTTTTGTTTTTGAATTGTTTTCCATTATCAGTGATGAGGTGATGAGGAACACCAAAGTGACAAATGATGTGGTGATTAATGAACTCACATATTTTCTCGGCTTTCGTGGAGATGAGTGGTATGGCTTCCACCCATTTTTATAGTATTCGGTAGCAGTAATGATCCATTGATGACATTGGGAAGAATGAGGATTGATTTCTCCAACAAGATCCAAACCCCATTGAGAGAAGGGCCAAAGGTCATGAACGACTTGTAAGGCATGACTAGATGTATGATGAAGATTGGAATGTTGTTGGCATTTTACACAATGCTTGACATAGATGTAACAATCATGGTTAAGGGTTGGCCAGTAATAGCCTAGGCAAAGAATACGCTTAGCAACAGGAAAACCACTAAAATGACCTCCACATATGCCATCATGAACCTCCTTAATGGTATAAGGAATTTCATATCTTGTGAGGCATCGTAAGAGAATACCATCGAAGCCACATTTATAGAGGAGTCCCCCCAGAATGACGTAACAAGAGACCTTTTTAAGGAAGGTGCGTTGTCCATTATGAGTGAGATCAGGAGGTAAGATGGAGAGAGAAAGGTAGTTAGAGTATTGTTTATACCAAAGGTCACTTAGGTCAGGGGTAGTAGTTCCGATTGAGTAAACATTGTGAGGTAAATAAGAAGGTGATTAGAGTCATTGTATGGTGAAAAATATTGTAGAATTAGTAGGTGAAGTGGGTATTTGGGAAGCTAAGTAGGCCATGGTATCTATAAATTTGTTGGTTGAATGTGGAATGGTTTGAAGGGTGTAACAATCAAAGGTGGTCAAAATTATATCTACATGATGTTTAGAATTTTGAAGTATCTCGTTATGACATTGGTACATACCATTGACTTGGTTCACGACCAATTGAGAATCACCAAAGATGTTGATTGATTTGACATCTAGGGCATAGGCAGCTTAGAGACCTAGTACGAGCACTTCGTATTTGGAAATATTGTTGGTGCATTCAAAATATAGTTTGAAAGACAAAGGCATGGGTTATCCATCAAGAGGAATGAGGATAATACCATCTCCACCCCCATGTTGACACTTGGAACCGTCAAAGAAGAGTGTCATTTGGTAAGGGGGTTCGTCTAGGGAAAGGGTAGTAATTGACTCATCTGGAAAGTCAAATTTAGAGGGTTGATCCTGGAAATAGGTGCATCAGCCAGTTGGTCGGTGATAGCTTGGCCCTTGATGTACTTTCAATGAATGAATTTGAGCTCAAGATCAGCTGAAAGCATAAGCCATCGTGTGGCACACTAATTTTGATAAGGTTTGGCATACATGAAGTGTAAGGGGTCGGTGTTGGTCACAACATAGGTTTTGTGGTTGAGTAGGTAATGACAGAGTTTGTTGGCAATGAAGACTAAGGCTAAATAAAAAAATTGGGATGGTTGTATTGGGTTTCATAGTACATAAGATTACAACTTATGTAATAAAATACATGCTAACTTTATCTTGTTCATCACGATGAGTGAGCATGGCTCCCAAGGAATTATCAGTAGATGATATGTATAGGTAGAAAGTTTGATCGTCTTTAGGTGGGATGAGTACGGGTGGTTGGAGAAGGTATTGTTTTAAGGCCTCAAAATCTTTGTGATAGTCATCATCCCATTTAAAGGAGACATCCTTCTTGAGTAGATGATGAAACGGTTGGCACCGATCCGATAATTGTGAAATGAAATAGTGAATAGACTGCAACTTACCTTGCAGGCTACAAAGTTGTTTAAGGTTAGTGGGCGGAGGCATTTCCAGAATGGCCTTGACTTTAGTAGGGTCAACTTCTATACCATGGAGGGAAATCATAAATCCCAGGACCTTTCCTGAGAGAACTATGAATATACACTTCTTAGGCTAAAGACGAACGCAATATTTAATGAGACGATCAAAGATGGTTTTGAGGACGGCAAGGTGATCGGAGTGGCGTTTAGATTTGGCCAAGAGATCTTCCACGTAATCTTCCAATACGCGATGCATGATGTCATGGAAGATGTAATTCATAGCTAGTTGATATGTGGCACCAACATTTTTAAGGCCGAAAGGCATGACTCAATAGCAGAAGGTCCCCCAAGGGGTGATGAATGAGGTTTTGTGTTGATCTTCTGGGGTAAGAAGGATTTGGTTATAACACGAGAAGCCATCTATGAATGATAGCATCTCGTGACCAGCAGTGAGGTCAACTAGTTAATCATAACCAGGTAAGGGAAAGTAATATTTTGGGCAGGCTAGGTTGAGGTCATGGAAGTCCGTGTAAATGCAAAGTCCCCTGTCACTTTAGTGACAAGGATAATGTTAGAAATCCAACGAGAATAATCAATGGGGAAGATGAAGGAAATGGAAAGAAGGCGCTGAATTTTTTCTTTAACAAGAAGAGAAATGTGAGGGTGCATTTTCCTCAGCTATTTTTTGATGGGTTTAGAATTGGGAATGGTTACAATGTTGTGGAGTCAATACTGGGCATGTCTGTGTAAGACCAAGCAAAAGCGTGGTTATGATCTTTGAGAAAAGAAGTGATGGCTTTCTATTTAGCAGCATCTAAATATTGTCTGATCTGTAGGATATGTGGGTTGTCCTAAGTATGAATGTTGATCTCGATAGTCGATTCATTCAACATGGTTTGAATCTCAGAGGGTAAGGACCGATGAGTATATGAGTCTTCTACACCAAGGTAGGTGAGTATGGATTCATCATCTTGACATTAAACAACATTAATTGTAGGTGTGTTGTCATCGATCATTTCAGGATATAGGAAGGGAAGAGTGGAAGGGGCCTCACCCTCACGTTGATAAGTCAGAGGCCCTAAGGAAATGGTGTTTATGAAAAAAAAAAGTTAAGAGGGATAGATTTAGAATCCATCAACTCCATCGGTGAGGATGGTGATGAAGGTGGAGTGGGTGAAGAAGGTGGAGAAGACCTAGTGTCCTTAATGATTTCAATGCGGGCTTGTTTTCTAGGTGGTTCGGGAAGCCGATACCACTATGGTCGTTATGTTTTTAGGTGGTACATGGAATAATGGTATGGTGGACTTGCTTGTAAAAGCCAAAACTAAAACCCTTCCATGCAGATTGGTGCAGGAAGGTGTGGGCAGAATGGTGATTGGTAAGTGATTGGAAGTCAGCGGAAAATGGGTGGGTTTGTGATGGTGGTTCGGGTGTGTAAGTGGTAGTATTAAGTCCCCCATAGGTGAGACTAGTATGAAGATGAGGAGGACCATAAAGGAGGTGTTCTCCTATATAGTGATCATAGCGAGGGTATTGGTGAAGAATTCCATACTCCTGTGGAGTAAGGAATGTGTTGACACTATATAGGCGGTACTCCCCCAGAGTGAGGCGTTGAAAAACACCTTCCAAGGGATTAGTGGTTGGTATGTAGGTAGCTGGTATGGATAATGTTTCAGAGGTCAATGCGGAGGTGGAGTTAATGGATTGGGAAGCTGATGGGTCAACTATGGAGGTTATGGTAGTGGTAGGAATGGAGGAGGTATGTGTGGTAGAAGCAGTGGCTGTACTGGTAGGTGGAGGTGTAGGTGAAGTAGTAGTGGTCACGGAGGTAGATGGCTTGATAGGTATGAGCACATCATTGGGTTGGTAAAGCATGTTGCATGTTTTGAAAGGTGATGGGTCAATGGAATGGTATAAGTGTGTCCTTCATGTTCAAACTTTACACAATGATGTAAAGTGGAAGGAACACAACCCATGACATGGATCCAAGGTCTGCCAAGAAACAAGTTATATTGGAATTCCCCCTCTAAAACGTAAAACAATTCTGGAACAATGCAGGGGCCCACGTGAATGTGGAGGATGAAAGTGCCTAGTGTAGAGGTGATAGCATCATTGAATGAATGTAACATGACCAGATGTTTATGCATGTAATTGTCAGGTATGTGCATTTGAGTGAATGCATGGGATGCAATGATGTTAATGTTAGCGCCCCATCAATCATCACATGACGTACCCATATGTCATCGATGTGGACGAGAGATGAAGAGGGTGGTCCGGGTCATCATTTTGGTGTGGCATGATCTCTTCCTCTAAGAAGCTAAGGGAGACCACTTGGTGAAAAAGGTGGGGTGAAGATGAAAGATGGTAATTTGGTGAGAGAGGCTACATGATGGGGTGTGATAATGGAGGTCATGCGGCTATAGGTTCATTGGGTAAAACATCAATAGATTGAAGAACCTCCATGAGATCTTGACAATGGGATTTTGAGGTTTCAATGAAGTCATATAGGGACATTTTGAGGGAGATTGGTGTAATTGTTTGAACATGGTGTGATCTGTGATGCCATTAGAAATGGGCTACGTGGTGCCATGAATAGTTATTTTAGGTATGGGTGTAGATTGTATGTTAAGTATAGGATTGGTTGGTGGGTTAGTTGCCTTTTCGATACCCTTCTATGCACATGTTGTGACATGTATCATGTTGATTTGAGGGGAGTTTGAAAATGGAGAGGTGTAGGATGAGTGGTATAATGACATGAAGTGAAAAAACCTATCGGAGGAGAAAAGACTTGTGAGGTGAGCTGGGTGCAACGACATTGGGGTGGTGGCTGACAAGTTCTCTGATGTAAACCATGTTAATTTCAAATCTTGGGGGTGGATCTAGGTGTAGACACCAAAATCATGTCATAATCACCTTGGTCCCCTACCACAACCCTATAATCATTTCCTCATCCTCAACACTTTAGCACCTACCTCCTGCACCCCACACATTTTAATTTAATTACTTTAATTAAATTAATGTCATTTATCTCCATACATATTAATTTAATTATTTTAATTAAGTTAATGACCTTTTACCCACACACATATTAATTTAATTATTTACATTAAATTAATTCACTACCCTCACACACCTATTTAATATAATTGCTTTTATTAAATACACCTCACCTAACCACCCTCATCATTTGACCCATTAACCTAAACCCTAAACCTATGTCATAAATAAAACTTACCATTAGACCCATCCCATCACCTCACATTTAAAAGCCTCCTAAGGTCGGTTTTCACCTCAAGAAAAAGAAGAGACCCTTATCAAATGGTGGAACAACTTCCTAGGCAATTTTTGAATAACGCAAGATATCTCACCCAAACTGATGTCGGTTAACCCTAAACCAACACCAGTTATACCGAGATGGACCAAATAGCCTATATAGACCCATATAAACCTTTTTAATCAGGTTGAGCCTTGGGAATTGGATTTCCTTATCACGAATTTGATCTTTTCAAACGCACTAGCAAAGCAAGGATTAATCTGTGATCAAAAAAAGATAACCAGAGTTCACTGGGACAACAATGAAGCCTCTTCTCAACACCTTCCAACATATCTACTCTTCCACTAGACTTTAGATCTGTAGCTCACCAAAAAAAAAAAGTGTTTCCCTTCATCTATTTCAATTTTTTATTAACATCGGTATTACTCCTGACAAAGGATCTTATCCCTTTTAACATTTCTTCATTCCTCTATTCCAGTTTCAGCCACCCTCCTTACCTAACCATCAATACCTTGCCTAACCACCCACTTGACTTCCTCACCAACCCCGGACCTTCGCAACATACCTACACCTACTCTATGATCACCAAACACCTTCTACTAACCCCATTCTTTCCTAAAGACCTTTAAATCCTAGACTGTGTAACTTTTACCAACCATGCGATCTCGATCTAACCACTGCCGATTCTCTATAACCATCTATGGTTACTTAAAACCATGGTTGGTCTCTATTTTCCCTGATCTCTACCAAAACAACAACATGTTTGTGACTCACATTCAACCTAACCTCATTTTTCCCAGCCTATACCTACTTGAACACCTATTTGACCTTCGATTTGTATTTAACCTAGCTTTGTTAGCTCGGATTCACCTATAATCAACCTACTTGACCTCTCGGATCTCCTTCTAGCCTAGCCTATTAGATTAGATATAGACTATTGCATTATTATGAGATGCCTAAATCATATTAAACTACAAAGTAGGAAAATATTTACTTTATTTCCAGCATTGAATTGTTTTAAACAATGGAATGATAATCATCTAGGAAGTATCATAATTCCAGGATCTAGCACATGTTAGGTAGTCCACTACATATATCATTTAACTCTCTTTGGTGGTATTTGTTTGGTTCTTACATAGGTAGTTCCTCCTAGCCAAAAGGAAGGTCTCACAATCACTTCATTCAGAATTCGGATATGCGCGCATACAACCTTCAACTATCCCAAAATAGGTATTCCTCTTACCACCTTTACCTTATCTATTTCATCAAGTTACTTCTAAAAAACTAAGAAATCAAGTGAAACATTTTGGCACGCCTGTGGGACCCATTCGGGTTCCTTGCATCTTTCTTCATTCCTAGGTGAAAAATTGTGTATGTTTATTTCCCTTCTAATAGCATTCACATTAATACTTTCTCCTTGGTAACATTCTCTTCTTTCTACTTTCTCCGAAAGACACATTTATTTTGGTGTATTTAAAACAAACCTTCTTATTCTTATTCTTTAAATTTTAGTGAAAGAGCATCCTCTTCCTTTCCATCTATTACTTCATCAATATCATACTTTTTTATTTGGGTTTAAAACAAGTGCATTCCATTCTGATTTATCTCATTAGCTAACATTAATTGAGGGCAACCTATAACTGAAGTCATGACCAGCTGATGGTTGACAAATGAATCATAAAAAAAGCACTTCTATCCTTTTTCTTTCTCTGAGTCTTACCAAACCACACAAAATTTCAAAATACATACATTCTTAAACAACATCCTACCTAGAAGAAGTTGTAGGTGATCACACGATCATATGTGATCACCCGATCATGGTATTCATACTTCGGGAAGCCTCCACCATAACATTTCCAAACCTCACCCTTTAGAATTATTTCTTCATAGGAAGCCTTCCTCACCAAGAAATTCTATTGTTCTATTCATAATAGTCAGTCCATACAAATAGCATAAGCTAAACAAACATAATAGAATAGGCACTCTAGGAACATTCTTTCTTAGTGTTCTGCTTGATTTGCGTTTTGAGGTGAGAGCTTTCGATCATTCTTTTTCTCTTTCCTTGCACACTCTAAATCATAGTCGGTGTATTCTGACTTCATCAGAGTGTGCCTGGACCACATCTACATCATCCTCAGACTTCTAGGTTTGATTCAACACCAAATTTTTAAATTACAACCATTTTTCTTATTCTCTGTTTCAATTTCATAGTAATCTAGCTACGGTTATCTTTAACCGGCATCAGTTTAACCTAACCAGCGTTAGTTTCAAGTCTTCTGGGATACATATCCAAAAGACACCTATTTCACCTTCTGATCTGTAAAAGGCTCCTATCACCTTTCATATTGTCGTTACTTCAATCTCAGTCACCTTACGTCTCATCCTATGTGAAAATTGTCAATCTGGGACCATCATTTAACAGACTGTTAGTTTTTCACAAGAACTTAGAACTAGTTAAACCTAACCGATTAGTTTACCTAACCATCATCGATCACCCTATGCTATTTTACAGCTCACCACCGGTTGATCTAATTCACTCACTTTGACTGTTTTCCTAGTTCTTTTGTGTTATGTGTAATTTAGACATAATGCAATCCTCTCACCAAATCAGTTCCTAATCACATGGTGCTAACCCATAGTTAGGCAAGTTCCCTCGTGTTTCACACTAGTTGAGTACCACTCCCACCTAGCCCTTCATCACCTAGTCCTTCACCACCTTCCATCTCATCATCCATGGATCCCAATCAACCTATCACCATTCCTATAGGTGACACGAGTTTACATGACTCTTGGATCAAATCCCGCTACTTTGAGCCACTACCTCACCCATGCCTCCACTTGAGATGCCTCAAGTCAATTAATCTATGGCATGCCCATATCCTTATCTCCATCCCTAATGATTGCTTCTACCTTAGCTCCACCTCCTACCATGGTGACCTCACCCATTTTATCCCCAATTTTGTCATAGCTAGGTCCCACACCAGCTTTGATCGCCACATCCACCACCTCTACTACACCCGTAGTCTCCACCATACCTTCATCCACCACCCAAAACATAGCATCATCCGCACCTATTGTCTCATATATACTAGTCACAACGCTACCACCCTTTGTGTCAATAACCTCTACCCCATTTCAAAATGTTGTCCTTTCTATTCCCCAATCTCTACCTCCCATCTCTACTAGGGTCACTACGAGTGTCCCACCCTCACATACCTACTACTAGCCACCTCTTGTTTCATCGGTCATTCAATCTGGATATATACCCTCTATGTCTGTCTCTCAATTCCCCCTCCTTATTCGACACCACCATATTCTGGCATGTCGTATTCTTCATATGTCCCACAAAAACCTCCTTTCACTCCGGGGGTACCCAATCTTCACAACCTAACAATGACTTTATCAAGTTAATGATGGAAAAGATGTAGACATTAGAAGCATCTTTTTTGGCTCCCATAATTCTCTCACCTATGATGAGATTTGTAATGAGCCTATTCACCCATCCATTCCCATTCGCCCATATCCCATACACTGGGAGATGCCTAAGTTTAACCACTTTAATAGTAAAGAAGACCCGCAACAACATTTGTGATCTTTCAAACATGGGTGTTACTTAATTTCCCATGATGATGCTTTACTTTTGCAAACCTTTCCCATGTCCCTAATTGGTCCAACATTGGACTAGTATAGTGGATTACCTAGACATTCCATCTTCTCATTCAACCAAATAGCCCAAGCCTTCTTGGATCATTTTTTGATTAACGTCAAAGAAGGTTACCATGACCGATCTTTATTCCACGCGCCAATATGACGATGAATCTATCATAGATTTTGTCACTCATTGGCATAGCCTAATCAACCAACTCACTTTCCAATTACCGCAAACTAAACTCATAGAGCTCTTCACATGAGCCTGTGCTAGACATATCTCACCTACCTTACAGGTGTAAACCTTCCACACATTCGATGAGGCTTTCACCATGGCACGTAAGCTCAAAATTCATGCCATCAAAGAGAAGAAGATACAATTACGAAACAAGAACTCCTCGTTTAAATCACACGATACTTCCTCTTCCTCAAAACCTCAGATGAGTTATTCCAAAGCCAAGGGAACTACCAACGTAGTGGTACTTAAAGGCTGGCCACTTCCCATCCATCCAATCATGCTAAACCTTCATCCAATTTGTCACCGGTCCAAGCCTTCCAATTCAAATGAGAACAAAATAAATACACCTCAATTGGGGAACCATATTCATCTATTTTAGAAAAGCTTATTAAAGCTAATGCCATCACCCTTCCTCCTATCAAACCACATACTTGGTTTTGACCCCTCTCACCCCATACCAGGTTGGTACAAGGAAAATGACTATCAGTAACTATCACCGTGTAAATGGTCACAGTGATAACAATTGTATCACCTTTAAAAACATTGTTCAAGGAATGCTCGAGAGCGAGTTAGTCTTGGATAACCCTAATGCACCTACCAATCAAGACCTTCATATTTTCAAGAAACCATTCCCTAACCATTCCCCATCTAATGATCAAACTAGTAATGCCTCACACAACGAAAATAATACACGTGAGGTACATGTTATCTTTACCGACTTACCACTTATTTCCCAAATATCTCCTATCCCCTCCATCGAGGAAATCCTAGCCTAAAATCCTCTACCCACATAGGAGAACCCACTTTATCCATTCCTCTACCCATAGAGGAAAGCCCTTCACCTCCCCTACACCTGTGAAGGAGTCTCTCATTAGCACCGATATCATTTCCCCTTCAGCTTCCCTACCCAGTGAACCACTACCAATTGTACTTCCTCCACCCACAAAGGAGTACCCATCATCTTCTCCACCTATTCAAGATCCAATAGATTTGTCGTTACCACTCGGTGACCATTCTCCATCAGCTACCCAAGATCATACAGACCTACTTTTGGCTCTCTTACCTACAGAGGCCAAAGCCATAGTGAATTCCCTTTTTCTTAAACAAATTTTATGGGAATACCCACTCGCTCCACATCTACCTCATCTACCACAGTGTTGTTCTCACGTTTGGCCGATCACTTTAGATTATGTTGATAGGTCTTTACTTTGGGGCATCTCTTACTCCCGGTCTTGACCCAAATGCAATCATCTTCCACTAACACTTCTACCATTTATCTGAAGATGTTTCAACAACCCAAACTACACATGAACATAACTCTCATACATCTTCTATTGCATCATCCTCATCTATACCCACCTCTCTACCTACTAGCCGACGTGTTCCAACACCATCTCTTGTATCTAAACCCACTAGTGTTCTAGGGGTCACACCCACATCAAACCTTACACATCCTCCTATTAGGATACACTTGACCACATCTTCCCATATACCTATTGAACCAATCCCTCAACCTAAACGAAAAACCCAACCTTCTAATCCGCACACACCGACCTCACCAACTACACCTTTATCACCTTCACCCCTACCATCCATCTTGGGACCTCACCCCTCTACCTTAACAAAATCTACTCTCCAAGGGTAAACCTAAAATTCCCTTGACCCCTTTACCACATCTTACAGCTCTACCTAGGCAAAATTACGTCCTTCATCACCATCTATAACTTCTTTTCCTCCTATACCACCATTACCTTTTATACCTCCTTCACCACCTATGACATTTTCTTCCACCTCACCCATGCCTCCCTCTCAACCTCGACCAACACCTACTGTTGCACCTCAGTTGTCCCCTTGGGTCACTTGTCCTCTCCCACCATATGCCTTGCCATCTACATCACGTGCTCCCCCTACACCTCTACCTAAGAAAAAATGCCAAAAATTGAAAAAAACATTAATTTCCAAAGAGGTGGTTAAACCTACCCCTTTTTCTGTTGTTATACCTACACTAAAGAAATTACAACCCAAATCCAAGACTGCATCACCTCAACTACCACCACAACTACCCAATCTTCCAACCAAACCTACTTTTACTTCGCATTGTGATCCACTGGTGGGATCATATGCCACCATCTTGGCTAACCTCCTAGAAAGCTCTGCTATCACCCTCCCTCCTCTTAGACCTTATGACCCTCTCAAACCTAAAATAGAAGGGTTTGATGATACTAAAATTTGTGCTTACCATCATGTGCCAGGACATGATGTTGAGAACTATAAGGGTCTAAAGGCTTCCCTCATTCAATTATGTCCTTCTGACCCCAATTTTGATGACGATGACCTCCTGGATGATGAACCTATTTCACCCTCACCACCTTCTTCACATATTCCTCCTACACCTATACCACAACCTCCACCTTCACAACTCATAGAGCCACCCCCAAAATTTGAGATTAACATGGTTTACATTAGAGAACTTTCCACCCCTCCACCTAAATGTCCATTACACCCAACTAACCTCACAAGGATTTTCTCCTCCAGAGGTTTTTTCCTTTCATGTTGTATACCACTTACCCTACACCTTCTCCATTTGCCAACTTCCTCAAATCAACATGGTACATGTACACATGCACAAAAGGGAAAAGAAAAGGCTATAACCCACCAACCAATCCTATACCCAACATACTATCTAAACCCATACCTAAAATAATTATCCACAGCCCCATATACCCTATTTCTAATGGCATCACACATCGCACCATGCTCAAACAACTACACCAATCTCCCCTCAAAATGTCATTATATGACCTCATCCAAACCTCGGAGTCACATCGTCAAGCCCTCATGGAGGTCCTTCAATCTATTGAGGTTTTACCTAATGACCCCACACCTGTAGCATCTATTATCACACCTCATCATGTCGCCTCACTCACCAAATTGCCATCTACCTCATCACCTCCACCTATTCACCAAGTTGCTATCCTTAGTTTCTCGATGAAGAAATTGTCCCCCCAAAATAATGACCCAAATCCTACACTTTCATCTCCATCCATATCAATAATATACGTGTTTGACATGTTATGATCGATGGGGGTGCTAGCATTAACATCATCTCCTCTCACACATTCAAACAAATGCGCATACCCAACAACTACATGCATAAACATCTAGTCATGTTGCATTCATTCAATGATGCTATCACCTCTACACTCGGCACTATCATCCTCCACATTCGTGTGGGTCCCCGTACTATTCCCAATCTATTCTACTTGTTGGAAGGGGAGTTTCAAACAATTTGTTTCTCAACAACCCGGATTCCATGCCATGGGTTGTGTTCCTTTACTTTGCACCGATGTGTAAAGTTTGAATATGAAGGACATTCCTATACCATTCTAGCTGACCCATCACCTTTCAAAACCTATAACATGCTTTACCAGCCCAATGATGTCCTTGTACCTATTAAGGTGTCTACCTCCCTACCTACATCTTCTTCACACATGACCCCATCCACCAACATCGTTCCCACCTCACCTTCGCCCAAATCTTCTATTCCCATAGCTATTATTGCTTCTACCAGTCACACATCAGCTTCCCAACTAATCGACACCTCCGCCGATCTAAATTCTAATGCTTCCTCCATTCCAGCCACCAATATATCAACCCCTGATCCTTTGGAAGGTGTTTTTCAATGCCTCACTATGGGGGAGTATCACCTGTACAATGTCAATACATTCCTTACTCCACAAGAGTATGGAAACCTTCACCAACATCCTCACTATGATCACCGCATAGGAAATTATCTCCTTTATGGTCCTCCCCACCTCCGAACTCATCTTACCTATGGGGACTTGACATTTCCACTTACACACCGAACCACCATAAAAACCCGACCCTTTTCGGCTGACCTTGATTCTTACCAACCGCCGCTTTTCTCACACTTTCCTACACCACTGTGCCTGGAATGGTTTCAAATTTGGCATTTACGAACAACGTCATCACACCATTATTTCATGTACCACGTGTAATCACAATGATCGTAGTGGAATAAGTTTTACCAAACTACCTTCCAAAAAGCCTCGTATTAAACTCATTGAAGACATTGACCCCTCTCCATCTTCTTCACCTACCCCACCTTCACTTCCTTCACCAACAGAGTCGATGGATCCTGAATCTATCCCTCCTACCTTTTTTTTCTATAAATACCATTTCCTTGGGACCTCGACCTATCACCATGATGGCGAGGCTCCTTCCTCTCTTCCTTTTTGTATCCTAACATGATAGGGGACGATACTCCTATTAATGTTTAATGTTAAGATGATGAGTCCATACTCACCTACCTTGGTGTTTAAGACTCTTATATTCATCGATTGTTACAAACACAATAGAGATCTAAAACAATGTTGAATGAATCGACTATCAAAGTCAACATCCTCACTCAGGTAATATGAGCCCACATTCTCAAGATTGGCCAAGGTCAAATAGATGATCTTTGACAGAAGCTCTATCTTCTTTTCTTAAAAATCATATCCATGCTTTTGCTTGGTCCTATGTTGACATGCTCGGTATTGATACCACTATCATGGTCCATAATATTGTAACCATTCCCGATGCTAAACCCGTAAAACAAAAATTGAGGAAAATGCACCCTCACATTACTCTTCTTATCAAGAAGAACTTCAACGCCTTCTCTCGGTTTTTGGAGTTATCTCACCCATGATTATCCCCAATGGATTTCTAACATCATCCCTATCACTAAGGTGATAGGGGACTTCACATTTGCACTAATTTCCATGATCTTAACCTTGCCTTCCTAAAAAGATGATTTTCTTCAATCGTTTGGTACCAGACTTGGTTGACCTTTTTTTCCATAAAGACTACCATGAGATGATATCACTTATGGATGGCGGATTTCTCGGTTATAACCAAATCTTGCTCACTCCTAGAGGATCAGCATAAACCACATTCATTATCCCTTCAACCTTCAAGCTGATGAGTCATGCCTTTTGGCCTTAAAAACGTTGGTGCCACATATCATCAGCGTCTATGACCTACATCTTCCATGATATCATGCATTGCATATTGGAAGATTACGTGGATGATCTCTTGGCTAAATCTAAATGTCATGTTTATCATCTCATTTTCCTTAAAACCATCTTTGACCGCCTCATTAAATATTACGTCTTCCTTAAGCCTAAAAAGTGTATCTTCGTGGTTCTCTCAGGAAAGCTCCTAGGATTTAACATTTCCTTACATGGTATAGAAGTTGACCCCACTATCAAGGCCATTTGGAAATGCCTCCACCCTCTAACCTTAAAAACTCCATAGCTTTCATTTGAGTAAAATGCACCTCCATTCACTATTTAATTTCCCAACCCTCCAACCATTGTCAACCATTTCATCACCTTCTCAAAAAGGATGTCTCTTTCAAATGGGATGATTACTACCATTGTCACTTTTACTAAGGCAGGCCTTAAAACAATACCTTCTCCAACCACTGTATTTATTCCACCTAAAGACAACCAACCCTTCTACCCTATACATTTTCCTGCTACTAATCACTCTTTAGGGGCTATGTTCGCTCATCGTGATGAACAACATATGGATGGTAGTTTATTACATAAGTTGCTCACTACTTTTCTATAGATTATGATAAAACCACATACACTCACCCCTCTAAGAAAAACTTTGCTTAGCCTTATGTTTTTGTTTCCTCCAAAAACTTTTCTATTACCTACTCAACCACTAGACCTATGTTTGTGACCAACACTAATCATGCATCACATATAAGACTTCATTTATGTTAAACCTTACCAAATCAAGGTGCTATGTTGGCTCATGCTCCTTGCTGACCTAGACCTAAAATTAATCCAATAAAATCTATAAAGGGCATTCATTGTATCTGACTTACCTTCTCATTGATGTGCATCTTTTTCTAGGAATAAATCTTCAAACTTTACTTCCCCGTAACAAATTGATTGCTAATCAAGGCTTTTGGAATGATGACCCTTACCTTAAATAACCTTATTCTTTGATGGTTCCAAGTGTTAATTGCAATCTGGTCAGGTATTTTCATCATTCCCCGATCATTGATGGTTCACACATGCCTCAAAAGGATTCAAACTTTCAAATGGGATGATGACTACCAACAAAGCTTTCACCTTAAACAATACCTTCTCCAACCACTCATGTACTATTCCACCTTAAGATAACCAAATATCTTCTGATTCTCATCTCTACTACCAATCAATGGTGTTGCTCGCTGTCATGATGAAAAACTTCAAGAGTAAAAATGTTTATTACATCATGTTGACTACCTTCTAGACTATAAAACCCGAAACTATTCCAAAACATCCAGCCTTAGTTTTTTCACCATACCAAACTTCCTTGCCATTACCTACTTAACCCAAATACCTACTGTCACCTACCAATTCGACCCCTTACACTTCATTTGCTAAACCACCAAAATCAATGTGCCGACCTTCTTATAAATCTTGTTGTGTTAACCTCATCCTCAAATTCATCCACCAAAATCACAAGGGCAAGACCTTTCCTATAAATAGCTTGTGGACTACCTTTCCCTTTCTATATTTCCTCCCGATCTCACCGTAATGGAATCCATTCTAACCTTATCTTTGATGATGCCTCTCATTAAATGACCTTATTCATGGGTGGCCTTCTCAAAAACAAGGGGTTGATGGTTTCATTCCTCTTGATGGTGAACCCATGCCCTTATCATTCAAACTCAACTTCGAATGCACCAACAATATCACTGAATACGAAGCACTCGTATTGGGTCTCATGACTACCTATGCCTTAGAGGTTAAGTCCATTAATATCTTTGGTGATTCTCAACTAGTAGTAAACCAAGTCAATGGTGTTTATCAGTGTCATAATGAAATACTTCAAGAGTAAAATGTTATGTCGGCATCATGTTGACTACCTTTGACCGCTATAAAATTCAAACTACTCCAATCCACCAATAAATTCATGATACCATGGCCTTGCCTTGCTTCCCAAATACCCACTTCACCTACCAATTCAGACATCTTTGTTACCATAAAACACATACCGATACCTTCTTATAAATATTTTTGTGTTAACCTCATCCGAACTACCCCACTAAACACACAATACCTTTCGTATAAATAGCTTTTGGACTACCTTTCCCTTTCTATATTGCCTCCCGATCTCACACGTAATGGAAAACATGCCCTTCTCAAAAAGGCCTCTCATTATGTCATCATGGGTGGCCTTCTATATAAACAGGCTTTGATGGTTTCTCTTACGATGCCTCACCACTCAAATCCCCTTACCATTAAATAAGTTCATGATGGCATATGTGGAGGTCACTTCGATGGCCTTTCTATTATTAAGCGCATTCTTCGCCTAAGCTATTGTTGTCCGACCCTCAATCATGGTTGTTACAACTACATTAAGCATTGTTTAAAATGCCAACAACATTCCAATATTCATCATACACCTAGTCATGCCTTACAGGTCACTCGTGACCTTTGGCCCTTTTCTCAATGGGGTTTGGATCTTGTCAGAGAGATCAATCCCCACTCTTCCCTAAGACATCAATGGATCACCACCACTATCGAATATTACACCAAATGGGTTGAAGCCATACCCCTCATCTCCACTAAAGCTGAGAAAATATGTGAGTTCATCAATCATCACATTATTTGTCGCTTCTTTGTTCTACATCGCTTATCACCGATAATGGAAAACAATTCAAAAACAAAACTCTACAAAAACTTTGTGACTCTTCGGTATCCAACTTAGCTTCTCCTCACCATATTACCCACAAACCAATGGCCAAGCCAAATCCACCAACAAAATCCTAAACAAAATTCTCATGAAAGTGGTTAATGATACTGGGAAGGATTGGCATACACACATTACTTTCACTCTTTGGGCATACCGTACTAGTTTTCACCTCCATCGCTGCTACTCCCATTTTCTCTGGTCTATGGTACCAAGGCTATTTTTCCTCTCAAAGTCTAGATCCCATCTCTCTCGTATCTCTCTTCAAGATATGCTTACTAATGATGAATTTCACTAAGACCATTTAGCACAACTTGAGTTATAAGATGAACGTCATCTTCATGCCCTCAACCATCTTCAAGTCTACCAAAAATGCTTTAAGCGTGCCTATGAAAAATGTATCCATGAACACACCTTCAAGGTCAGTGATCTCATCCTCAAGGAAAATCAACACGTAACCAAAGCAAAAAAAAGAAAATGGGGAAAATTTTCTCCTAATTGGCTTGGACCATACATCGTGACCCATGACTATGGATCAGGTGCTTATCACTTGTCTTCACTTGGTGGTAAGCCCGAAGATGAGCCCCTCAATGCCTTGCATCTTTGACCATTCTATTGTTGACTTCTAGTCCTCCATCACTATTTATCTAGTTCATGCTCATCCCTTGAGCATCCATTTACCTTTTTCTTTTCCACCCTCATCTCCAATGACTAAACAAGAATCATGTGATTACCCGTCACCATTTTGCCTTATCTTAAATATGTGCACCACGGCTCTACACATGGCATGATTCTCATGGATAATTTTCATCTTTCTTTTAATGAGATCCCATGGTCATTTGTTCTTTCCTTCTCAACAAGAACCAAATGCTTTGTTATAGTCTCGTCCATGACTTAAAAGCCAAAAAACAAAAAAAAAAGACAAAAGATGAATCCCTCGAAGGACATCTTCCAATATAAGAGATCAACTCCTTGAGTCAAAATTCCAATATAAAAGATGAATCCCTCAAAAGGACATCTTCCACTTTCCATTGTTACTATAAGTAGACTACTCCCTCAAGGACAGCTATAAAAAAGCTCACAACTCTCTACATAGTCTTTCCAAAAAGAGAGACTATTTTCTCAAAAATCAAAATTCGAAGCTTCCCACATTGATCAGCTTCAAAAAGACCTCAAGGAGACATATATTCATCCCATATAGACTTCCCACATCAATCAATCTATCTAACAAGTCAAAAAAATAGGAAAGAAAAAGAAAAGTAACCTTTTTCATCATGGACTTGCCTATTGTGATCTTAGCTCTACTACCCAAGGCATTTTACTTCCCATTTTATGACCCAATTACCTTCACCTTCTTACCCATTGTATTTTCACCTCATCCTACCTCAAGGACCTTAAACCTATGAGATTTGGTGATTCTGTGACTATTCTTCACCTTTAGAGTAATCAATCATGCAATGTCTTTAGGGTCTTATGTTCACTCACCTAGTTATAGATGTGTTTCATATGTTTTGATCCTTGCCAATCAGGGTGGCTTTCTTACCCCCCTATCTTTTCTCTTCTTCATCACCTTTTTTATCTTCCTATATAAGACTAGACCTTCGACACCTACCTTTTGGGGTTTTCTTCTCACACCTCAATCAGCCTAAAATCACCTGTACCTATCTACCCAAACATTACATAATTATACCTACGGCCTAGAATCAACACTTCCTATCCACCTATAATCAACCATACCTATCTACCTATATTCCACCTAACCTAATCAACCTTGACCTAATCATACCCATGGCCTGGAATCAACACTACCTATTAACCTAAAATCACCCATACCTATCTACCTATATTCCACCTATCTTAATCATACCTATGACCTTGAATCCAACCTAACTATCAACCTCACTACCTATTCTTCTATCTTCTCATATTCTCCTAGCTTATGGGAGAACTACATCGATCTAAGGTCCCTTTTCACTGGGACTATGTAGGCAGACACTTCCAAGGCATGGGGCCTGGAAGGTTAGCTCGGACCACTCTTTACGCTAACCATTTTCCCCACTTTTACATGATTTCCTGTTCATCTCAAAAACTTCACATCTAAACCATATACCACATAACTTCTGCCACTTATATTATTTCACATTTTCATACATAACCAACATTTTCCACATTTTATACAATCTCATGCATTTATATTACCATTTGTTACCAAAATACCAAAATGAACACCATGCCTAAACCAACCTGACTCCATCATGCCTAAAAAAAAAAAACCGACTTAATCCATGCCTAAACCAACCTGACTCAATCCATGCCTAAAACAACCTGACTCAACCATGCCTAACCAACCTGACTCGATCCATGCCTAAAATAACATAACTCCATCATGCTAACTCAATCCTAATTTCCACCCATGCCAAACCAATAAACCCATATCTCATCTAATACAAAGTAACAAATTCATATCTCATCTAACATAAGCCATAAACCAATATCTCATAAACACATCAACACATCACCAAATATTGTGTATCTCCTCATGTGTGTGTGTGTGTGTGTGTGTGTGTGTGTGTATGTGTGTGTGTGTGTGTGTAATAAAATGTACACCCATATCACATAAATGTGTATCTCCAAAATAATCATCATCATACACAAGTAATGCTATCCAATACAAAAATGTCTTCAGCATGCAGTTAGTATCATGTGCAAAACAATAATAAAAACTACAAAATCTCTTTAGAACGCAATCCGGTCTCATATATAATACATACAAAAATGACTCGGCATGCAGGCCGGTCCATAGCAGGTCAATCATCTCCCCATCTCGATGTCTCTCCCGACCCTCTATTCCACCTATCTAGGGCCCATCACCTACCTCACCTCACTCTCCGTTGATGGCCCTCACCTGGGGCTGGCCTCTACACACTAGTGACCTCACCACGACCCTATCCTTGGGCTCACCGCCCCCTGTACTCTCCACACTATGAGTGCAGGATCTGGTCCTCTCACTGGAGGCTTGTTGTGCTTTATTCTCGGCATAGGAGGGCACATTTATCCTGGAAGCTAACAAATGATCCTAGTAATACTGTGCCTCTCCTAGGGAATCTCATAACCTAGCTACGAGCACTGTCTGTGGAGGTGCCATGGGTCCTGCTACTTGCGTGGGTACTGTACAATGGGACCCTATCCTTAAACCTGCACTGAGCCCTGTGCTGGTACTAGAGCTTGAGTCGGCCTTGGAATCTATGCCTATGCCTATATCTGGCCTGCATGGTAGTAATCTATGCCTATGTTACTATTAGCTGGCCCTGTGACTGACTCATCACCTACCCCTACGCTGTGGCTAACTAGCCTTATAAAGCCTACACTGCACTCTGTAGAGTGGTCATATCTCCTCCATCTCCACCTACCTCCTCTCCATCTCCATCTCCCCCTACCTCTACCTACATAGGTACCTATCCCTACCCTACCTGAGCCTACAACATAGCTATCTGGGCCTATAAGATGGCAACCTATGCCTTTGAACCTGTAAGCTACCCCTGCATGATCCCAAGCTACGTCACCAAAGTAGCCACCTACCCCTATAGGGCATCTCTCTGAACTGTGATGGTGGCTAAGTCTGGTTGCCCTAGCCTCGGTGGTACAGCTCTCAACTATGCCACCCACCACTACATGTACCCATCTACAACCCCAGCATCATCAATCTATATATATACTTGTTGTTCCTCCTACCCATTCGAAGCATTGTGGGTCATGGTAGAGACATAGGTCTCTCCACATCATCTCTCTGGTACTGAGGGAACGGAGGTGGTACACCCTAGACCAATCCAAACTAGTCTAACCCACTCTATGGGTATCCACTCATGCTCTCCCACTCTCCTCCCCTCTATCCACAGATGTATATTTAGCCTAGCTAGCTCCATGGCCATCTATCTATATGAGGGGAAGCCCACATACGACCTCCAAATGATGTCCACCCCGGACAACCCTCTAGTAACCTCTTGTAGTACACTACATCATGCATAGCTCTCAGCACCTCGGGCCTCTCCCATGGCTGGTACCCACCACCCGTACCCCACTCTCAAAACTCTCCATGGGAATGCATCTACCCAAGGCATCTCCACTAGTTGAACACAAGCAATGTGCTCGTAAGCCTAACATTGCAATAGTATGATGCAATAACCATGTGAACCTCCATAGTCACCATAGGCCCATAGCTCTCTATACACCTACATCAACAATGCAGGTGCCCATGTAAACCATGTCCGCTGTATCATCATATCATGGAGGACTCCCATCAGTGACCTCAGGAATCACCCCCCTCTACATCCAACAATGCGAAGCAGCACACTGCCTCCATCATGAGTACAACTAACCTCATCTCCTCTGGATGAACTCTATACATCACTCCATAGCTCAAGATAGCACTATGGAACATCAAATATGTTACACCCTCACCAAAAATGGGTGCTAGTAACTCCTCAGACGGCTCTAAAGAGATGGAATATACCAAGGCCCCCAATATGGGCAACCACAGGATCCTATAGACGTCCTCCAGGGTGATTGTCATCTCACTCATCGGCAAATGGAAGGTGTTGGTCTCCACAGTCCCATCTATCGATGAGGGAAACCATAAGACTCGCCTCCCAAACTACATGTCGGTAGTGCCTCATGCCTATCAATCCCAACTCTACCACATGCTGCCACTCTACCTACATCATGATTGCTTATACTCTCAATAATAAGGGTAGCACCCAGGCCCTCATCTGAAGCTCGTCTCAGGCCTGCATCCCATAAAAGCAATGTATTAGTACACCTTCCCAATTTACATTATTTTTACCCCACATTCTGACCTAATCTCTTTCCCCACCCCCATCGCATTAACCTAATCCTCACCCAAACCCATCCACAACCTACCTACCCAAACCCATTTACTTGAACCTATCTACCCTATCTACCTACCCAATCCCATCTACCCAACCTATCTACCCTACCTATCTACCCAAACCCATCTACCCAAACCTATCTACCCTAACCTCACCGACACCTACCCAAACCCATCTACCCTACCTATCTACCCTAACCTCACCTACCCAAACCCATCTACCCTACTATCTACCTACCCTAACCATCACCAAAACCTACCCAAACCCATCCACTCGAACCTATCTACCCTACCTATCTATCCTAACCCACCCCGATACCTACCCAAACCCATCTACCCTACCTATCTACCCTAACCCTCATCGACACCTACCCAAACCCATCCACCCGAAACTATCTACCCTACCCTCACTTGAAAACACCCTCACCCAAACCCATCTACCCTACCTATCTACACTAACCCTCACTAACACCTACCCAAACCCATCCACCAAGCTATCTACCCTACCCTCATCCCCACCCTCATCCCTTACCCACCTACCCTACTTTCTCACCTTAAACCCTTCCCCTCTCACCAACCTTCTTTCCCACCCTACCCTTACTCTCTTCCCTTTTTTATCCCAATTTACATTTAGGATTAAGCGGCCCAGCTTATCCACCGACCGACCATGGTCTCCCTTTTACCCGGCACTCGGTCATTATTCTTGTGACAACGGTCACTACCCACCGACGTCGGTCACTATCGCACCACCCGCCCTAACTTTCCAACCCTACTTTTTCCCTTCCTCGACATTCTACCCACCCAAATCCCTCTTTACACCCTTAATTGTTCCTACATTACCCTTTTTCCCTACCCCCTACCCTTCAATATTACCTTTTCCCTCTCTTTTTCCCATTTTGAAATTCTTTCCCCCCAAAACCCCCATTTTTAATATTTTCTACATTTTACATCCAATTAACTCAAAAATCAAAACCAAAGGTTCAAATCCTACCTAATCTTGCTTGCCATCATCATGGTGGAACCACTCGCCTCCCACTCCCTCCCGATCCCTCTTTGGCCTCTGCCATCCTCAACTGACCTCCAACTCTCTCCACTAATCACCTCACTTGATTCGATCTCGTGACCCCACCTCTCGCCCAATCAATCTCATATATGTGGCTCACCAACCAATCTCTCTATCATACTCTTTTGACCTCTTCCTCTTTTCTCTCTTTTTGTCCTTTTCTTCTTCTTAACAATGCACAAATGAATTTTAAAATGTGGGTTTTCCACTTTTTATACCCTACCCGACTCAACCAACGTCGGTTAACCCTTGACCGATGCCGGTCTTCTACCCTAGCCAACCACCGTCGGTTCTTCCCCACCATCCTCGGTTCATCCCAACCGCTGTTGGTTACCCTACCTACTCATTTCCCTCACATTGACCTCATTTTCCTTACCTTCCCATTCTTTTTCCTCCCCTACACCTACCTAGATCACTTTACCTTCCTCTCTAGCCCTCCACCTTCCTCCACCTTACCTCATTAGCCATTGACGCCTCCTCATTTTACCCCTACCCTGGCCTTACCCATGTTGTGACCTATCTACCTGGACCCAAAAACTATATTGTGACCTTTGACCTCACGTGTGCTCACTATACTTGCACACTGCTTACCTTACCTATGTTTTTGACCTAATAACCTTACCTTGCCTATTTTTGTGACTATTTATCCTAACCCTACCTTTGGTGTACTAAAACATACCTAAACATTCCTGCACCTAACCTACATTGTGTTTCCTGACCATATCCTATACCTTGGATACCGAAATCACTTCAACCTTGTTTGGATAAACCTATCGACCTTAGATGATGTAGAGTTTGCAAGCTCTTCAACCTGGTACCATGTCACAGTTTATACATGTGCGTGCATTCAACTACCACTACCTTTGACCTTGGCTTGTTTACCCATTTCCTAAATTACCTGATTTTACCTTTACTCCTTTCCCCATTTTTCACTATTCTTCTTCACATCCACTTTTATCAAACCACTCACCGATGTGATTTTCCACCTCATAGTTCTTGGTTTGAGGGGGATCACCCTCATTCCCACTTGGGGCAACCACACTCTATTCTTCTTCATGTCGCTTACCAATACAAGCTACACAACAAGAAGGGGAAAATTGTAGACACCAAAATCGTGTCGTAATCACTTTGGTCCCCTACCGCAGCCCTATAATCACTTCCTCATCCTCAACTCTTTAGCACCTACCTCCTGCACCCCCCACACATTTTAATTTAATTACTTTAATTAAATTAATGTCTTTATCTCCATACATATTAATTTAATTATTTTAATTAAGTTAATGACCTTTTACCCACACACATATATTAATTTAATTATTTACGTTAAATTAGTTCACTACCCTCACACACCTATTTAATATAATTGCTTTTATTAAATACACTCACCTAACCACCTTCATCATTTGACCCATTAACCTAAACCCTAAACCTATGTCCTAAATAAAACCTAACATTAGACCCATCCCCTCACCTCACATTTAAAAAGCCTCCTAAGGTTAGTTTTCACCCCGAGAAAAAGAAGAGACCCTTATCAAATGGAAGAACAACTTCCTAGGTAATTTTTGAATAACCCGAGATATCTCACCCAAACTGACGTCAATTAACCCTAAACCGATGCCGGTTCACACTAAATGACGCCTTGGTTATACTAGGATGGACAAAACAACCTATATATACCAATCTAAACCTTTGTAATCGAGGTTGAACCTTGGGCATTGGATTTCCTTATCGCAAATTTTATCTTTTCAGATGCAGTAGCAAAGTAAGGATTAATCTATGATCAACCAAGATAACCAGATTCACTGGGACAATAGTGAAGCCTCTTATCAACACCTTCCAACATAGCTACTCTTCCACTTGACTTAAGATCAATAGCTCACCAAAAAAAAAAAGTAAGCGTTTCCTCTCATTTATTTCAATTTTTATTAACATCGGTATTACTCCTAATAAAGGATCTTATCCCTTTTATTGTTTCTTCATTCCTCCCATCCATTTTTAGCCACCCTCCTTACCCAACCATTGTAATACCTTGCCCAACCACCCACTTGACTTCCTCACCAACCCCAGACCTTTGCAACATACCTACACCTCCTTTATGATCACCCAACACCTTCTACTAACCCCATTCTTGCCTAAAGACCTTTAAATCCCAGACTATGTAACTTTACTAGTCTTTGATCTAACCACCACCGGTTCTCTATAACCATCGCCGGTTACTTAAAACCATGGTCGGTCTCTATTTTCCCTGATCTCTGCCAAAACAATAACCTATTTGTGACTCACATTCAACCTGACCTCATTGTTCCTAGCCTATACCTACCCGAACACCTATTTGACCTTCAGATCTATATCTAACCTAGCCTGTTAGCTTAGATTCACCTATAATCAACCTACTTGACCTCTAGATCTCCTTCTAGCTTAGCATGTTAGATTATATCTATCCTATTGCGTTAGTATGAGATGCCTAAATCATATTAAACTACAAAGTAGGACAATCTTTACTTTATTTCCAACATTAAATTATTTTAAACGGTGGGTGACAACCATCTAAGAAGTATCATACTTCTAGGATCTAGCACATGCTAAGCGAGTCCACTACATATATCATTTAACTCTCTTTGGTGGTCTTATTTTGGTTCTTACATAGGTAGTTCCTCCTATCCAAAAGGAAGGTTTTACAATCACTTCGATCCAAGATTTAGATACGTGTGCATACACCTACAACCATCTCGAACCAGGTATTCCTCTTCTTTGCCTTTACCTTATCTATTTTGTCAAGTACTTATAAAAACTATGAAATCAGGTGAAACACTAGGAGCTATGAGGGTGGAGGTTGTGGTTGTTGAGTGGGAAGTGTGGGAATGGGTGTTGGTGAAGTAGGATCCTCGTTAAGAAGGTCGTCATCGTCAAATTTGGTTTCTGGTGGACATAATTGGATAAGGACAGTTTTCAAGGCCTTGCAGTTCTCTACATCGTGCCACTGGAACATGATGGTATGCACAAATTTTATTATCGTCAAAACCTTTCAGCTTGGGTTTGAGGGGTTTATAAGGTTTGAGTGGCGGTAATGTGATGACAGAAGTCTCAAGGAGGTTGGTTAAAATTTTGGCATAAGACCCTGCTAGTGGATCACAATGGGAAGTGAATGTGGGTTTGGGTGTAGGTGTGGTTGATTTCGATGAATGGTTTTGAAAGAGGAGTGGATCGAGCTATGGGTTTCGGCATGGGCATTGTTTTAGGTGTCGGTTGTGTTTTTAGGTAGGGGTATAGTAGATGGATAGGTAGGAGGGTGTGTTGTTATTTTGGCTACCTTATTATGGGGTAGTGGAGTTTTGTTTTTTGGTTTCACCTTTTTGGGTAAAGGTGATGTGGGTGTACGGTATAGAAGGAAAAGTAGATGGAGGAAGAGGGCGAGTTACCCATAGGGATAACGGGGTGTTGTGAAGGTAGATGACGCGGGTCATGCTTGAGGTGTGAGAGACAGTGACTGAAGTGTAGTGGGTAGTGAAGTAATAGCTGAGGGTATTGGAGGTATGGGTGGTAAAGAGGTTGTAGGTGTAGGTCTAAGTGAGGTTGGACATCTAGGTAGGTCAGAGGTTTGTGAGGAAGGAATGGAATATTGTTTTTTTGGTTTATTGGTGGGTGGAGGTTGCTTGACCATGTTGGGTAGCTGAGGTCCTAAGATAGACGGACAAGTGCAGGTGTGATTGGTGTGGCTAGGGTATGAGTTCTATGGGTTTGGTGCTTCTATTTGGGTGTCGAGTAGGTGTGGTGTTGACTTTAGAGGATGTAGCTAAATCCAGTTTAATAGTTAGATGAGAAAGGCTGGTGGTCGGGGTGACCCCTAAAGTGGTAATAGGTTTAGTTGAGGAAGATGTTGTATGTGTGGATTTGGGTTTAGATGTAGGTCGGGTTATGGGTAAGGGTGTGGTTTGAGCTATAATAGGTGTCATGGAAGGGGTTTTGATAGAGGTGGTTGTGTTTGGTTTGATTGGTCAAAATATTTTTGGGTAGATAGTGGAGGTATCAACAAGGGATCTCTGCATCTATGTTGAGATAGGAAGTAAAAGGCACCCCCATAGTAGAGCCCTATCCACATAATCTAAGTGATCAGCCAAACGTGAGAATGACACATCTGTAGGTGGAGTTGGTGAGGACCTAATGGAAATTCCCATAAAATGTGTCTTAGAGATGGGGAATTGGCTAGCTTCAGCTTCCATGGGTAAGAGAGCTGAAAGTAGGTCTGTAGGATTTTGGGTAGCTGATGGAGAATGCTTGCCAAGAGGCAAAGGTATCTCAACTAGGTCTATGATGGGTGGAGGAGATGATGGGAGCTCCTCTATAAGTGGAGGAACAGATAGGTGCTCCTCTGTGGGTGGAGGAGGTAATGGGTGCTCCTCATGGGTGGAGGAGGTAATGGGTGCTCCTCTATGGGTGGAGGAGGTACTATGGGTAAATGTTCTCTAAGTGGTGAAGCCAGGGGTGAGATGGTCTCAATGTTAGTGGAAGACTCCTCCGTAGGTGATGAAGGAGATGAAAGGTGTTCCTCTGTTGGTGAAGGAACAGGGGAGGTTGGTTCCAATGTGGAAGGAGGATTTCGGGCTAGGATCTCCTCTATGGAAGGAATATGGGGTAATTGGGAGGTGATAGGTACGTCATTAAAGATAGCGTGAACCTCACGGGTATGGGTATCGTGAGTTGAGGTCTCACTGGTTTGATCAGATGAAGGGGCATGGTTGGGAAATGGTTTCTTAAAGATGTGTAGGTTTTGGTTGGCAGGTGCATTAGGATTATCCATGATTAACTCACCTTTCTCGAGCATTTCTTGGACAATATTTTTGAAAGTGATGCAATTTCCATCACTATGACCCTTTACTCAATGATAATTACCGAAATCATGTTCTTTATACAATGCGGGCATGCGGTGATCGGTGGTCAAAACCAATGTGTGGTTTTATGGGTGGAAGAGTAATTTCTCTCGGCTTTAATAAGATTTTCTAAGACATAAGAGTAAGGTTCCCCAATTGGGGTATATTTCTACTACTCTTGTCCGAATTAAAAGTTTGGACATATGAGAGATTAGATGAAGGGGTACCTTGATTTGACGGATGTGTTGGGCCGGCCTTGAGTACCACTTTGTGTTAGTGGTGCCCTTAGCTTTTGAATAATTGGTTTGCGGTTAAGAAGAAGAAGAGATATCATTCGACTTGAATGTCGAATTATAATTACATAATTGGATTTTCTTCTCTTTGATTGCTGAATCTCTAACTTTTGTTCCATAGTGAATGCTTCATTGAATGTTTGGAAGGTTTGGACCTACAAGGTAGTGAGATATGTCTAGAACAAGCCCATGTGAAGAGATATATGAGTTATGTTTGTGGCGGTTGGAAGGTAAGTTGGTTTATCAAGATATGCTAGCAAGTGATAAAATCTGTGATAGATTTGTCCTTATACTGATGTGTGGAGTATAGATCGGTCATGGTAACCTTCTTGATGATATTGATAGAGAAATTATCTAAGAAGGATTGGGCTACCTGATTGAATGAGAATATAGAGTGTCTAAGTACCCCACTATACCAATCTAATGCAGGTCCAGTGAAGGACATGGGAAAGGTCCTCAAGAGCAAGGCATCATCGTGATTGATCAGATAATACCCATGTTTGAATGACTGTAAATGTTGTTGCGGGTCTTCTTTTCTATTGAAATGATTGAATTTAGGCATTTCCCAATACACGAGCTATAAGCAGATAGGAATGGATGGGTAAATGGGCTTGTTGTAAATCTCATCATAGGTGAGAGTGTTGCAGGAGCTAGAAACCGATGCCTCCAATGTCTGCATCTTGTCCAACATCAATTTAATTAGGTCATTGGTGGGTTGCGATGATTGGGTGCCTCCTATAGCATGAGAAGGTTGGTTTTGGGCATACAATAGGGGTGACACTCCAGTGTATGGGGCTACCATGTAGGTTGGTTGAGAAGAAGGTAATGAAATAGGGGGTACGTACCGGAATGAATAATGGATGAAACGGGAGGTTGTTGGTAGTATGTATATGGGGGTGGAAGGGTCATGGTAACCCTAGTGGAAATAGGGGCTAATGATTGTGGAATGGAAAGGACCATGTTCTGAAATGGGGTAGGGGTCACCGACACTGGAGGTGGTAATGTAGCTACGGGTATGTGTGAGACATTAGGGGTGGATGAGGTTGTGTTTGGGGTAGTTTTTGTAGGTATGGTGGATGTAGCGGGTGCCGTAAAGGTAGCAAACGTGGAAGTTATAGCGTATATAGGACCTAGGTGTGAAATGACCGGGGTAAGGTAGATGTGGGTAGCACAGAGCCAGATAAGGCCGATGCGGGAGTGGGAGTGAGAGTTAGGGGGATAGATACGGGCATGCCACATATGAACCGACCCAAGACAACTCGAGTGGGCAAGTGGGAAAAGTAAAGCCGCAAGGCGGCGGGGTTTTGGTCAAGGAGTCTTATGAACTCCTCATCTCTGGTAGCGATAGTAATAGGCTAGATGGGATCCATGGCTGGTGATAAAATGGAAGGTGGTGAAGGACTAGGTGAGAGTGGTTGAAAACTAGTGTGAAATACGAGTGCACTTTCTTGTCTTCGGGTCAGCACCATGTGAACCAAGATCTTGATCGTAGGGATGCTTCTCTATAAATGACATAAAGAACAACAGGAATAGGTGAATATGGCAGCCAAAAGTGGATTAGGTACCAAATGGTGGTTAGAATGTGAAACAGGCTAACCAATGCCAGTTAGGGAAAACTGAGATTGGTCTAGGGTAATCACTGCCAGTCACTGTAGAAAATGGATAGTGAGTGAAAAACAAGGCAGAAGATGAAATATGATAGGTATGCTAAATCTGATGATGTTTACAACATCAATGGGTATGATGGTAGTGATAGGGACTATGAAAAGTGGAAGAAAATGAATAAAATTTCCTTTTGAGTAGGTTAGCAAAAGGACCTGGAACCAATGTTGGTTGGGTATAGCGATGGCGTCGAGGTAACCGATGACAAGCGATTACTTATGAAATTGAAATAATGATGAAAGAAAAGTGGTTGTGAATTAAAATATGGTGTGGAATAAGACCTAGAATTTTGAGAATGATGGTGATATGGCCTAGGCACACTCGGGAGAAGCCGAAATACAAGCCAAGCAAAAATGCAAGGATGAACAAAAAAAGTGAAGAACATGATCTCTCACCTCAAAATGCAAGCCAAGTAGGATTACTAAGAAAAATGTGATCCTAGGAGTGCCCTTTCTATTATGTTTGTTTATCTTATATTATTTACGGACTAACACATGAATTGTGAAATAGAGTTTTTGGTGAGGATGGCTTCCTACAAAGAAGGAGACGTAAAGGTGAGATTTCGGGTATGTTATGGTGGGGGCGGATTCGCTCACGAAGTATGACTCGATAGAGTAGCGAGATGGGTGTCCACCGCACTGTGATCGTGTGATCACCTCTGAACTTCTTCTAGGTAGGATGTTGTTTAAGAATGTATGTATTTTGAATTGTTGTGAGGTTTGGTAAGACTCGGAGAAAGAGAAATGGAAAGAAGTGCTTTTCTACGATTCATTTTCAACCATTAGTGGCATGACTTCCAAGATATAGGTTGCCCTTAACTAATGTGAGCTAATGTGATAAATCGAGAATGCAATGGAATTATTTTTAAGCCCAAATCGAGATGTGAAATTGGATGAAACAATAAGACAAAGAGGAAGAGGGATGCGAAAACAACATGAAGAAATGGTTCTTTCTAATTACACCAAAAGAAAAGTTTCCTTTAGAGCAAATAGAAAGAAAAGGTAGGTTTCTAAGGAATAAAATTAGTGTGTATGCTTTTCGAAGGGAAAAAACACATAAATTTTCCTAGAAATAAATGAAATGCAAGGAACCCTGGATTGGTCCCACCAGTGCGTGCCAAAATGTTTCACCCGATTCTTAGATTGTTTCTTTGAAGTGTTGACAAAATAGATAGGGTAATGGGCGTCGGTCAACGTGGGATTTCCTAGGTTTACTAAACTAGGGATATCCTCTTGATTTCCTCGAATCTCATTTCATTAACCCACATATTAGACTCGGGAGCTTCTTGTGAGCATGTGGGAATGTGGTTAGAGGGAATGTAGGCATTGATTTTTAGGGTTTGGGTAATTCTTAGTTAGTTATGGCAACTTACTAAGAATAGTTATTAGGTTGAGTTGGCTTGGTGACGTGTCTAAGTGAATCGTATGTGTGGATATTATTTAAAATAATATATATATAGTGAGGATAATGAATTAATTTTATTTAATTAATTAAATTAATATTAGTGGGGTGAAGGGGGCCATGGCTAGGTGAATGTGATGAAGGGTGTTTATTTGTCGAGGGACCAAAGGGGAGTGTGACCTAATTTTAGTGTCTACAAGACCCATTTCCTCCCTCCTAAAAAAATTAGTTCCATCTAACGTAAAATCATCATCGGGATTGTATACATCTCTTATCACATCATTTCCATGATATCTTCATGGGAATTACTCCAAGTTGTCATTGAATTTTTTTAGATGGATTAAAGTCTCTCACATGCAAGATCCCCTTCATAGAGCTCATGGGTACATCAACTTTACATCAAAGGTTCCTCTTCCACCAAATACAAATCTTTTAGGATCCTTCTTATATAGCTCCCAATTCTCCTTCCCTAACCACAAACTCAAAAGTCCACCACATAGAGACTATATGGCAACCTCTCGTGACTTTCATGATTTGATTCATTGGCCTTAAAATTCATAGAATATGACATGATTACGAGAAAATGTATTATTGCATTTGGATGATCCACCACCACTCATTAGTGTCATTATTCACGATGCTTAATTGCATAGATTCCTTGTGGACTAAGGGTCTAAAATTAACCTCACTTTTTATTCACTTATCAAAAATCTTGAATTTTCTATCAAGAATCTCAAACCTACTCATATAACTTCTTAAGGATTTAATAAAACTAAGAAGAAACCCATAGAATGCATTTGGTTACCTAATAGGGTTGGACCCAAGAGAATGTGTATTAATCTTATTGTCTTAGATCTTCATCTTTCTTACAATCTCTTCTTGGTATGCCCTTGGACACATCACATACACACACTCACATCATTCAAGTACCATTGTATTGAAATAATTCACAATAACCAATTATTTAGGAATTATTTTGATCCTAATCCTTGGGATGTACCACTACCACTCCCAAATGAACCTTTCTTCATGCCTACTACCCCTGAGATTCAAGACATTTTGTATCTTGAGTTCTTCAATCTTAATCTTAAAATTCAAATCACATTAGAGGATTCAAACAATGATGAAAATAATGGTCCAAAATAAATTTAGTGAGCATTGATTGCATGATGACATTGTCTGCAATGGTTACCGTTAGTCCTCCTACCACTTTGGACCAAGATTACCTACAACAATATGAACTAGAAGAAATTTTTTATTGTTGTCAATTTTTTCCCCTAGGAAAAAATGGACAATATGATAATACCTTGAGACTAAATATTCTTCCATAAATATTTGGGGTTATCAAGGATAACTTCAAGCTTTGAAATCCTTGTATGTTATTCTAGAAGGTTTTGGGATCCTCTGGGATTGTTCCTTATTTTTCATATCTTGGAGGTTCAAATTGGTCTCGGAATGAGAAAATTGCCTTTGGAAGGGCCCATACTTGCTCAACTCAAGAAAGACATAGTTAAAATTGGCATATGTTTTTT
Organism: Taxus wallichiana var. yunnanensis; assembly: GCA_018340775.1. NCBI lineage: Eukaryota > Viridiplantae > Streptophyta > Pinopsida > Cupressales > Taxaceae > Taxus > Taxus wallichiana. The sequence goes on along the minus strand of CM031234.1, from coordinate 919,449,383 downwards.
TAGGTGTCTTGTCATACACTCATGTCCCATTTTCTCACAAAAATTTTAGTAGTTTAACAAAGGAAAACGTAAGGCTTGAAATTTTGTCAATGCCAATCATAAATGGGCACGAGCTAAAACGGCCGACTTGCTCAATGAGTTACATGGCATGTGTTAGTGAAATTTACATAGAGTGAGCTCTACACTGAGATCATTTCGGTGGTTGAATCTACATTCAAAAATTAGGAAATCGGGACAGTGAGCAATGAAGGTCATGGAGTCATCGCAGGACTAGAAGCTCGGGAATGAGGTAGGCCGAGTTGAATCAAGCTTTTGGAGTTTAATATCGGTATTTTTTGGACAATTATGTTTCAAAATTTCAGAGATATTTGGCATTAAAAATGTAGAGTGATTTGAAAATTCTGAAGCCTGGAACCCCAAATTTTTGAAATTCAAATTTTCAAAAAAAAAATTCGGAAACAATTTTAGAGAAATTTTTCGAAAATATTTTCAAATAATTTTTTTGGAAAATTTCTAAAAAAAAAAATTGGAGAAATTTTTCAAAACTTTCCGGTTTAGAATTTCGAAACTTTTGACTTCAGAGATTTCTTTCGGAACTTTCCTCTACAAAATTTCGAGATTTTCTTTCGGGTTTTCAAAGACTTTATATTCGTAATTTCTCAAACTTTGGCTTCAAAACACAAAGCTTAATGTCTACATACACATCAAGGGGAAAAGAGAAGATGAAGAAAGCTTTTGAGATATAAAATGAGTTACGGTTCATAAGAACTACCATTTCTAAAGTAGATGAGATATTTTTTGAAGATAGTAACAACCTGAATATGAACCCAAATCAAGTTGAGCAGCCATGAGAGGATAGATTTGAGCTCCAAATCAGTCAAAGTTGTAGGGTTGACTTGGTCAAACCTTCGGAAAAAAAATTAATATTTTCATGGGAGCATGTTAAATTAATATTAATGACATTTCTAGTTTTAGTTAAGTGTTAGTTAAGGGCCCAACTATAATGGCTCAGCCTATGAACTTATAAATAGTTGATCCTTCGAGTTAGTAGATATATTTTTTTTTTGGGAGGAGTTGCTCTTTAAGTTTGGAAGAGTTCTTCAGAGATTTTAAGAAACCTTTTAATTATATTTAGAGTTACACCTTGCTATTAAAAATATGATTTATTGTGTTCAATGGTTAATCAATGTTTACTTTGTGGATTTATGATTCCTTAGTATGAGTGATTATCTTACCTTTATTTTAGTTTATCTATTTCATGTTGTGAAGGAATAATGTGATTATATTTTACATAGTTGTGAAAAAATTATTTTCCTTCTGTATTAAGTTATGTCATCATTATCCCTAGTTACAAAAATAGATGTTTTACATATGCATGTGTGGTTTCCTCGTGATAAATTAATTGTGTGATTGAATCGAATTCTATCTATCCCTATGTATGCTCAAGTTTAAAAAAGGAATGTACGCCCTTGTTTGTGGTATTTTGTACCCTTTCAAGTTGCGATAGGTGAAGGTGGTCCATGATGCAAGCATCACTCCCACATTAACCCTTCTAGATGTTAAACATCCCTTATTTTGGTGCATCACTACCCTTAGTATAGTTTCATTTCTACAAAATCTCTTTCCTTAAAACTCATGAAGATGTTAGCTTAGGATTAGATGGTCATTTTATTTAACTAGGAGTAGTAAAGCATTCAGTTTAGGAAGAGGAAGCCAACCTTCTCTCGGAGGTTCACCTCGAGCCCAAGTCCCACAGATTAAGAGATGATCCCATGTGTACCAATCACATTGAATGTCTTGTTCACATTTTGGCCATTTGAGGGTGCAATGGCTAGACAACAGTGATTTTGGCATGCCGGTGGGACAAGAGGCACATCTTTCATAGGTTTATGTATTTTGTTCATTTTATTTCATTAAGTTGTTATTCTCTTGGTGAAATTTCATCCTTAGGAGGTATACCCAAGAATAAATGGTGACTCCATTAGTCTCGGTACCCTACTCTCTATGTTGCAAACTTTCATTTTATCAATTTTCCATCTAGTTTTCTTCCATATCTTTCTATTTTCTCTCATTCATGAAATTGTGCAATCATGACTTCATTTTCACAGTGGGACTCCCACTTCCAGTAGTGGTAGTTATTTCCATCTTCAAGCTATTAAAATTCACCTCCAAACCAATTTCATGATGAATATTAGTTTGAGCATGCATGTTCACATAAGAAAGATGTAGGTCAATTTAGTTATCCACCAAACATGGGGGTTACTGAAGAACAATGGCATGCAGATTTTGGAATCTATTCCACACCTGAAGAGGATCACTTGTAGAAGAAGGTTTGAGAGTTGGAGCATAACATGGTATGAATAAGGATCAATGAAATGATGAAGGTAGCCATTGGCTTCAAAATTCCATACCCATGGACTGGCTATATACCATGTGAGCTTATCCCTCAACAAAAGCTTCAATTCATAATCAAGATGATGAATCAAGTTGGAGAATGGATCAAGAAAAGGGATATTTATGAATGTAGTGTTAGTCAATCTTGTCAATGGGATGCCCCTACATTACCACCTTACAACCCTCTTCTCGTGTTTCCATCTATGTAGTTTCAACTTGAACCCCATAGTCCTAATCTTCCAATTTCTACTCCTACTGAGAATTCCTTTCCTTCACTTTCTATTCTTCCATTTCATCATGAATCTTCCATGCCTCGTCCTTCTAAATTTCCCTCTTTTCTACAAGGGCTGTCAAGACAAGATAATGAATCTCTTCCTTAAACAGTGAGGGAATCAGTTAAATCCCAACCCAACCCTCCTCTTGTGGTCCCAAATCCATTTTGGGAGGAGAATTGTCAAGAAATGAGAAAAAGGGAGGAGTATGTGGTCGAAGAGAATAGAAAAGAGAGCATACAGATAATCTGAGGAAATGGGATGAAAAACTTAACATCAAGCAAACTTCATTCCTGATGAAACCTTATACAAAAGTTGAGGCTCAAGAACAAGTGAAACAAACTAGTTTTGTACCAAAAACAAATCTAGAGTTGAGCAAAGAGGACCAGTAGTCTACTTATTCAGAATGCAGTATTTATATTGGATCGGTCTTATTAGAGGAGTTTGAATCACAAAAGGTGGCAGAGTCTATTGAAGAATAGAATGTGGAAGTTGAATAAGATAGATTCTCAAGTGTATAAGCTGATTCTTATGAGTGTAATGATCCTACCTGTCAAGCACGTCAAGAAATTACATCACTTTTGGAGCATTATAGTGAATTTCCAACATCATCATTGAATACAACAACTGATCATAGTGGGATTCTTTCCATGATGGACTCAGAAGTTTCAAGTATAGATTATACCATGCAAGAATTTTCAGATTCTTCCCCTTCTTCATCTTTTCAAAACTCTATTTTCTTAGATGAATTTGATCTTACAAATTTTATGTTTGAAGATGAGAAAGGTCATGGGGAATCAGATGCTAATTTAGGAAACACCATAAGGGAGGTTGAACCCTTTGTACATTTGAAGAACAAAGAAGAAAATTTTCTATCAAATTCGAGGAGTATTTGGATGTAGAAGAGCCTATAGAAATACCCACTTTTGGAACACTTGTAGTTTTAAGTTATCTCCTTAAAAGGGAAGACTTGGATCATCTGTAATTTTCATTGAATGAAGAAAGAGAGGAGCATGTGGGAGAAACTAAGTCAACTTTGAAGGTTTTGGGTGAAGATAATATTATTGAGAGTTTCTTACTTTCAATTGTGAAGTCAAACTTGTTTGATGAACAAGTAATGGTGGAAGGAAACCAAGGAGGTCTTGCTTCCCTTAATTGTCTCGAAAAACAACAGGTGAAAGGATTTGATCTTGCAGGTTTCATGTGGGATGAAGAGGTTAGAGATGTTGAACAACTTTGCCTTCGATAAAAAAGAAAAGCTCCTATATAAATGCAAAAATCAAACTAATTAAAGATGGTGATGCACCAAAAGGAGTGGTGAAACATTTTTGTCATGCAAATAGACACAAACCAAAGATTGCAACATAAAACATACACAGGCTGATAAGATATAATTTAGGATCTGAAATGAAGCAAACAATACAAACAAAGGACTGAAACTCATTCACAAAGCTTGCATTATCATTTCCAGTGTCAAAATCACTGCATTACAACCTCAGAGAGGTAAAAACTATTACAATCTTTGGAGAGGTCTGATTCTTCAAACAATCACTTGCTGGAGGTGAAAGAAGAAGTTGCTATGTCCAAAAAATGTTCCCCTCTTAAAATGAGCCAAATCTGGCTTTTACATTGCATGGGTCGAGCCCAGGAGACAGAAACGTACAAAAACATGAGAGCCCATTCCTCCTCGACTAGCAGATGCATTAAAATGGCATGGGGACCTTACAAACCCATACCCTATCATTTTTGACCGAATTGCAGGAGAATGCGACCCATTCTGCATTAAATTTGGTCGCTGAAATGTCACTTCTGGCCATGAACACGCGTGTCAGAGCCATTTCTTAACTTTCTCTCTCCAGACTACACCAAAATTCAAGATTAACCCCAATAATCATGTAGAGAATTTCATAAGCTTTCCGTTGATATAAAGAACGTGCAAATCCGAGCTCTGGATCAAAAGATATGGAGATCTGAAGATTTAGGGCACAAAACAGTGAAAATGTGTTTTGAAATTTTTCCCGCGCTCTGCCACCTGGATGACACGTGTCAAGCACTGATTGGATGCGTAATTCTCTCTCCTTCCACTTACCCATGGGTTTTCCTTGAAAATTTTGACTTTTTGATGATTTTGGAACATTTTTCACTTTTCCCCGCGCCCCCCACTGGGACACGTGGCATGCATTGATTGGAGGACAGGGGCGCGGGGTCTTCCTTTACTTTTAGCTTTTGGCCGAAAACTTGGCCAAATTTTCTAACTCCTCCCCGAGCTCCACGCTTCCCTATTCCATTGGACACGTGTCCAATTCCTATTGGCTCGGCCAACGCTTCAAACCTCGCCTTTGAACTTTTGGACGTTTCCTCTGTGACACGTGTCGTGATTTGATTGGTCTCCTGGGTCTCCGGCTGCCACGCCTCGCGTCCTCACGCCCTTGGCTGTCCTGTCCCAAACTACTGGGACAAAAACTTCCGATCCACCCGAAATGGGCTTCCTTGTCCCTTTTCTCGCCGATGACACGTGGCGTAATTGATTGGCTTTCGCTCTTCTTCGCTATCCGCGCCCCCACGCGTCCCTCTGTCCCAACCGTCCCAAAGCGAAAGTTCTCCTTTTCGCCGATCCGGGTGGTTCGCATCCTTCGCGCCTCACGCCCGATGTCCTGCATCGCTCCACTTAGCAGCTTAGTCAATTTTCCTCTCTTCCTTCGCCGAATTCACCTTCCGCGCCCCGCGCCCTCACGGCCCGATGTCCCTTTTCTCTCGCAGATCGCTCGCGCCTTCGCCGATTCGCGCCCGATGTCCCTCATGTCCCGACTGCATGCAGGACTAGGACTTAGCCATTTTTCATGATTTTTCCTGCCCAAGCTTGTTTTCTGTAACTTTTTCACCTTTTCTCGTAACTTGCTCTTTTCTTCTTCGGACAGGGAGTTAGAAAAAAATCGGGGGACCCTAGAAACATGATTTTTTCCCCGAATCAATCTATTTTCCTGGGACTTGAGAATTTAATGCATGTTATCAAAATTACCCCGGGGTGAATTTTGATAACAATTTGGTGACTCAACAAGGGTTACTCTACCCGCTAGGTAGAAGATACCAGCTTGCTCAAGCAGTCCATCGGGCATGGAGTCATCAAATATTCAGCTTTAGAACCCCAACTCGACTTAATGTGTAAGGAGGAAGATGGAATATCACCTAATGGAAAGCAAGGACTGCAAAACATCTCCATGGATAGCAAGTCAAGTGTGCCAAAGCACTTAGGGAAAACAAAACTAACCTACAAAGAAAACAATGTGCACAAGCACTTGGAGGAATGAAAATCTAATCTAATATTTACAAAGTAGTGAACTTCCTCTAGAAGCAACGCTTGAGATAGATTCCATTGACTGAATCTGCAGTTCTTCACCATCCAATGAGGCCAATTGAAAGCATTGTTGTTCTTGCACTTCGTGACCATGTATGGGCCACTCCAAATGGCATCAAATTTTGAATGCCTTCCCGGTTTTTTCTCTCCACATCCCATTTCAACACTAGATCTCCAACTTGAAAAGATCTATCCTTGGCCTTTCTATCAAAGGTCTTCTTGATCAAAGCTTGATCCTTTTCCATTGCTTGGGATGCCTGATTTCTGATCTCTCAGCTCCATCAACTCGCATACCTCACCTCCATGGGCTCAAATTCAAGCAACTCCAGCTGCTTCATGAGTTCCAATGTTGGCAACTCAAGTGACATGGGCAAGATTGCCTCTCTTCCATAGACAAGCCCGAATGGAGAGTTACCTCGTGGATCTTTTGGGAGTTATCCTATCAGCCCATAAGGCTGATTTCAGCTTGGTATGCCAAGACCTCTCGATTCTCGCCAAGAGTCCTCCTAATGATCCTCAACAAGTTCTTGCTTGTAGACTCGGCCTGGCCATTACCTCGGGGTAATAGTTTGATGAAGTGCTTAGGTAAATACCGCTTCTTGACAGCCCACTCACCACCTTAGATCCAATGAATGCCAATGCATTATCGTAGATTATTGTAGGTAGTACACCAAATCTGGTTGTTATCCCCTCATAAAAGTCTAAGATGCTAGACTCATTTGCCTCTTTTTGAGTGCTACTACTTCTCGTCCATTTGTGAAGTAGTCTCGTGGTCACAAAATCCATTTGTGCCCTTGGCTTGAATTGGGATTAATGACTCCAATGAAGTCCAAACCCCATTGCATGAATGGCTGGTCAACTCGAGATTGATGCAATGGAAGGGCAGCAAGTCTCTCTTTTCCCGTGAAGAATGCACAATTCTTACACCTCTTGATCCATGCATAGCAATCACTCAAGATTTAGGCCAATAATAACCAGCCTTCATGATTTTTAGAGCTGTCACTCTTGGTGCAAAATGGCCACCACTGGTCCACCATGAAACTCTTCCAACACCCTTTGAATCTGATTTGTGCTAATGCATCTCAAAGAAGACTCCATTCACATCTTTCTTGAACAAAACTCCATCAACAATGGCATACGGGACAGCCTCGCAATCTGAAGTGTCTCCTTTGGGTCTTGTTCATCTCCGAGGGCATAGGCCTCGTGCCTAGAAGTGCATAATACCTTGGGTCCAGCAAGGAGTGGGGGCAGCATTTCTTCTTCTTGCTTGCCACTTGGCTCATGGCTGTCCCGACTCACAAAACAGCCTCTTCTTCATTGCATACTTCTTTTTGCTTCCCCAAAACCAGCTGCTCACACAATCCTTTCCTCTTACCAGCTTGGTGATCTTGATCTCAATGTCATACTCCATGACACGGGTGATCCAACCTCGCCCTTTTCTCATTCAAATCCTTGTTGAGGAGGAAGTCCTTAACCCCAAATGTGAGACCAAAGCAACTGACCTTGTTGTTTGAGACTAAATGCTTGAATTTCTTCAAGCTTCGATTACGCAAGTACATGCTTCTCAAATAAAAGAGTACCTCACCTCATAGTCATCTAGGCTCGGGTCAAGAAGGCAATTGGCTGCTCATCATTATCTTTGTTCTGCTGTACCAAAATGGCAGAGATAGTGTCATTACCTCCAAATGCATAGAGGATGAAATCCTTGGAGAAGTCTGGGTTGATGAGAGTTGGTGCTTGAGAGATGGCTTTTTTGATTGCTTCAAAACTCTCCTTGCCTTCTGCTGTCCACTTGAAAGCCATGCTCTTCTTTAACATTTTGGTGATGGGCTTGACAAGGGCTGCAAAATCTGGGACAAACCTCCGAACAAAGTTTATCCTTCCCAAGAAACTCAAGGGCTTTCTGTGGCTTGGCAATGGTAGTGCTCTTATGGCTTCAACCCTCTCTAGATCAATTGCTAATCCTTCCTTGAGACAATATGGCCAAGGAGCTTTCCTTCATGTGCAAGAAAGATGCACTTCTTAGGATTCAAAGACACTCCGAACCTTCTACACCTCTGAAACACTTGCCTCAGGTGAAAGAGATGGTCTACTACATTCTTTGAGAAGACAGTGATATCATCTAGGTATACCAAAGACTATCTTGTTGATCAAGCCTTTGAATGCCATATCCATAGCTCACTGAATGTTGCTCCGCATTCGAATACCCAAATGGCATCTTCTTGTAAGCATATGTGCCCCATTTTGTAGTGAAGGCCGTCTTGAATTGATCTTCTTCCTTCACCATTATCTGATTATAGCCTGAATATCCATCTAGCAATGAAAACCTTTCTGAACCAGCTACAACCTGCAATATTTGTTCCATTGATGGAAGCGGATAATGATCTTTGAGTGATGCTCTATTTAGATCGCGAAAGTCCACACACAATCTTATTTCTCCATTTCTCTTTCTTACTGGCACCAAGTTTGCAACCCAACTTGAGTGTTTGATGGGGAAGATGATACTGGCCTCAATAAGCTTGCTTAACTCTTTTCTCATGAGAGGTTCAATATGGGGATTCACTGGCCTTTGCTTTTTCCTGACAGGCTTGGATTCCGGATCCAGCTCAATAGTATGTTGTGCCAACTTTGGGTCAAACCTCTTAGATCTTCAGAAGTCCAAGCAAAGACATCTGGGAACTCTTGACAAAGCTAAACAAAATCAGATTTCTCTTGTGAGGTACTTACTTTGCCAATTTGCAATGTTTTGCCTTCTTCCACTAAAATAGGCTCTGAATCTTCACCCTTTACTTGAATGTTCACTTTCTCCTTCCGAACTAGATCATTCGGGTTGAAGATCGACTCCAAGGTTATGAGGCCTTTTGGTAATTTGTTAGTTCTCAGCTGCACCACTTGGTCACCATACTGCTGCTGCAGCTTGTCTTGATTCCTGGCGGAGAACTCAGCTTCTTCTTGGAGGAAATTAACAATTTGCTGATCATTCTCGAAGACTTGCCAACTTGTATTGTTATCCGGAACAGCTGGTCTCACAACCAATTTGATATGAGGCTGAGATTTCTCACTTTTGATACTTTCTACAACATCAAACGCAGCCCCAATTGCTGCTAGCCTGTCAGCAGCTTCATTCTTTTTTCTTGGGATGGAATTGATGCTAAAAGCTTCAAAATCTTCAATAAGATCCCATACCCGATTTTTGTAGTTCTTCAGTAGATCATTTTTGGCAGCATTTTTTCCTTTGACTTGGTTTACATCAGCTCACTATCACCAAATACTTGGTAAATTCTTGATGCCTTTCTTCTTTGCCCAAAGGCAAATCCATGAATTATGAATTAAGGCTTCATACTCACCTGTATTGTTTGAGCAAGAAAACTGAAAACGGAAGGCTGAGTAATACTTTATACCTTGTGGTGAAATGAGCATAGCCCCTCCTCCTGCACCTTGTCTACTCCTTGACCCATCAAAGAACAATTGCCATACTTCATTCTTGTCCTTATGATCTGGCTTGGTGATGCTAGGAATAGGCTGATTTTCTTCATGTAAACAATAAACTCCTAGCTCGCATTCTTCTATTTTTTGATAAGGATCAAATGCATGTACTTGCTTTGCCCATTCATCAAGAGTTAGATCCGGGATGCTTCCAACCTTAGTGTCAGCCTCATCAGTGCTTGGGTGATCTTCTTGATCAAATGCTGAGCAATTGGCATTAATCTGACTTGGAGTGTAAGGCTCAATGTGGAAGTTTGCAATAGGTTCTACCTGATTGTAGCCTTGTTCCATACCTCGTTCTCAACAAAGATGTGACCAAATCAGCAGTAAAATATCCCCAATCTTGGCAGTGAAGTCCTCGACAAGCAAAGGGCAAAGAGTGGTGGAAGGTCTATGACTGATACATCTTGTAAAACAACAACATTTGGACATGCATGCAAGGTAAGACTCAAATTTCTAATCACTCCAACTGATTGCTACTGCTGTCCCATCCAGCTGCACTACCCCTTTGGATGTTGTTTCATACTGGAGCCCTAGCTGATCAGCTATTTGTTTAGGCATTACAACTACTTGCTCCAGAGTCTATCATGCAATTGTGCACTAGCTGATTTCCAATGATTAATGAAACATAGAAAGGAGGGGGCTTCAACATTTTACCTTGTTGTCCTCCATGATTTCCCTCAGGCTGGGCAGCATTTGTAAGCACTTTGTCTTGCATCTGAACTTGCTGATTCAAGTTGGCCAGTCCTTCATGGCAGCTTGCAGCAAATCTCTTTGGCCTGGGATAGATAGGGATTCCCACATTGATATATTGACGTTTGTCTTCTTCATCTGATCAATGATACTGAATGGTGATGAAGGATCTCTTTGTTGTCCCTTGGTTTGCACATTCACTCCTTGCATGTGGGCAGCAACAACTGGTATTTGAGTTGGCCTAGGGGCTGTTCTTGGCTGCCCTTGTGCATTTGAAACTGGATTTTGCTTGCCAACCATTTGTGGAGCCATGGAAGGTTGTGGATTGGTTGGGGCTAATGGTTGTTCTTCACCCAAATTCCTCCTTTTTGACCTTGTGTTGGCTGCAACACCTTGAGAAACTACTTGATTCATGCCACAGAAATCTTCTGCTTGCCAATTCACCAATGTGGTGTCATTTGGGGCTGATTGTTGTTGGAATGTTTCTTGTTGTTGATCAAGCTTTCTCGCCTCACCCTCCACACCAGTAGTTGTCACCATTAGTGCTTGATTCAAAGCACCATCAAGCACATGGATTGGTTATGAGGCTCATTGCATGGAAAAAACCAATCATACTCCCGAGCAATGTTGTTTTGTGTTGGCACCAATGCCTTAGAGGCAGATATGGCATTTGGATTATATGGCTGAAATGGTCTATCGGGCAGGAGGCCTTGTTTGATTCATATTTGCAACTGGATTAGGTGGCCTTTGGGTTGGTATGGCTGCCTATTAGGCTGAGCTTGGGGTTGATAAGAAGGTCTAAAACCTTGGGCTTGCTTGCGCTCTTGAGAGTAACCAGCTCATTGCCTAGGTTTTGCAATTGCTTCATGACTTCTCAAGCTCATTTGGGGCACTTGAGATGAAGTGGAAGCTTCATTTGAACTCTGATTTCTAGGAGTGGGAGAAGGAGCCAAATTAGGTGCTTGACTGGTGTTTGGATTCTCTAAACTTGGAAACAATGGCATGGGAGGTCTAGGGGCAAGTTTGCCAGCTTGGATCAAACAATTTTCAGCCCTAATGGCAATGCTATAAGCCATAGGGATAGTTATGCCTCCCATGGACTGAATTAACATAGAAATATCAGAATTTAAAGCTTTGAGATAGTAGAGAAAAGCACCTTCTGCTGTTGGCCTGACTGCCACTAGAATTCTCTCCCAAGTCTTTTGAAATCTGAAGTTGAAATCGGTCAGCTGCTCATTGGGAGCTCTCTTGATGGTTGTCAGCTGCTCCAAAAGAGACAAGTTGTCTCCCTTCTCTCCAAATTGCTCATGAAGTGCTATACACAGCTGATTCCAATTTGTGATAGAACCAGCTCCAAGGCTTCTAAACCATTGCAATGCTTTACCCTTGAATGAAGATGCCAGCAACTTGACAGCCACTTGCATTTCATTGATTTCATGGATCGCACAAAGGTTAGCAATATCTTTAACATGATCACCTGGAGTAGTCCGATTTTCCAAAGAAGTAGGGAATGTTCTTCAAGGCTGCAATAGGAATTGGATGTTGTGCATTGAGGGCAAGTGGGCTGCTGCCTGTGAAGTTGACGTAGGGATTGTTTTGAGCCATTCTGATTGGTCTTAAAACCCTTGTTGACTGAATGAAAGGCCTACTAGGTGGAGGAGTTGAGAGAGTTCTGTTTGGTGGAGATGGAGACCTTTGAATCCTTCTTCCTCTTTGCCTTCTTCTTGAGATAATTGCAGGTATTCAAACAACACTTCTTCTTCTCCAACTCTTGACCTTGTGGTGATTCTTCTCATGAGTTTTCAGTGCCTCGCACTCAAAAACCAATTGATTCTTCCCTGAGTCACCAGATATGCAAATAATAGCTCTTTTTAAGCAAGAAAATTGCAGCAGATGCACATCAACTTTGCTGCAATAAAAATGAGACCTCTAGTGTCCCACCGGCATGCCAAAACTGTTGTTGCAGACTCACAAAGACTCCCGGATGCAGATCAGCTTTCTAGGTTGATCACTCTAGCATCCAAAGCAGATTGCACAACATGGAAACCTCTCTCCAAGTGTGGGACTTGTGAAATCGAGAGAGGAATCTCCAGATTAGAGGTCGTTCCTCAAACTCTCCGATTAGATCTAATGCTTGCACAACTACAGAGGTTCAGATCCTAATCCTACTCTAAACTGCAAGGAGACAGGGATAGAAATGCAAAAATTGAAACTAACTAAAGATGGTGATGCACCAAAAGGAGTGGTGAAACATTTTTCATGCAAATAGACACAAACCAAAGATTGCAACATAAAACATACACAGAGCTGATAAGATATAATTTAGGATCTGAAATGAAGCAAACAATACAAACAAAGGACTGAAACTCATTCACAAAGCTTGCATTATCATTTCCAGTGTCAAAATCACTGCATTACAACCTCAGAGAGGTAAAAAATATTACAGTCTTTGGAGAGGTCTAGATTCTTCAAACAATCACTTGCTGGAGGTGAAAGAAGAAGTTGCTATGTCCAAAAATGTTCCCCTTGAAATGAGCCAAATCTGCTTTTACATCGTACATGGGTCGAGCCTGTGAGACAAAACGTACAAAAACGTGAGAGCCCATTCTCCTCGATCAGATGCATTAAAATGCATGGCATGGGATACCTTACAAACCCATACCCTATCATTTTTGACCGAATTGCAGGAGAATGCGACCCATTCTCGCATTAAATTTGGTCACCGAAATGTCACTTCTCGCCATGAACACGCGAGCTGTTTCTTAACTTTCTCTCTCCACTACACCAAAATTCAAGATTAACCCTAAATCATGTAGAGAATTTCATAAGCTTTCCGTTGATATAAAGAACGTGCAAATCCGAGCTCTGATCAAAAGATATGGAGATCTCAAGATTTAGGCACAAAACAGTGAAAATGTGTTTTGAAATTTTTCCCGCGCTCTGCCACCTGGATGACACGTGTCAAGCACTGATTGGATGCGTAATTCTCTCTCTCTCTCCTCACTCACCCATGGGTTTTCCTTGAAAATTTTGACTTTTTGATGATTTTGGAACATTTTTCACTTTTCCCCCGCGCCCCCACCACTGGGACACGTGGCATGCATTGATTGAGGAGCGCGGGGGGGTTCCTTTACTTTTAGCTTTTGGCCAAACTTGGCCAAATTTTCTAAACCTCCCCAGCTCCACCACTTCCTGCTCCATCGACACGTGTCCAATTCCTATTGGCTCGGGCCAACGCTTCAAACCTCGCCCTTTGAACTTTTGACGCTTTCCTCGTGTGACACGTGTCGTGATTTGATTGGTCTCCGGTCTGCCGCTTTTCACGCCCTCGCGTCCTCATTTGCCCCGATGTCCCAAACTACTTGGGACAAAAACTTCCGATCCACCCGAAATGGGCTTCCTTGTCCCTTTTCTACCGATGACACGTGGCGTAATTTGATTGGCTTTCGGCTCCTTCTGCTATCCGCGCCCCACGCGTCCTTTGTCCCAACCGTCCCAAAGGCGAAAGTTCTCCTTTTCGCCCGATCCGGGGTTCACGGCCAGGTCCTTCGCCTCCTCACGGCCCAAATGTCCTGATCAACGTGGCTGATGTCGCACTAGCTGCTTAGCAGCTAGTTCTTCCTTCGGCCGCTTGCTTTTCCAACGCCCCTTAGAACTTGCCCTCTTGCGGGGAGTCCCTCACGGCCCTGATGTCCTTTTTCGCTCTCAGATCGATCTATTTTCCGGGACGGCCTTTATCAAAATTACCGCCTGCGCCCCTCATGATCCTCATTTCAAGGATGTCCCGACTGCTTTCTTTTTATGCGAGACTAGGACTTAGCCATTTTTCATGATTTTTTGCCCCTTTAACATTCCCATTTTAATACTTTAGAAACAAGGAATTTTTTTGTACGATCTATGTTCTCTGTTCTAAATACATAATTTAGAACACAAATATCATAGCAATCATTCTTATAATAGATAACCATATGCAGCTCTAATGACTCGGTGTACCACCGATCTATTCATTCCATGACTCGGTGAACTTCCGATCCATTCATGTGTAACTTTGAGCTTGAAGTTTTCTACTGAACACTTCATGTTCATGGTTCTCTTACCCCATTTTGGGTTCTAAGTGCTCTGCCTAAGGAACCTATCTAAATAATTATTACCACTATTCATCGGCATCATGATCCTTAGAGACTAGGTGACATAGGACAACGCAATCGTAAGCTTACGATATTTTTTGCCAAAGATTTATAACATACTATTCATATTACTTATTCCTTGATGGCATACTCGTCAATCCAGAATATGTCCTTCACCCCACTCTATTGTTATATAGAACATCTTATACTAACTTCTGTCAGTCCCCTTGCCCCAAGGTTTCACTCTAGTTCGGATTAACATCATAGTCCATGATATGAAGAGGCTCTTAAAGACTAAGGATAATTTGGCATACTGGGTCAACCGTAGTTAACCCCATGTGCCAAGGTACCCTGAGTCTCAAAGGGCTTCCACATAACCTGATTATGGTCCTAATCGGTCCCAAAGAGAAATCTTGATCAAGTTCTGGGTGTGTAAATATTAACGATCAATGCAAAAGGGTGTTGCCACATGTCATCTACCTTGTTGTATCCTCGAGAAGATCCTAATCTTCTCGATGGTACAACCTGTAGTTGACATGTGTGTGTCAACATCCTACGGAACAACCTCTGAAAATATGTACATACCTCAGAGAAATTTACTTACGTTAGGTTATATTTGGGTTACAGACTTCATATATTTATAGCCCTCCCTAACCCCGAGTCCAACACTCTTTAAAATTACCTTTTTGTAATTAGGTTCTAGCTTTTACAAAAAGGGTTAGAATTAGTTTAAAGATTTTTTCTTGGTTGTCGGTTGGTACTTAACCCCCTTATCCAAAAAAAAGGAAACAACAAGCTAAGTTTCTTCATTTATAAAAATACTAACCAATCAACAAAGGAAATATAACAACCTTATGGGATGAAACATATTAGACTTAATACTATTAAGTCTTAGTGATTGATAACCAAATATTCTTTTTTTTTTTTTAGTGCATTACAAAAGAGGAATGTCCTCTTCTTCTTATAGTTACATTTCAGGGCATAGCCCATTCTCAATGTTCCTTATAAATGTAGTGTTCTTAATTATAGTTTTGGTTAAAACACAATCATGAGTTATAAAGAATCACTAATCTCGAATGTAGTCTTCAGCCACATAATTAGCTATGGCTTACCTAAGAAATTCATCTATATTCCATTGTATAATAACAATAAGAATGCACACTCAATCATGTAGATAATAAGAAAATCATCCCAACAAGATAAGTTACACAATCCACTTAGGTAATTCTTCCACTATTTCATTCATTTCCAAACCTATACAATTACAACTTATGCACTTCGGCATACTTTAAGACAATAGCCTTCAAACAAAAGAGATAAATTTTCTTTTCACAATACAATTTAGAAATCAAATCAGAATTCTTCATAAGAATCATTTTAGAGCAATCAATGCATCATATAAGATTTTTCCTTCCTTTACCACTTACGAAGTCCATCTACAAAAATTACTAGCACGGGTCAGTTCTTTGAACTGAGCATGATAAGCTCTAATTATTAAAACCAAGAGCATTCCAATAACTGTTTCATAAAAATAACCCTGTTGTAATGACAACAATTACTTCATACTCTCTAAACTTTATGCAATATCAATATAAGAAGAGTCATAGCACACTGTTTCAACAAAGCGGACATGATAAATTTCTATGATACTAGCCCTAGATATTAAGTATGATTGTTTCCAGCAGTTACATTCATGATAAATCTAATGATATAAAATTCACTGATTTTCATCTATCAATTGTAACTTCACTCTAATCATAACCTAAATATTACAAGGGTAGTCCCACCACAATCTTTTTAGGATGATTCTCCTCACCTTATGCAAGAAAGGAAGGACTATTCATTTTACCATTACATATCCATCCGAAAGGTTAATACCACTTATACCATGATTTAAACAGGTTCTTAAAGTGTCTTCTATTTAAAAAAATTAACCATTTTAAGGTATTCATCCAAACAGGATCATACAAGAAATTCAAACAGAATTGATGGATTATCTACCACCTTCAATTTCTTTTGTCATCCCATCTTCTACCTTAGTCTTCCTAATGTTCATCAATGAAAAGAATACAAGACAATAAACACTAATTTCCTTGTTACAATTAGAATAACAAACATGAGGTTTACAACAAGATTTTACCCCAGCTAGATGGCGAAGGAGTCTTATAAGATTTAGGATTTACCCCCATCCCAATTATCTCTATCAACTGCTAAATAGTTTTGTCTTCTCATAACTACTCAGTTTGAGTATATTGCCAGTTCTAAGGAAGAAGCACAATAACCCATTAAGGAAAAGAGTATTAAAATAACCGACTTCCTTTTTTTTTTTTTAACCCCTTTGCTTCTTCTCATTTTATTTCAAAGATAACTGTAATGATCTAAACCCTACTGGAAACAAGTTTAGAATGAAATCAAGTTCCTAAGATATAAATAACATTTATTAGACCAACTAGGAATGAGAAGCTGAATAGTTCTAATACTTAATTTCACTCAAAAAAAAAAAGGTCAAGATCTATATTTAACATAAACATTGTGAACCGATCAAGACTCATATAATTCCAATCAGAATGAATTAGACTACATTTCTCATATACTTGAACCATTCCAGTTTAAAATCAAGTTAGGGTAACTTTACGTTTCCCAATTGTATCATAAACAGTTCAACCAAATTTCCAACTTCAAACAAAATGTAAGAACTGGTTGTCATTAAAACCTGTCAACTTTTAAAGTCGGTTTGAAAGAGTTTCTACCACCATTAATATGGTCATGAAAACAAGATTTCACAAAACATGCAAGAAAAGACTACAAGCTTACAGACTTGTTTTCTCGTATAATAAACACAAATTCCTTTTAATGCTTATTCCAAACAACAAAAACTTCACAGGTAGAATACAAGTTCATTTCTTCATACTTTTCCTCCTATGTATGCCGGTGTAGTTATCATTCAAGGTTTTACGCAAAAATAAACGACTAACTATATACTATCTTATCCACAATGCCCATGGTCTTAAAAAAATAGTCAATCACTTTACTCAGAGAAGTACAGACTAGCATGCAAATATAACATATTCAGAATGTGAAAACTTTATAGCAGTCAAGGCTTCATAGGATGTTACCAACAAACCTTTCAGGAATTATTCACAGGTCAAACAACTACTAGTTAAAATGTGAATAACATAGGCTGGTAACACAAAAACAACATTGTTTCCATCCAACTAAAACAAGTTTTAAACTTCCAACATAACATGAACAGGTGGGTCGATTGCAACCATAAAGACTTCTAATGAAGTCTAAATCACTTACAACCTTTTATCCACTGCATGAGCCTTTTACCATTACCAGAAGTACTCAATACTCACATCCACAGAGAGAGGAAAGAGATGCAAACAAATTTCCAAAAGAATCAAGCAACCTCCGATTTAACCCAGAATTTAAATGTACACACAACCCATGAAATCTTCTTCTTATCAGACAAGCATAAATACTCAGAGTTCATCAGAACAGAGTTGTTTTAATGAATCACTTAGAGAAAAGCAAATATTTTAACAGTTAGGGCCTATCATGCCTGATAGTGTCACTGCAAAATCAAATAAGGCCTCTGGCTGAGCCCGTTCTTTCTCTTCTTCTCCACGAAAGGTTCAACAACAAAATTCCACCTCCACCATGCCTCATATATTCTCCATGAAATAGAAATAGATCTAAAAACCTCAAAATAGCCATGCAATGAAGTATAAACTGCTGGTTCGAAAGGCCAGTGTGCATGCAGAGAGAAAAAATGGAGTGTATGAAAAATTAAACAACCACACAAAAATCTTTTGCATGCCTCCCTAAGTGATCCGGGCTCACGAACCCATGCACATTAATTGCATTAATGCCAAATCTCCCACCCAATCTTCCTTTCCACCACCGCCAAGTCTGGCGAGTTCCAAAACTAAAATAACATGCATTTCCATCTTTAGCGATGTTGCCACCTAGGCCTCCGCCAATCAAACTAGCCACTGTCAAAGTTGGCAGTCCATAGAATTAAATCAATCTTATCCTCTTCATAAATTCCTTGGAACCCATCGCCAACATGTATGTGACCCTTTAGGTTCCCCTTCATGCCATTAGTTTTAGGATAGGTTAATGTCTAAGGGTAGATCTTAGGTAATATAAATCTAACACCTTAGGATATAACCCTAGTCATTTACCTTAACAATAGGTTAGACAACCCTTAGGTAATATCCCAACGATACATAGTTTTGAAATTAGGTTAGATTAACATCACATTTCAACAAATCAATGATACTAAGATGTTCCAGGTTGGATTCAGAATTCACATTTTAAGTATAAAATCTTAGGTGGAAGATTCACACATCTTACCTGGCTTAAGGTCCAGGTTCTCTCTCTCTAATGCCATAAATGGCTGAAAACCAAATTGAGACTGTAATGACCTATGCGGGGTCAATTCTAGAATCCAATAAAACTTTCCACCACACGGAATTATTCTCAAATGAAGGAGGATTAAAGAACATATATATATTCTAAGTTTAGTCAAGCTTAATAATTCATGAAATGTCAATACATAATTGTTCATCCCGAATATAATTAAAACATTCCTTGGATCAATGCAATTGATCCAAGGATGAGTCATAGAGATAGATAAGTCTACAATCTCCTAGAAATCAGATTGCACTCATATGCGAGAAATGAAAGAAAATGAATCCAAGCATATTCCAGTTCAATCAAAGATCTCAAGAGCAGAAAAGACACAACCAAATCAAGCATGACTTCCCAAACCAAAAGAACATATCCTCATATGGAAAATCACATATCAACACTTGAATGCAAAGGAGAAAGTAACAATAGTTCAGGGTGTTACATGCTTCCCTCCTAAAAGAATCATCATCCCGATGATTACAACTTTTATTTACCTTATGGTCAGTCAATTCTTTCACTTACTTATCAAATCAACTATTTCAAACTTAATATAGTTCCAAAAATTAGTATTATGTTACTATTTATTCAAACTGAATAAATGTTTTCCCCAAAACTAGCTTAATTAATGTCATGTAAAAGATAAAATCACAATTTTTATCAGTCAATAGATTTAGTTCTATTCAAAAAGAAAGGGAAAAGTAGTTCTCATATCTTCCATATTTTCCCAAGTTACACTTTCTTCGTTAAACTGGTCCCACTTGGACCTTACATTGTCATATTTCATGATTTCTCAAATGCAATTGGTGAGTTTCCAGCACTCGAATGGGTTTAACCATGATTATTCTTGGGTCTTGGACCTGCAAGGAATTCCAATTTAACACATGTGACAAATCTGAAACGTATTTCTTAAGCAAAGAAATATGGAAAACATCATGCATTCATGTGACAAAGCGGGGGTAATGCTAATCGATAAGCTACAGGGTTGATTACTTCAACAATCTCAAAAGGTCCCACAAAATGAGGTGATAACTTGGTAGCCTTGCCAAAAGTTATGGAACTCTTTCTTGGCTTAACACGAAGAAAAACCTTCTCACCAAGTTCAAATTTCCGGTCAACCCACTTTAAATCAGCATAACTCTTTTGCCTATCTGCTTGCTTCTTTTAAGCATTCACAAATCATTTTAACTTGTTGTTCCATTTCCGTAAGGATTTCAGGTCCAATTACTTCTCTGTCTTCAATGTTGTCCCAACTAACAGGGGTTCTGCATTTTCTTCCATAAAGTGCCTCGAACGGTGCCATTTTAAGAGAAGCATGGTATGTATTATTGTATGCAAATTCAACTAATGGGAGATACTCTTCCCATTTATACTGCTTTGATCCATACAATACATTCGTAACATATCTTCTAAAACTTGATTTACTCTTTCAGTTTGTCCATCCATTTCCGGATGATACGCAGAACTAAGTTCAGTTTAGTTCCAAGAGCTGCATTAAGTGTTTGCCAAAATCTTGACGTCATTCTAGGGTCTCTATCAGATATAATTAATTCAGGTACTCCATGTAATCTAAAAATTTCATGTACAAATATTTTAGCTAAAATAGGAGAATCATCCTTTAGATTTCCAGCAATAAAATGAGCTACTTTTGTTAGTTTATCAACAACTACTAAAATAACATCATGTTTATTTCTTGACATAGGTAAACCTTACAAAATCCATGCTTATTACTTGCCATTTATACTTTGCGGTATGCTATGGGGATATAATAAACTAGTTGGGTGCATATGTTCTACCTTCACTCACTGACATTCAAGACAATGAGTCACAAAATTAACAACATCCTTTTTCATTCCTTTCCAGAAATATTGTTGTTTTATATCAGCAAGCATTTTAGTAATACCTGGTGTCCAAAAAAAGGTGAATTATGAAATTCAGCTAACAATTTCTTTCTCAAATCATTAAGCAAAGGTATGTATACTCTGTTTTCATAACATAAGATTCCTTCATTATCAAAATGAAAACCTTTATACCTTTCATCTTTTGGATCTGCATAGCAAGCGCTTGTTTTTACTTGTTGAAAGTACAAATCAGATTCCATTGCACTTTTTACTTCATCTTTAAACTGAGTTCTTAATGTTATAAGAGTAGATATGTGCTTCCTACGACTTAGAGCATCAGCTACTCTATTCTCTTTTCCTTTGATGTAACTTATATCAAAATCATATTGAGACAAAAACTCTAACCACCTTCATTGTCTTGCATTCAGATTAGGCTAGGTGAAAATGTACTTCAGCCCTAGATGATCAGTTTTCAACTCAAATGGTTTACCAAGTAAATAATGCCTCCAAACTTGAAGTGCATGAACTATGGCAGCAAGCTCTAAATCATGTGGAGCATAATTCAACTCATGTAACTTAAGTTTTCTACTTTCATATGCTATAACATGATCATTCTGTAACAAAATACCTCCAAGGCCTTCCCCGATGCATCCGTTACAATAGTAAAGTCTCCATTAGGATCAGGTACAACTAAAATAGGTGTTGAAGTCAACTAAATTTTCAAATTTTTAAAATAGATTCACATTTATCATTCCAAACAAATTTCTTATCCTTTTTCTCAATGAAGTTATCGGTGCAGCCACTTTAGAAAAATCTTTAACAAATTTTCTATAATAACCAGCAAGGCCCATGAAGCTTCTTACTTCATGTACATTCTTTGGTGTAGGCCACTCGGTTATTGCCACTATTTTAGAAGGATCTACAACAATTCCTTCTTTACTTATAACATGACCCAAATAATGAACTTCGGTATCAAAGAAAGAACATTTGGATAACTTACCATATAACCTTCTCTTTCTCAAAATTTCCAAGACTACTTTCAAATGCTCATTATGCTCCTCGACACTTTTAGAATAAATGAGAATGTCATCCAAGAATACAAGCACAAACTTGTCCAAGTATTCTTGAAAGATATTATTCATTAAGTTCATAAAAGTTGTAGGTGCATTAGTTAATCCAAAGGGTAAAACCGTGAATTCATAATGTCCATACCTTGTCCTAAAAGTTGTTTTATGAATATCTTCATCCTTAATTCTTAATTGATGATATCCAGATCAAAGATCTATCTTGGAATATACCGATGCTCCATGCATCTGATCAAATAAATCATCAATTCTAGGAAGTGGGTATCTATTTTTGATTGGTTGCTTTGTTCAACATCCGATAATCAATACACAATCTAAGTGTTCCATCTTTCTTTTTCACAAATATCACTGGTGCTCCCCAAGGTGAAACACTTGGTCTAATCAAGCCCTTAGACAAAATTTCTTGCAATTGAGCCTTAAGCTCAACTAATTTTGTGGTAGTCATTTGATAAGGTGCTTTAGAAATAGGTTCCGTACCTGGTTTGATTTCAATGGTGAAGTCAAACTCCCTTTTGGGTGGTAAGCCCGGTAATTCTTCTAGAAATACATCACTAAAATTTTGTAACAACGGGTAACGTTCCATGAAATCATTGTCTTCTTCTGTAGATTCAAATATTTTCACATACAAGGTACAACCTTTATTTTTGGCCTTTTTAAGTTGCATAGCTGACAATTTCCTAACTAAAATTTCTCGTTTTACACCTTGAATCTCTGTTGTTTTCTGCAGATCATCCAAACATCTTATATGTTTTTCAAAGCAATCAACTTTTTCTTTATGCTCAGCTAACCAATTAATGCCGATGACAATGTCATAAGATCCCAAAGGTGCAACATAGAGATCAACTTCAGTGGAAAAGTTAGGTAAGTCAAGGACTACCCCAAAAAGACACATACTAACTATATGAACAGAGTTATTACCATAATGTACAATCCATGATTTATCCATTTTTCCAGCTTTTCTTTTAAGTTTCAAAGTGAGTTTACTAGAAATAAAACATTCAATAGCTCCCGTATCAAAAAATAGCATTACTGGTATGCCAAATAACTTACCAGGAACTTCAATAGGTGTAACTTGCTTTTCAGCTTGCTTGTCTGCACTACTGCAGCATGTATTTTATGCTACTTGATTACGATCATCCTTCTTTCAAAGGACATTGATTTGTATAATGGTCTTTACCACAATTATAACAGCCTCCTACAGGTCCCTTTTTAGGCTCAAAATTATTTCCAGCCTTAAAATTGTCATGTTGGCCTCCATAGGACTTCTTCCCATTATTATTATTCTTGGCAAAGTTATTCCTTGCATTTCCAGTAGGCTTGCTCATTGTTGTTTTCTTACTATTATCAGCTGAAAACTTATTTTTGTTACCAAAATTTTTCCATGGTCCCTTCTTAGGTGCAAGAGAAGTTGAAGAAGGGTTTGATGTCTTCTTCCGTACTTCCTCTTTATGAGCAGAAATAGCTTTTAATTTCTGTTCCTGCCTTATGGATTTCTCAACAACCCCTTCCATAGTGGTTGGGTTGTGAACATCAACCTCTCCCCCAATAATGGGATTCAATCCCATGATGAATTTTCATATCCTAAACTTCTCATCAGTTTGATACTGTGGTACATATTTGAGGAGTTTCATAAACCACTCCCAATACTCAGTTACAGTAAGCTTTCCTTGAGCTAAGTTCTAAAACTCTGTCATTTTCTGATCATAATAAAGTTGTGGCAGCCAACGTTGCCTAAAATAACCTTTAAATTGATCCCAAGTGATGTTAGTTTCATCAATATTCAACTCAGCCTTACGGCTGTCCCACCATGAAGATGCTTCATGGGAAAGCTGATATGCTCCCCAAATAGCTTTGGTTTCCTCCGAAGTTTCTTATTGCAAAGTACTTCTCCATTTCACTGAGCCAATTCTCAGCTCCATCTCCTAATGTAGTGCCATCAAATTTGGGTGGACTTATCCTTTTTATATCATTAGTAAGTTCCACTGCCAACCTAGCCTTTTTGTTTTCTAGTTGGACAGCACATTTCCATTATTATTATCAACACCCAATTCGGGGTTGTCCTCTGAGGTGGCTGATTGTTATTACCAGCTTCTTCTTCCTCCTCATTTCCCATTACTTGTTGTTCAAGTACAGTCAAATGATCTCTTGTGTCCAAAAGGGCAGCAAGGATCTCATCAAGTTTTTGGGCTATTGCTGCTCCTTCAACAAGTGGAGCATTATTCACAATGTTTCCCTCATCATTCTAACCATTTTTTGTTACAAGAAAAATCCAGGTTTTTATCAGATTATGGACACAATAGGTCCAAGAGCTGTAACCTTCAGCTCTGATACCAAGATGTAACATTCCCATTTTAATACTTTAGAAACAAGGAATTTTTTTTTTTTATCGATCTATGTTCTCTATTCTAAATACATAATTTAGAACACACATATCATAACAATCATTCTTATAACAGATAACCATATGCAGCTGTAATGACTCGGTGTACCACCGATCTATTCATTCCATGACTCGGTGAACTTCCGATCCATTCATGTGTAACTTTGAGCTTGAAGTTTTCTATTGAACACTTCATGTTCATGGTTCTCTTACCCTATTATGGGTTCTGAGTGCTCTACCCAAGGAACCTATCTGAATAATTGTTACCATTATTCATCGACATCATGATCCTTAGACTAGGTGACATAGGACAACACAATCAACAACTTGCGATACTTTGGCCAAAGATTTATAACATACTGTTCGTATTACTTATTCCTTGATGACATACTCATCAATCTAGAATGCATCCTTCACCCCACTCTATTGTTATATAGAACATCTTATTCTGACTTCTGTCAGTCCCCCTTGCCCCAAGGTTTCACTCTAGTTCGGATTAACATCATAGTCCATGATATGAAGAGGCTCTTAAAGACTAAGGATAATTTGGCATACTGGGTCAACCATAGTTAACCCCATGTGCCAAGGTACCCTGAGTCTCAAAGGGCTTCCACATAACCTGATTATGGTCCTAATCGGTCCCGGAGAGAAATCTTGATCAAGTTCCAGGTGTGTAAATCTTAACGATCAATGTAGAAGGGTGTTGCCACATGTCATCTACCTTGTTGTATCCTCGAGAAGATCCTAATCTTCTCAAAGGTACAACCTTGCAGTTGACGTGTGTCAACATCCTACATGGAACAACCTCGAAAAGATGTACATACCTCAGAGAGATTTACTTACGTTAGGTTATATTTGGGTTACAGGACTTTATATAATTAGGTAGCCTTCCTTAACCCCGAGTCCAACACTCTTAAAATTACCTTTTCGTAATTAGGTTCTAGTTTTACAAAGGGTTAGAATTAGTTTAAAGATTGTTTCCTGGTTGTCGGTTGGTACCTAGCAACCCCCCTTCCAACAAAATAGGGCAACAACTAGCTAAGTTTCTTCATTTAGAAAAAGACTAACCAACAAAGGATATGTAACAACCTTATAGGCTGAAACATATTAGACTTGGTACCATTAAGTCTTAGCGATTGATAACCCAATATTCTTTTTTTTTATTTAGTGCATTACAAAAGAGGAATGTCCTCTTCTTCTTATGGTTACATTTTAGGGCATAACCCATTCTCAATGTTCCCTATAAATGCAGTGTTCTTAATTACGTTTTTTAAAACACAATCATGAGTTATAAAGAATCACTAATCTCGAATGTAGTCTTCAGCCACATAACTAGCTATGGCTTACCTAAGAAATTCATCTATATTCCATTGTATAATAACAATATGAATGCACACTCAATCATGTAGATAATAAGAAAATCATCCCAACAATATAAGTTACGCATTCCACTTGGGTAATTTCCTCACTATTTCATTCATTTCCAACCTATACAATTACAACTTATGCACTTCGGGCATACTTTAAGACAATAGCCTTCAAACAAAAGAGATAACTTTTCTTTTCACAATACAATTTAGAAATCAAATCAGAATTCTTCATAAGAATCATTTTAGAGCAGTCAATGCATCATATAATATTTTGCCTTCCTTTACCACTTACGAAGTCCATCTACAAAAATTACTAGCATGGGTCAGTTCTTTGAACTGAGCATGATAAGCTCTAATTATTAAAACCAAGAGCATTCCAATAATTGTTTCATAAAAATAACCCTGTTGTAATGACAACAATTACTTCATACTCTCTAAACTTTATGCAATAACAATATAAGAAGAGTCATAGCACACTATTTCAACAAAGCGGACATGATAAAATTCTATGATACTAGCCCAAGATATTAAGTATGATTGTTTCCAGCAGTCACATTCATGATAATCTAATGATATAAAAATTCACTAATTTTCATCTATCAATTGTAACTTCACTCTAATCATACCTAAATATTACAAGGGTAGTCCCACCACAATATTTTTAGGATGATTCTCCTCACCTTATGCAAGAAAGGTAGGACTATTCATTTTACCATTACATATCCATCCGAAGGTTAATACCACTTATACCATGATTTATACAGGTTCTTAAAGTGTCTTCTATTCTAAAAAAATTAACCATTTTAAGGTATTCATCCGAAACAGGATCATACAAGAAATTCAAATAGAATTGATGGATTATCTACCACCTTCAATTTCTTTTGTTATCCCATCTTCTACCTTAGTCTTCCTAATGTTCATCAATGAAAAGAATACAAGACAATAAACACTAATTTCCTTGTTACAATTAGAATAACAAACATGAGGTTTACAACAAAATTTTACCCCAGCTAGATGGTAAAGGAGTCTTAAAAGATTTAGGATTTACCCCCATCCCAATTATCTCTATCAACTGCTAAATAGTTATGTCTTCTCATAACTATTCAGTTTGAGTATATTGCCAGTTCTAAAGAAGGAGCACAGTAAACCCTTAAGGAAAAGAGTAATAAAATAACCGACTTCCCTTCTTTTTATTTTTAATCCCTTATGCTTCTTCTCATTTTATTTCAAAGATAACTGTAATGATCTAAACCCTACTAGAAACAAGTTTAGAATGAAATCAAGTTCCTAAGACATAAATAACATTTATTAGACCAACCAGAAAAGAGAAGCTGAACAGTTCTAATACTTAATTTCACTCAAAGAGAAACAAAGGTCAAGATCTATATTTAACATAAATATTGTGAACCGATCAAGACTCAGTATATAATTCCATTTAGAAAGAATTAAACTACATTTCTCTTATACTTGATCCATTCCAGTTTAAAATCAAGTTAGGTAACTTCACGTTTCCCAATTGTATCATAAACAGTTCAACCAAATTTCCAACTTCAAACAAATGTAAAGAACTGGTTGTCTTAAAACCTGTCAATTTTAAAGTTAGGGTTCAAAGAGTTTCTACCACCATTAATATGGTCATGAAAACAAGATTTCACAAAACATGCAAGAAAAGACTACAAGCTACAGACTTGTTTGCTCGTATAATAAACACAAATTCCTTTTTAATGCTTATTCCAAACAACAAAAACTTCAGGGTAGAATACAAGTTCATTCTCATATTGTTCCTCCTGTGTATGCTGGTGTAGTCATCATTCAAGGTTTTACAAAAATAAATGACTAACTATATACTATCTTATCCACAATGCCCGTGGTCTTTAAAAAAAAAAATAATCAATCTTTACTCAGAGAAGTACAGACTAGCATGCAAATATAACGTATTCAGAATGTGAAAACTTTATAGCAGTCATGGCTTCATAGGATGTTACCAACAAACCTTTCAGGAATTAACCACAGAACAAACAACTACTAGATAAAACGTGAATAACATAGGCTGGTAACACAAAAACAATATTGTTTCCGTCCAACTAAAACAAGTTTTAAAAAAAAAAAAAACTCCCAACATAACATGAATAGGTGGGTCGATTGCAACCATAAAGACTTCTAATGAAGTCTAAATCACTTACAACCTTTTATCCACTGCAAGCCTTTTACCATTACCAGAAGTACTCAATACTCACATCCACAGAGAGAGGAAAGAGATGCAAACAAATTTCCAAAAGAATCAAGCAACCTCCGATTTAACCTAGAATTTAAATGTACACACAACCCATGAAATATTCTTCTTATCAGACAAGCATAAATACACAGAGTTCATTAGAACAGAGTTGTTTTAATGAATCACTTAGAGAAAAGCAAATATTTTAACAGTTAGGGCCTATCATGCCTGATAGTGTCACTTTGCAAAATCGAATAAGGCCTCTGGCTGAGCCCGTTCTTTCTCTTCTTCTCCACGAAAGGTTCAACAACAAAATTCCACCTCCACCATGCCTCATATATTCTCCATGAAATAGAAATAGATCTGAAAACCTCAAAATAGCCATGCAATGAAGTATAAACTAGCTTGTTCAAAAGGCTAGCGTGCATGCAGAGAGAAAAATGGAGTGTATGAAAAATTAAACAACCACACAAAAATCCATTTTACATGCCTCCCTAAGCGATCCAGGCTCATGAACCCATGCACATTAATTACATTAATGCCAAATCTCCCACCCAATCTTCCTTGCCACCACCTGCCAAGTCTAGCGAGTTCCAAAACTAAAATAACATGTGTTTCCATCTTTAGCGATGTTGCCACCTAGGCCTCCACCAACCAAACTAGCCACTGTCAAAGTTGGCAGTCCGTAGAATTAAATCAACCTTATCCTCTTCATAAATTCCTTGGAACCCGTCACCAACATGTATGTGACCCTTTAGGTTCCCCTTCATGCCATTAGTTTTAGGATAGGTTAATGTCTAAGGGTAGATCTTAGGTAATATAAATCTAACACCTTAGGATATAACCTTAGTCATTTACCTTAACAATAGGTTAGACCACCCTTAGGTAATATCCCAACAATACATAGTTTTGAAATTAGGTTAGATTAACATCACATCCCGACAAATCAGTGATACTAAGATGTTCCAGGTTGGATTCATAATTCACATTTTAAGTATAAAAGCTTAGGTGGAAGGATTCACACATCTTACCTGGCTTAAGGTCCAGGTTCTCTCTCTCTAATGCCATAAATGGCTGGAAACCAAATTGAGACTATAATGACCTGCCAGGGTCAATTCTAGAATCCAATAAAACTTTCCACCACACGCAAATTATTCTCAAATGAAGGAGGATTAAAGAACATATATGTATTCTAAGTTCATTCAGGCTTAATAATTCACGAAATGTCAATACATAATTGTTCATCCCGAATATAATTAAAACATTCCTTGGATCAATGCAATTGATCCAAGGATGAGTCATAGAGATAGATAAGTCTACAATCTCCCAGAAATCAGTTTGCACTCATATGCGAGAAAGGAAAGAAAATGAATCCAAGCATATTCCAGTTCAATCAAAGATCTCAAGAGAAAAAAACAACTAATTTAAATGACTTCAAAATTGGAGAAAATTTTCTGAACTTTTAACTTTAGAGATTTCTTTCAAAACTTTCCTCTGCAGAATTTTAGAGATTTTTATTTCAGGTTTTTGAAGATTTTATTTTCATAATTTCTCCAACTTCAGCTTCCGAAACACAAAGCTTAATGTATACTTCCACATCAAGTGGAAAAGAGAAGATGAAGTAGGTACATTTGAGATATATAGTGAGTTACAGGGTGTGAGAACCACCATTTCTAAAGTAGATGAGGCATTTTCTGATGACAAGAATAACCCAATTTGAACCCAGATCAAGTTGAGAAGCCATGAGAGGATAGATTCGAGCTTCGAATCAGTCAAAGTTGTAGGGTTTACTTGGTTAAACCTTTTGCAAAAAATTTACTATTTTCATGAGATCATGTTCCCTTAATATTAATGGCATTTCTATTTTTTTAAGTGTTAGTTAAGTTCCCAGTTGTAATGGCTCATCCTCGAAACTTATAAATAGTTGATCCTTCGAGTTATTAGATATATATTTTTTTTGGGGAGGAGTTGCTCTTTAAGTTTGGAAGAGTTCTTCAGATTTTAAGAAACCTTTTAATTATATTTAGAGTTACACCTTGCTATTGAAAATCTAATTTATTGTGTTGAATGGTTAATCAATGTTTACTTTGTGAATTTATGATTCCTTAGTATGAGTGATTATCTTACCTTTCTTTCAGGTTATCTATTTCATTTTGTGAAGGAATAATGTGATTATCTTTTACGTCATTTTTGAAAAATTTATTTTCCTTCTTACGTATTAAGTTATATCATCATTATCCCTAGTTGCAAAAAATAGATGTTTGGCATATACATGTGTGGTTTCCTCATGATAAATTAATTGTGTGATTCAATCCAATTCAATCTATCCCTATGTATGCTCAAGTTTAACGAAGGAACGTATGCCCTGGTTTGTGGTATTTTGTACCCTTTCAAGTTGTGATAGATGAAGGTGGTCCATGATGCAAGAATCACTCCCACATTAACTTCCAGGATGTTAAAAATCCCTTATTTTGGTCCATCACTACCCTTAATATAGTTTCAGTTATGTAAAATCTATTTCCTTAAAACTCATGAAGATGTTAGCTTAGGATTAGATGGTCATTTTATTTAACTAGGAGTAGTAAAGCATTTAGTTTAGGAAGAGGAAGTTGACCTTCTCCAGAGGTTCACCTCGAGCCCAAGTCCCACAACTTGAGAGGTGATCCCATGTGTCCCAATCACACCGAATGTCCTATTCACATTTTGGCCATTCGGAGGGTGTAGTGATTTGGTGACAACATTTATCATGCATCAAATTCCAACCATTGAGAATGTAATGAGTTAGGTATTACATAACTCTTTTATGATGATCCATCCCTCTTACCCCAATATTTTAGCAAGATCAGTGTTGTGGCCAAAAACAAGGAGAGTTGAGAAGAATAGGTTGTATTTTCCTCCCTTAATGATGAAGACTACATCATTTCACAAGTTGAGTTAGACACTTGTAAGTATTTCACTATGAATGCACCTTAGCCCAAACGAAATCCTTACAAACCCAATCTAACACCATTGATGCATCATATGTGTTGGTACTTAATATTATACCTCCTTAAAGCCAAGCAACATCAGTGAATGAAATGATATGCTTCAAGGATGACAGACTTTGTTTATGTCATTTTGTAGCCGGGGAAGATGTCTGAAAACTCATTTGAACCTAGCTTTAGAGGGACTAGGTGACACGTACAAAGGGATGGCCTTCCCTACTACTTTAGGCCCTTCCTTTGACCTGGGTGAGAGAACCCTTTGTGTAACCTAAAAATGTAAGGGGATGATTGAAATCTTTAGTCTCTTAGTTTCCTTTTAAAAGAAAGTAAATCAGTCATGGATGATCATGGCCAATGAATGCACTATTTAAATCTCACAAGTTTTCACACTAAATGGTGCATATGTCACTCCAATTGGACTCAGGTTACTCTAGACAACATGAAATTCTATCTACTTTTGCATATTTATGGAAAGGGAAGTAAAACTTGCAAATTCCCTTAGCAAATATTTATAAGAAAAACAAACAAAGATGGATTTTAGGATTTAATCAATGGTAGTTTTATATTTTTTGTGAATGGGAGATTCAAATATGATGGGATTGACTATGATACGTTTCTTAAAACTCCAATAATACAAAAATCATTCTAGGTATAAAGGACACTCAATTAATCAGAAACAGTCCCTTAGAGAGAAGGTATGCATTCATGGAGGCCCAAGAATACATGATTTCATACAATCTTCAAGAAATTACACATGAAATATCATGTAAATATCTTGACAAAATATTCACAACTCCCTACTTATTATGCCTAAGATACACTCAAAGGCTTACAAAATCTTAGCAAGAATGGATGTATTATGAATTTAAAACTGGGCCTAGTACTATGAAAACAAGGTTTTATTTACAATACAAACTCAATTACAAAATAACTCCATTAAGACCAGATCTAGTGTAATTCAGAGGAGCCATAAACAAAGATTACAATACAAAAAATTGTTTAATGTATTAAAGTATAAAGCCTAAGAACAACACATGACAAATCTTTAATGAGCATGCACACAATTTATTTTCATATTTTCAATTTCCTTAACAAGGGAACATAAAGCCTATGATCTCAATGTTTATCAATGGTTATACACTTGCAACCATCTTGACACAGAAAATTTGAAGAAGTAAAACAACTCACAGGCATCTCATTAAAATTTAGGATTCAAGAAAGCACATCAATTATCTTTGTCTCTTCTAAAGCTTAGAAAATTTTAACCCCCTCCATATGAGGACATGACCTCATACTTTATACAATTTCTAATGAGTTCCAACATTTTATTTTTCCCCCAAAATTTCCAGAAACAATTCCCCCTCTTTTTACAATAAGATAATCTCTAAGAAGAATATACTTTTGATCGGATGAAAATATCTATTTTTCAGTTATTGATTTAGGAATATTTTAAATCCTATCATGTCCATGTGGAATAACTACTAGTAACTACTACTAGGTGTGAGTTGTGATAACCGAGGCTTCACGTCATCACTTTTTCATTTATTTAGTAGTCATTTCATACCTTAAATCATTTTTTCCATTTTGGGCAAATTGAGAAACTCTTTAATGATTTTGGATATGCCAAAGTAACTTGATTTGATATTAATCATTCTCTCTTCTTGGGAATTTGTTTTCTAAATCTCACACAATAATTATTTCTCCTTTTTGTAATAAATATCCTGTGTGTGATTTTCTACATCTATCCAAATGATGCCTTTTCAATTGATGTCAATTTATTTTATATTTACCAGTCTCGTGTGAACATCAAAAGAAAATCTATCATTTACTCATGTAGGATTTTGTTCACATAAACTCTCGAGATCCATTTGTGCTATAAATTCATACTATTCTCTTTAAGTTATTTTGCATGAGAATATTTGTGCAATTTTTTTTTGGTATGATGGAGGGAATAACATTAGCACCTAGCTTAAAAATAGCTTTCATCAAAAACTTTGCATCAATTTTTGACCTATTTGATCTTGATGAGAGGCATTTCGAGAATGATTTTTGATTTTTTGGACCAAGAAGAATGTGATGGGCCATTGATAGCTCAGGTTGTCAAGGTAGCTTTGATTAGTAAGATAGTTAAGATAAATATATTATTTTCTTCTTTCCAGACCATGTATTTTCACTTGTTTAAGCTAGAACATTAAAAAACTCTTGAAGGACTAAAGAAATTTTATTTTAAGTGTCGTCCAACTATGAAGAGTGATTCTACCACCCATTTTCCTTTTATTTGTAATGCATAAATTTTTGGGAAAAGAATCCTAGCAGAGGCATATGTTCCTCATGGAGAAGCCTCTGTAGATGACTACCTTCCCTCTCTCATAGGATGGATGATTTTGAAGAATGGCTTTCTCTCTTGGAGAAGAGACCATTAGAGTCATTGCCTATAAGGAATCTTGAAGCACCATGATTCCTTATGAAGAAATGCAGAGGAGGAGGATCCAGATCCAAGTAATCACTTAAATCATCTCCAGAACTTTACCAAGTTGTACCTCCAACACCTACAAACATTTATCCACCACCTTATATTTCAAAAGCTACAAGAAAGAAAGCATATCTCACGAGTGATTTAAGTCTTAAGGAATGGGTGTTTTCTAATAAGAAGAAGTTTTGGCTAACACAAATTTTGGATGGCCCTAAGAATGGTATTAATGAACTCATGGCTTTAAACATGTCTCAAGACCATGCGAGATACATTGTATTTGTTCAAGGTGTTGAGGAATTTGGGAATTTGTTTCTAGGAAAAATAGACTTTTGGATAGGATTCCTCCTTTCAAGGAGGATTTCTTTGGGTTAGAATGAAAAATTTATACTTTATTTTTTTCCCTTTTGGTATAATATCAAAGATGTATCTAGATATTTCCTAGGATATGGCCCCTATAGAACCCCATTTTGATTTTATTACAAATGCAAATGATTCAAAATATTATAATGAATTTTATGTTTATAATAGATCTAATTTTCTATAAAAACAAATGAAATCATATTACATTCATTACATCACATACATAATTGAAAACTTGAAAATTTAAGAAATATATAATTTTCATGAATGAAAATAACAAACTAAAGAAGGAAAGTTTTTAAGAAAACAATCCTATACTTGTTTATGGTGTATCATGATCATCATCACTTTCTTCATCATCTTTTGGCTTGTTAGGTATCTTGTTCAAAAAAGCATAAAATCGATGGAAAAATTGTACTATATCCTCCTCATCTGATCTGTGTGTGAAATCTGAATATCAATGCAATTTTTTTCACCTCATTACATATATCCATCCTACTCTTATACTTTTTCACTTTTGAGTTAACTCAGCAATCACATTTTCCAAAGTGATGAGCTTTCGAATAGCTTCATGAGAAAAGTGTTCCTCGATAATGTATTGATCAAAGAATTATGTCAAGGTATCTATTCCCAGATCCCCATAAGCATATTTTTCTTTATCGACACCATCCTTCTCAACTTGTTGTCTATATTATCAACACATTTTACTATCTCATCCTTTTCTGATGTTAATTTATTCTTAACTTGGTTTGTAGTTTCCACTTTTAGTTTGGTTAAATTCTCAAGCATATATTGAGTTCCCTTTTCCTCGGGTGGTACAATACCTTCTTTTCTACCAAGTATTCATCAAGTTGAGTTATGGCTTCAAGTTTGGGAAGAATTCCTTCCCAGTAATATAATTCATTTTCATATTTCTCAACTTGTTCATCTATGTCATTGATTATTACATTTAGTTGTGTATATCTCTCTACCACTTCTTCAATGACCTTCTTCCCCTTTTGAGACATCTCCTCTTGCCATTTATCAATTTCATTGGCCTTTTCTCTATATTTTTCCACCTCGCTTAGGATCTCTAGAGTAATACTAGTGATAACCTCTTTCCCCTCTCATGTTGGTTGCACCAATTTTTGTGCACTTGAGGAAAATGTTTTGACTCATTCTTTTAATTGTTTCTTTGACACTTTATCTTCATCAATATTTTGCAACAAGCCCCCAATAGCTAATGTAATATCTTGATTTAATGTATCCCTAGTAAGATTTCTTAATTGAATTTGTATGACATTATAGTCACTCATTGTAATTTCATCTTTCAACTTGACTTCCTGTGGGGTTGTTCTCCAGAGTTCTAAAACCTCATTAGTCCACATGAGTTTTAGTGAAGACCTTTGATTTATTTGGGGATCTCTTGGGTTTTGGGAATGCAATAATTTTTATATTCATAAATTCTTTTTAATAACCTCTTTCTCATTATCTAGAAGTATTATTCTAATCCAACTTTAACAACATTTCCCATACTTATTCCTTGTAGTGTGAGTTGTGGAGTTTCTGAAAAGAGTACCATTTTCTTAGATGTATCTTGCAAAAATTTAGTATAGGTACTTCTTCTTGTGGCTCCTCATCTTTTGTTACTTGTTCTTTAGTACTTGGTGCCACTATTTTTGGTTACTCTTTTTCTTTATCTTAAGTTTGGGTTTGGATGATATTTTTAAAACTTTATCACCAACATATACTTCATCTTGATATTTTCTCCCTAATTAAGTAGTAGGAACACATGAATCTTCATATATCCTTGAAGCTTCCTTCTTCTCTAGTCTTGAAACCTCAAATAGTTCCTTATTCTCTAAAATATATGCCTCCTATAAAGTTTGTTGTTTTGTGGGAAACGTCTCATGGGACTATTTATCAACAAACTCTTGTCTTCCAAATATTCTCCTTGTTTTCTCCACAAATTGGGATCCAATGGTTAATTTTTTATATTTATCATCAATTGGTACATCTTCCTTAACACTAATTTCCATTGGTCTACTAGAATCTTTTGCAGTTTCAATTCTAACCTCCTTAGTAGAATTTATGCTTCGGGAAGCTTCATCTTTCTTTTCATATCTAATTCTTTTGTAGGTTGATCCTCAGTAGAGGTAACATCTGTTACAAATGGTTCACCTACAAGTGTTTGGGTCATTGTTTCTTTTTCTTGTAAGATTGTTGTAGTCTCAACTTGGGTACTTTGAGATCCCACTCCCAATTCAACACTTGATGCCTAAGAAATGTCTTTCATTTGTATTTATTCTTGGGATATACTTGTATCCC
The DNA here is from genome assembly GCA_018340775.1 of Taxus wallichiana var. yunnanensis. Taxonomy (NCBI): domain Eukaryota; kingdom Viridiplantae; phylum Streptophyta; class Pinopsida; order Cupressales; family Taxaceae; genus Taxus; species Taxus wallichiana. Next base: position 919,413,625 of record CM031234.1, on the reverse strand, counting down.
ACATTTTATATGTTTCAACCTTTACATCTGCAATTTCAAGCACAGAAATTCTTGAAATGCATCTACATCAACTATTTCAATGGGTTTCTTTAGTTGTTCTTTTGGTTGACTTATCTTAGCAACATCTTGACCCATAAACTACATCAAAGCTAGTTTCCCTATCCTTGTTTTGTCACAATTCCACTGGCATGATTTGATATGGGGATACTATGGGTTTTTGTTCTTAAATTTTTCTACTACAATCCCTTTTGGAGACCAACTTAAAGTTATAACCTTTGGTGGTGTAGGTGGATTAACTTGAACTCTTTCCTAGACTTGTGGTGTCATTTCTTGCTCTGTCAGTGAAGTAACATGTTTTCTTTGAGTTTCAGTAAGTGGGATAGGATAGATCACTTCAAGATCCTTTATTTTATGTTTGTTTGAACCATAGCCACCTTCCTTCACTAAAATTCTAGTATCCCTTACCAAAGGTATTATTATCTAGATTTCTTTATAGCTATCTCAAATTACTTGAGGTCTAGTGCCTCTCTTTCTTTGGCACTTTGTACTTTGAGTTTTAGATAAAAACATTATAGGAATCTCATACTATTTTTCTTGGTGTTAGATGATCCTAACAATGTTACTAAAGGAATATATGGTTTAATTACACTTGCACCTTTAGTCTCTAGGGAACTACTTGGGTAATAGGTGCATCTTGCATAGATTTTAAAATAATTTCCTTTGTAATTTGGGGTAGGGAAGTCATAGAAGTCCCAGTATTTTTGGTAGTTGTACTCCATTCATCAATGATTTCAGTGGTTGGTTTATTACCTAACTTAGTTGGGGACCATTTCCATTTAAAGGATCCATTTTATCAGCTCCCTCTTTCAGGGGAGGGATATATTCCCCCAAAATATTCAAATATCTAAACTCATTTAACACCTTTGTATTTTTTAGAGAGATTCATACCTTAAACTTTTAACAAATATAATTTTATTCTCATTACATCAACTATTCTCTTATGAGGACTATCTCGTATCTTTTTCACCCCAGACTATAGGAGTGATTAGTTGTGACTCAATTTTATGGTCAATATAATATTGACTCACTATTTTTGATCATCTGTTATTCCTTGAGGTACCACAATAACTTTAAAAACAATAATTTTCTTGAGAGTAATCCTTAATAATTACTTGAGCTTGACCTCTTCTTCATCCCTACAATTCATCCAATAATCTTAAAATTTATGCTCATGCTTAGCTGGGTTGACAACCCATCTGATATCATACTTGGGCCTAGGTTAAAATTTATCCATGTTAAACCTCTCCATTTCCTCTTCCATCAACATGTCCTTTGCAATAGTGGGGCAAGAATACCTCCCAATCCTGATAGGAAACTTAATGTTAGTCTTATGCTTCCCTGCAATCAGCTTGTGTATTGGTTCCAATTACCTTGAGAGTTCACACAAAGCCCATTTTTCATCCACGTACCTAGGTAATTTATATGGATGCCCATTAAATCCACTTACTCTGATGTAAGTAAAAAATTATATTGAATGAAGAAGCAACCATATTCAAGTATTGCATTCCTAGCTTTAGTAGATATTCTATATTTCTCCCACTCTAGTTTGAAAAGGCAGACTATAGGTGTAATAAATGCATCATTCACTTGTCTAACATTTCCTTTCCACTTATCCAGATTTAATTGGGGATATACATCATATACTTTGTGATATTTAAAACTTATATTTCATAGGAGACTAAGGAATGTCTTGCATAAGCAATATTGTAGATCAAATAAGATATCATGTAAAATTGGATGTTGTAGGTAACACATGTTCTAATTTTTGTGGCCATTTCCATAAGTTGGGCATGGATTGATGTAGATATAAAATTTTCCCAACAAAATTTTCCTTTTTCCTCCAAAATAACCCTTATGAAAGGGCACATCCATTCATGGAACATATAATCCATATATAATACTACAATTTTTCTCAACATTATAGTTAGATCCTCCACTTCTTCAACAAACAAGTGCCTTGTTCAATCTCTTGGTAATTATTTTGGTAGATCCTCTATTGGTTATCAACAATTTAACATTTATTAATGTAGTATAATCATAATTTTTATCCTCATAATCATTCTATGTTGATTCCATAGTAATACCTATTGGTTTCTCCACATTTGGTAATCCTAGTATTAACCAAAAGGCTTTGGGTGTTAGGGTTAACACCCTCTCTCCAATTATATCTATAAATTATTTCTTCACTAGATCATAATTCTCACCACAATTCCATACAATTTATGGGGAATGTATGGAAGGTGGGAAGGTTGCAATTAGGAAATTTTTCTCAGCATCAATGGATTTCATTCCTTTACTTTTATTTGGAGTATGGAGTGTTTGTAGAAAGTCATTTAAATCAAAATTTATCATTTTTTTATTGGTAATAATATATAAATTTCTTGTGATACTAGAGGTTACATGGAATACTGACTCTATAGGCTTCATCTTATGAATTTTAATCTTCTTTCTCGGCACTTGAAAAATTCCGGACTCAATAAAATAGGAAAACACAAATGTTATGTAATTACTTACCCATTTTTCGTAGACCCTCTAAAATTCTTTCTTACACTGTGATTTTAAATTATTTGACTAAAATGTACTCCTACATAGTCAAAATATTCTCTTTGTGCCATGAATTTTTAGAGCTAGGGCTTCCAAATTTTTCCATATGCAAAGTGAGGACTCGAAACAATTGAAGAAACCTTTTTAAAAATCCCACCTTGATCCATGTAGCATGCATTAATGGCAGAAACAATTAATGTTTTGAATCATGATCATTCAATTTTCCCTTCTTATTTGAATGTGATCCATCCACGTGTGTCCATATGAATAACTATGGGATTGGGGATCATTTTCATATTTTTTTCATTTTGTCAAAGGGGTGAAAAACTATAACTTTGACCCAATCCCCCGCTGTTGACTTCGGTTACATGGTTAACATGTGTCCCCCTTCGAGATTCAAACTGTAATTACACTTTACCAAGTGGAAAATACAAATTTGAATAAAAGGCCCACTTCCCTTCCCCAATGATATCTTTACACCTATTTCCTTTCAAGGAGCGGGGTTATGTCTGCAGTTTGCATTATGCTCTCACAAATATTCCATCAGGCCTAGGGATTATTTTTCACATTACACCCTTATATCATTTCTAAAAATATTCAAGCATGGCTTGATACCTTGAAACAAACCAAAACTTTCCACGTTTTCTTGGGTGTCAAGAAATAAAATTTAATTTGCACAAGAACTCGAACTAAACGACAAATAAAGTATTTTGCATGAATTTTTACATGATTTGTTGGAAAATTTCAAAAGGGCATGGATAATGATATTTAGAAAACTAAATTTATACACATATTTCACACCTTTCTTAGTTCAACATCAATTTGTTTTCAAAGGTATGTAATTTTTCACATGTTGCAAACCTTGATAAGCATGACAGATAATTTTTTTTGAGGACATATTTTAAAATATGGTGTAAGATCAATACTAACACCAACATCGGCTTTGAATTTTGATGGGTACCACAAGAACCAAATAGATAACTCAATACAAAAACTAAGTGCCTTAATCCATTGGGAAACGAAGTCATTCACAACACACATAGGGCTTCAAAAGAATATACACACAACATAATACCAATAAAAATGAGACAATTGGTCATTGTAGGCCGAAAAAACAAAAAAGGGAACAGAAAAAAACAAACAACAAAAAATTTACACTATACAAAATCACGCTTGACCGTATGGTCTTAGTCCGAAAATGCATGAGATGTCTATAATTGATAGATAATTCCAATAAGTTTCCCTCTAGATATTTTAAGAAGAAAGTGTGTTCACCAATCTTGATGTAAATCGAATATGGTCCCATCCATAGGGCATCAAACTTTCCATGTTTTCCCTTGTCTTCATGTCTAATATCCCACAATAAATCAAGATCTTCATCATTGAATTCCCTAGGAGTTACCTTCTTGTCAAAGATATTTTTGAGTCTCTCCCTAAACTTCAAATGTCTTTAGTGAGATTCTCTTCTTTCTTCATCTAACTCCAAGATTTGGTTTATTCTTGCCTCATAGGGACTTACTTCCCCTTCACTATCAAGTTTTTGCATGAATTGATAAGATGACAATTGCATGTGCAAAGGTAAAAGATCTTGGACTCCATAAACTAATTCAAAAGGAATTTTTCCAGTAGCTCTCTTTGTAGTAACTCTATCTTCCCATAAGGCAAACTATCCTTCAAAGTATCTTAAGTAGATTTTTGTTACTTGACTCAGCTTGGCCATTTCCTTGAGGATTTTAGTTTGATGCATAGGCCAAGTTGATACCATATTCCTTGCACATAGTTGTTAATGGTTTATCCTAGAAAGCTCATAGCATTATCAAAAACTATTTTGGTAGGTACTCCAAATCTACAAATTATATTATTCAAAATAAAATCCATAACCACTTGGTGAGTTTCTTTCTTGGTGGGAATGGTCTCAAATCATTTAGTGAAGTAATTAGTAGCAACCAAGATCCATTTTTGGCATACACTTGAAGAATTTGATATATCTCTAATGAAATACAATTCCCAATGTTTGAAGGGGATTCAATTAATAATGGTTACAAAGGAAAGGAACTTGCAGCTTTCAACCTTCCAAAGAAGCATTGAAAACTTTCACATTTTCTTATCAATACTGCAGTGTCCTTGAATAATGATGGCCACCAATATTTTGCCCTCAAAATCTTGTGAGCAGTAACTCTTCCAGCAAAATGGCCTCCACACACTCCCCCATGGAACTCTGTAATTATTTTGGGAGATTCTTCTTCAGTGATACACCTAAGTAACACCCCTTCTAGATTCTTCCATGCTAAGCCAAATTCATTTATGACATATTTTTGGGATGCCAATTTGAGTTTCCTTCTCTAGTTTTTGTCTAGATGTCCAGGACACTCCAAATTCTTCAAATAATAGATTACATCCTTATACCAAACTAAATTACTCACTTTTTCATGGGGGTTCATACTATCTTCTTCAATGACATTTATCTCCATCACTTGTAAATTACTTTCAACCATTAATTTTTCTAATCCCAAACCTCTAACCAATTTAGTGGTCAATATTTCCATATCATATTGTTACAACTTATTCACCCAATGACATCTATTACTAGATACTTCCATTTATGATAATATTTCTTTAACAATTATATGGGGAACATAAGATACAATTTTAGTACTCAATATGTAGGGTTTAAAGATCTTAGTAGCTCTTACCAAAGAAAAGGCCTACTTTTCCATGATAGTATACTTCAACTCAAAACCTTGCAATGCTTTTCTGAAAATAGGAATAGGCCTCTCATCTCCTTCTTCAACCTTATGAAATAGTATTGATGCATTGGTATTCTCTGTTAGAGTAGGTATTTACCTTAGCTCATGTTCACCTAGGTACTTTATTTAACTTTATTGTATTTATCCTCACCCACTTATGTGTGTGGATATTTCTTTTATCTTATTTAGATATTAGGAGATATTATCTAGTTGTTAGGTATAGTTCTTTCCTTGATCTATGGTCTTGAATCGTTCTTTGAAGACTAGTTATTTCCTTGATTTATGGCTTGATCTACGACCTTGATTTGGATCTTCGATTGTTATTCCTTGCCTATTTAAGCAAGGCCCATTCTCAATGTATTGCATTGAGTTCCATAATAATATATGATATTGTTGCTCATTTGTTTGCAAATTTTTATGTAAATTTATTCTAGTGAATTCCTTTCATCTTATTAATTGTGGTGTTTGATTAGCATCTATGTTCTTAGCTTGGTACGATTTGGTTATCCTTCCTTTCATGGTATGGGAGGGTGTGGAGCTGATCCTGCTTCTTTGGGTTTTGTGTCCTTACCTTGTTACCTTAGCTTTTCTTGGATCATGACACTCTAGATTTTGTGTCCTTACCTTGTTACCTTGGCTTTTCTTGGATCATGACACTCTAGATTTTGTGTCCTTACCTTGTTGCTTTGGTTATTGTTCTTGGATCATGACACACCTATTTGCAGCAGTTGATTGAATTATGTTTGGTGTTTTTTGCACTTTCGACATCACTTTGTTGATAGTCTCCTTGTATGGAGCTATTTTGGTGAAACCTAGTGTCAGTTGTTTTTGAGTTTTGTGATCGAGCAGTGGATTCAGACCACAATGCACACCGAACTTCTTCAGCATTGTATGAGTTTTTTGAGCCAAGATTCTTGGGATTCCTTGGAGCGGGTCTTTACTCTATTTACTTTGTTGTTACTAATTTTGGGTACCTTGTGGTGTCCCTTGTTTCCCGATTCTTGTACATGAGTACCTCATCGGCCTAGTTTCCGAGACTCATCTGTGGACATACCACTTCTATTTTGGCCCCTAGCTTCACTTGAGGGGGGGGTGTTAGAGTAGGTATTTACCTTAGCTCATGTTCACCTAGGTACTTTATTTGCCTTTATTGTATTTATCCTCACCCACGTATGTGTGTGGATATTTCTTTTATCTTATTTAGATATTATGAGATATTATCTAGTTGTTAGGTATAGTTCTTTCCTTGATCTCTGGTATTGACTAGATCCTCGATGTCTAGTTCTCTCCTAAATCTATGGTCTTGACTAGTTCTTTGAAGACTAGTTATTTCCGTGACTTATGGCTTGATCTACGACCTTGAATGGCTCTTCGATTGTTATTCCTTGCCTATTTAAGCAAGGCCCATTGTCAATGTATTGCATTGAGTTCCATAATAATATATGATATTATTGGTCATTTGTTTACGCAAAGGTTTTATGTAAAGTTGTTCGGAAAATTTGTTTCATCTTAATGATCATGGTGTTTGATTAGCATTTGTGTTCTTAGTTTGGTACAATCTGCTTATCATTTCTTTCATTCTCGAAGGAAAAAGAAAACATTTGAAATGTTTTCTTATAGTCATGACTTACTAAGACTGGGGCATTTTTCAGTGCTTCCTTTATTCCAATGGAATCTTAAACAACTCCTTCTTCCCACTTGATGACTTGGTCTTTCTTTAACATATTTGTTATAGGAATAGTTATCTCAAAAAAATTCAAGATGAACCTCCTAATAAAGTTTATTTTCCTGAAGAAATATTGAATAATGTTTTTTTATTTGGGAATGGTAACTTTACCTATTGTCTCCACTCTCTCGAGATCTATTATGACCCCTTCTTTTGATATAATATGCCCAAATAATTTCTATTTTTGGACTCTAAAATGACACTTCTTGGGATTCAATGAAATCCCATACTCCCTGCACTTGATCAACATTATTTCTAGGTGCCCCAAATGGTCACCTCTTTTCTTTGAGAAGATTATTATATCATCTTGATACACAACTATGAAGTCATTTATAAGTCCTAAGAAAGCCACATCCATAGCCCTCTGAAAGTTTCTCTTGCATTCATGAGTCCAAAGGGCATTCTGATATAAACATATGTTCCCAAAGAGTAGTAAAGGTAGTTTTAAACTATTCAGATTTCTTCACAACCACCTGATTATACCCTAAGAAACCATCCAGTGTTGACAATAATTCAGATCATGTAACCAATTATAGCATGTTATTTGTTGGTCCCATTATTGAGTTTTCATAATGTGCCTTCAAATTTTCATGTCAAATTCTACTCAGAAACATTTCATTGGTCGATTGGATGGTCTGTAAGCTCGATTTCTCTAGTTGAAGACTTTCAAATGCTCATAATGTTGTTGTTTGGCCCTGTTCTGAAATGATTTTGCAAATTCCCCCATTTGTGCCCTAATTTCTTCATTTTTACGGGCTCACGTCTTTTCTCTCCTTTGTCAAATCATGGAAAACTCAAAATTGATAAAATCCTAAATTTTTGCAATTATTTTCCCAATCCCGTGGTTGAAAATGACGTCAAAACATGTTTTAAATGGTTCAAGGTCAAGAAATCAGCCTTCCTTGTCAAAAAATTTGATTTCTAGGGCATCCTCTACATTCTTGGCATTTTGATGGTCATACGGGCATATTATACCCGTCAAATTCATCATCATGGCATTATGGTAATGTGGTGGGTTTCTATTGATCGGGAAAATGTTTTTGACTTGTATTTTTTAAAATTTTGGCAAAAGGAAAATTTTGTTCCCTGGCTCCACTTGCTATAGTGAAGTGCCTACGTGGCACATTGTGATTGGCTAGAGGAATGGTGGGTGGTGGGTTTGCCTTAGAAATTTTGCTTCTAGTTTGTAAAAATTCCTAAGTTAATTTTTTTCTCAAAGGCCTACATCCAATGGTAGGTGGACACGTATCCTAGAGGAGTCAATGGAAGGGAAGAAGCGCCGATGAATTTAAATTTTTTAACTTCAAAACTTTAAAGTAAAAATTTGAGCCAAAGGTCCACAACAAATGAGAAAGAGATACGTGGCAAAGGGAGCATGTGGATAGCGGGGGACTTGGAGAAATTTTGATGTTTTTGACTCAAGATGTCAAGGGGAAATTTTGACCTAAAGTCCCGCATCCAATGGCAGGTGGACACGTGTCCAGAAGAAGCCAATATGGGAGGGTGGGGTTTGTGAAGACTTTGAAGTTTTAACTTTAAAACACTAATAGGAAAATGTATCCCGTAATCCCGCATCAAATGAAAAGAGGACACGTGTCCAGGAGAGCAAAGGGAGAAGCGGGGTTTCAGGAGTTGTTGGGATTTTTGCTTTTGGAGGCAAAAATCTCAAAATCAAAATTAGATCCGCTTTGGGCCACGACAAGAAAAATTTGGAAGTGTCCCCACATCCAATCAAGGGCAACATGTGCTATATTTTACAGGATGATAGGGGAGCGTGGGCCCGCAATGAGTTTTGAAATTTTCAAAATTTGGCAGGGAGGTCTGGGGGCAGAATTGGAGGTGTGGCCCTGCGACGAATTAGAGGGCACCACATGGCGGAGAAGAGAGCGGGACTTCAGGCCCACAGAGTGTTTTGAGAAAATTTTACTTTTCTAAAAAAACTAAAAAAATTCATAAAATGAGTGCACGGTTTTCCTTGGAGCCCACACGTGGACACGTGGCGGGTCTGGGGGAGAAGCAGATATTTTTTGTAAAATTTTCCCAAATTAAAAAGGGGCCGCAGATGCATCTTTAAGGATGGGAGTTTTATCTAATGGTTTCTGGACACATGTCCCTCCTTATCCAAAAGGGAAAAAGGGGAATATTCAAGAATCTCATCCTCCATGTGGAGGGCTAGTATTAAAAGTTGACCAAAATCGACAGTTACTATGTAATTTCATTTTTGGGCACCAAGGGGAACTTCAAGGAGATTGGAAATCACATTTTTTCATCAAAATTCATCAAACCTTATATGATTTTGAGTCCCCTAATCCTTATAAGAACAATGTCACCATTTTCATGAGCTAAATTGATGGTCTGTAATGTTTTTGATGCATTTCTGCTTCGACCCGATGTAAAAAACTTGAAAGGTAAAAATCAAAGTTGCTGAAGGTAAAAATTGAAAAGGTAAAAGGTGAAAATGATTGCTAAAGCATGATGGCATGCCTAAATTCCAAAACGTGACCCTGGGATAGATAAGGATCCAAACTCATGTAATATTTTAAAATTTTTGTGCATCCCTAGCAATATGCGAGCTGTTTTATAGTTTGATGTCATTTTCATGAAATGATGAAGGGTTTTGTAACAAATTTGATCCCTTAAGCATATTCTTTGCTTGGGAAGCAAGGTTCCAAGCTAGCATGATGTATAAAAGGTATTTTTGAAGCATTTTAAAGGGGGAGATAGAAGAGAAAAAATAATTTAGCTTTTTAAAGCAAAAACTGAAAGAAACCCATTTTCTCTAAGAAAATCACCTGAGAGCCTTTTTCAATTCCATTTTGTATCAGTTTTCATCATGTTGAGTTGGTTTCAGTTGTAAAGCCATCAACAGGCTCTAATATTGTTCTCATGACTTTCCCCTATTGATATATCTGATCATTTTCTAGATTATCTAGTTTATTCTCTTGGCAAAGTTTGCATATACTTATGTTTCAGAATGTTTTCAATTTATGTTTCTTACTCATGTTGCAATCTTGTGTTTAGGATCTCTTTGATCATACAGGTCTCATTTCTTGTTGATGGTTTAATGGAATTTGCAATCTTATACTCGAAAGAGCCTTCATCGATATAAGATAAACAGATTTAAAATCGTTTTACTTGTCCTTGAATATTGAGATTGTTTGTAAACCTTTGGGTGCACCTTAGGTCATGATTAAATAGGGATTCCTGGATACTTTGTTGGTATTTTGCTTCAATATTTTATGGTAGGTTATCAAATGTTGTGTGGAAGAGTGCATATTTGGGCCTCTATTTGTGCACGTATCCTGGTTGAAGGAGCATTTAAAACCCATGGAAGCATTCTTGTTGTGTAGGTTTTACAAATTTCCTGCAAAGGTTCTCAAAGAAGTTGGTAATTCCTAGCTAGTCTTGTCTAAACATCTCTCTACAAAATTTCATTCAAACTAACTCATCCTACCCATACTACCCATGCATTGCATTGTGTGGCAATGAAATAATACAACCCATTTACAAAAATACACAAAGCATATTAGGATTTTATTATGTCTCTAGCAGCCTTAGCCTTGTCTTGAAAGCATTTCCATCATTTAATAGTGACAACTCCTTTGAGTTTGAATAATGGATAATTGATCATGTTTTCTAAGGCCATCTCCACACAATGTGCAAAATACAAGGATATCTCAATCTCCTTTACCATACAAGGGCTGCAATATAGGTTCTCTTTCCTTGGTTGATAGGCACAACCTAAAATAGTGAGGATCAGATCAAGATCCTTTTGAAGGTGCTATCCACTCCCTCAAATATTGAGTGCCAACAAGCTAGATAGATGTGCTCCCTGGCTACAAACGACATACAAATCATCTATCTACCCTTGAGTGTCTTGTGCAAATGCATGATGTTGTTCAAGTTGTGAAGGAGATTAAATCTGGATACCAACACCCGAGTGGCACCGTTGCTGGGGAGTTCTTGTAATTTCTCAATGTTTTTGGAGTGTTTGAAGGGTTTGAGCATTTGCATATTCAAGTATATGAGTTGTTGCATTCTTGAAGTATTGTTTTTACTTCATATCTGTGATTTTAGGAAAAAAATTCAATCTCAGCCTCCTCTCTCTTACATTTACCAATAATTTATACAACCTGGTTGCTTTTTCTGTGATTGATTTAAGAAGAGGAAGATCTGATTTGTAGAGCCTTGTAAAGTTATCAGTATTGGAAAGCATTTGAAAAATTATTTTAGTGCATTCTTGCACAACTGAGGTGAAAATCCTTAGTGGTGACTCCATGCTAATTTGATCTTGAAAGTACCAGTGTCTTGAGCTTTCTGTCATTTATTTTTGTGTTGTTGATCTCTGCAAAACTGGAGGGAAGAAGATCTCTCTTCCTTAAAGACTCTACTAAAAATGTTCTCAGACTTAAGAAACTCAGAGTTGGAAGGGAGAAGAGTTTGGAAAGTGGTTAAAGGTCAGACATCAGATAAATATACAGTCATTGGTGAGAGAGATCAACCTTTGGTAGAAGACTATCATTCTTCTTCAAGTGAGTCTAATTCAGGAAATCCTCTCATAAACTTGTTTGCCTCAGCTGGTGAAGGTCCTTCTGCTGTACCTGTAAGTTCCTTCTCCAATCTGCACCTCTGTGTTTTAATTCAAATAAAACTTCCCAAGGAAATCAGCACTTAGAAGATACCAATCTTGTGAATCACATTCTTGAGTCCCAAGGATATTGTACTCCTCACCAATTTATTTCACCTCCAAGATCACCCCCACCAAACAATATGGATCAGCCTAGACCTCCATTTGTTTTTAACACTTTTGGTCCTATAAATTTTTGAGGAATGGATGTTTACCCAAATGTTTTCCCACGAGATCTCGAAATAGGTTGCCAAAATTCCAAGGTAATAATGCCATTATTGGTGATTAGTATCTCAAAAATTTTGATAACATGATGGAATATTTTGAGATAGAATTTGAGGATGTGTATATCAAGTTGTTTATCCATACACTAGAAGAAGATGTTAGGGATTGGTACAAAGATCTACCTGATAACTCTATTGATTCATGGACTGAGATGAAAAACACATTTAGGTTGCAATATGGTGACAGGACTAATCCTATATTTCTTTTGTCTGAATTTGAAAATATCAAGAAGAACCCGAATGAGACATTCTATGACTTCAATACAAGATTTAACAAAACATTGAGAAGGTTTCCTATCATTTTGAGGCCTTGTGATGAATCTTGTTTGATTAAATATGCAGATGCATTTGGTAAAAAGGTAGCTTATTACTTGAGAGACAAAAATCCTACAAACTTGAGGCAAGCTTTCACCATGGCACTTCAAATTGAAAATAATATTAAAGCTATTGGTAAACCACTTAAGAGGGAGGGTGTGAAGCTGATAAACCCTGAGAAGCATCAAGCTAGCAAGGGTGTTGATTTAGAAAATTTTGGTAGGGGTTGTCAAAGAAATTTCTTACAATTAGCCCTGGTGAGAAAGGAATTGGACAAAGTTCACAAGGATAGCAAAGAAATCAAAACCATGATAGACTCGGCAATCATCCTAGGGGTGATCAAAGACAAGATGATAAAGGTAAAGGGATTATCGGTGGAGGAAATAGACAACCCCAAGTACATGAAAATAGAGTGATGTCTGACCCTCTAACTACAAGAGTTGTTGTTTTTCAGGAGGTTGTTGATATGGATTGGTGTGATAGATGTTTTCTTCCTCATCCTCCATGTGAAATGGACCAGCAAGTTATTGAAGATGATAATGAAGATGAAATGGATGATGACATTTGTATGATGGGTAGCTCTTCAGGCTCACAACAAGCAGCAACATCAACAGATGTGATAAATGCAAGGACTGCTGCAACCTTTTGGGATTGCATAAAGAGGGTACCATTTCTTTCTCTTCATCAAGCTCATGACGTAGATGTAGTTTGGGCCTTTGAAATACCTAATAATGACTTTGAATATCTAAGGGCTTTAATGATCAAGAAGTATAATGGTGGTATTCCTTGAAATAAGATAGACAATTGTTGATGAATGTTATGGTTGGTCAAGAGAAGGAGTATAATACTAGAAGTAAAGTTGTTAGAGGAGCTGGTCTTCAAGCTAATCCAAAGACACCCTTGTTCACAAGCATTCCAAAGGATAATCATAGAAAATAAATAATTGCCAAGAACCCTCTTGTCCCATGCAAAAATATCACCTCTCTTCATACCCAGGCTACCAAGAATACTTCTCCATCTAATGAACCTTCTTGTTTCCCTTCCAATGCTACTTTACCAAAGAGTGTTCCATATTATATTGCCCAAGTATTGAGTCAAATCAAAGTAAGTGTTCCCATCATTGAGTTGCTTAGATTCCCGAGCATAAGAAGAGAGCATTTGAGTACTTGGGATTGAAAGAAGAGAAGATTACCCCAAGCAGAAATGTAAATGTTGTTGAGACTCCTCTTCAAATCATTATTGGCCTTAAAACACCACCAGTGGTGAAAGACATTGGAGAGGCACCTGAGGTATATTTGGGGACATCCTTGGTTGATTCCCAATTTAATTTTGATCCATTTTTCACAATTTTTCTCATAAAAGATAGGTTGCTTCACAATCGCATGTTTGATTCCGGTGCATCATGTAATGTCATGCCTCTAGAAGTCATGAATGAGTTGGATATCAAAGTGACAACAACATATGGGAAATGTAAAACCATGGATTCAAGGGAAGTGTCAGTTTTTGGTTGTGTGAAGGGTTTAGTAGTGCAACTTGCAGCCTATCCGGGTAAGAATTTAAAACTTGATGTTGTAATTGTTGATTGCTCTGCCAAATGGGGTATGCTTTTTCAAGAAAGTGGGCTGCAAGTGTTGGTGGTAGTGTTCAAATGGACATGTCCTTTTCCACCATTCCCATTGAAGGAAGCCTTGTCAAACTCTATGGTGAAAAGAATATGTTGCACTTGATTGAAGATCCCAACAATGCTTCTTATGAAGTGCTATTTGATGATGTAGACACTGAGAATTTCATTGGTTTTGCTGATGCAAAGGAACAAAAGATGGATAAATCAGAATGCCTTGATATGATAGGATCTCCTTGGACTTTGCTATTTGATGGAGCTTCCTCCAAATTTGGAAATGGTGCTGGTATAATTTTTCTTTCCCTAGTTTAGAAGAGTATGCTTTTTCCTTCAAACCTAATTTTGAATGCACCAACAATGTTACTTGAGTATGAAGCATTGTTGTTGGGACTAAGAATTGCATGGAAGTATGGAGTGAAGGATATTGTTGCAAAAGGAGACTCAGAGCTGGTTGTCAAACAAATAAGAAAATTGTATGCTACAAAAAATCAGCGTATGAAACAATATAAGCATGTTGTTTGGGACTTGATTGAAATGTTTGATTCCTTTAACATTGTTTACCATGATAGAAGTCTTAATGTTGCTGCTGATAAGTTGGCTATACTTGGCTCTAGATTTGACAATTGTACCATTTCACCTTTTTGTGAATATAACATTGAAGTGCTAACAAGGCCAACTATCCCGATAATGTGAAACATTGGCAGATTTTTGATGATGATGCACAAGTGTTAAGGTTCTTACAATGCCAAGGTGAGTTTTTCTGGTTAAAAAATTGATTGGGAGCCAATGGTATGCATGAATGAAGGGAGATAAAATTATTTGACAAGGATATTATCCAATTGAAAACAAATACCATTCCTAAAGGTCTTATTGCACTTGAGGCAAATTTTAACAATGTTGATTACATCATAAATAGAAATATGTCTGCTTCAAGGGATGTGGAAGAGCATGAATTGGGAACCAAGGATAAACCAAGGAATATTTGGTTGGGTAGCAATTTAAGTAAAGAGGAAAAATAGTCCTATGCCCAACTCTTAAAGAAATATCAAGATTTCCTTGCTTGGTCTTATTCAGAGCTAAAAGCATATAGAGAAGATTTGTTCCAACATGAGATTCCTCTTGAAGCCAAAAATAAGCCATTTAGATAGAGACAAAGGCCTATTAATCCACTTATCTCCATGAAAATGCAGGAAGAGTTGAAGAAATTGAGAGATGGTGGTATCATTCAGCCTACTAGGTATTCATCTTGGGTTGTAAACCTTGTGCCAGTCAGAAAGAAGAACGGAGAAATCAGACTTTGTGTGGATTTTAGAAATTTAAATAAATCCTCCATAAAGGACAACTATCCCTTACCAAATATGGAAAATATGTTGCAGCTTGTGACAAGGTCAGAAATGCTTTCTACTTTGGATGGTTTCTCTAGATACAATCAAGTGGTTGTTAAAGAATCAGAAAGACTTAAGATAGCCTTCACTACGCCTTGGGGAACTTATGTTTTTTTGAGGATTCCCTTTGGATTGATGAATTCTAGTACCACTTTTCAAAGAGCAATGGATGTTGCCTTTGCTGGTTACATAAATGAATTTATTATAGTTTACCAAGATGATGTGACTGTATTTTCAAGGTAGCGAGGAGACCATTTGCAACACCTAGAGAAGATGTTGATCAAATGTAGGGCTTATGGCATTTCTCTTAATCCAAATAAGTGTCATTTTGGTGTGTAAAAGGACAAGTTTCTAGGACATATTGTGTCTAAGGATGGTGTCATGATAGACCCTAAAAGAGTGGAGGCAATCAACAAAGTACCTATCCCAAGAACCAAGAAAGGTATCCAATCTTTCTTTGGCCAAATCAATTTTATTAGAAGGTTTATTTCCAATTTTGCTGAGCTAACTCTTCCAATCACAAGCATGTTAAGAAAGGATCAAGTTATTAGGTGGGAGGAGGCTTCCATTCAAGCTTTTGAAGGAATAAAGGATGCACTTAAGCATGCCCCTATTTTGGCAGCCCCAAACTATAAGAGGCCTTTCCAAATATTTTATTTTGCCTCTGAATTCACTATTGCTTTAGTTTTGTTGCAAAAGGATGAGAATGGAGCTAAGAGGCCTATTTCCTTCTTTAGCAAGGCTTTACAAGTAGCTGAGTTGAAGTATACAATCATGGAAAAACAAGTGTTTGCACTTTGGTAAAAGCAACAAAGATTTTTAGGCCCTATATATTGAGTTCAAAAGTTGTTTCTTATGTTCCCCACACCATGGTTAAAGACATCTTATCAGACATGGAGATATCAAGCAAGAGATGTAGATGGGTCAACAAATTACAAGAATATGATATGGATATCCAAACAACAAAGCTAGTAAGAGGTTTGGGTCTTGCCAAGCTCATGGCTGAGAGTAATTTGTAAAATGTAGAAGTGAATCAGCTAGAGGAAGAAAGGGCAGATCTTCTTGAAAAATTGATGAGGTCTAAGTGGTACAAAGATGTGATTTTCTACCTCAGACACCTATGCTGTCCTAGTCACTTGAATAAAAATCAGAAAAGAGCCCTCAAGCTGGCTTCTCAAAAATATATCATAACAGACCTTGGGCTGGCTTGGAAGAACCCTGAAGGTGTCCTCTTGAAATGCATAACTGAAGATGAAGCTCCCAAGTTGATTGCTGATTTCCATGGGGGAGTTTGTGGAGGACATTTTGCTAGGAGAGTGATAACACATAAGATTTTAAGAGTTAGTTATTGGTGGCCTACTCTTTTTAAAGATGCAACCCAGCTGGTTAGAAAGTGTGATAGTTGCCAACGTTTCTCTGGAAGACTAAAAGCTTCAGATCCCTTCCTTTGCAGCCTATATCAATTGAAGCTCCTTTCAAACAATGGGGAATGGAATTCATCAGTGATATTTTAGATCCTTCTAGTGCTGGTCATAAATGGATCCTTGTAGCAATTGATTATTTTACAAAATGGGTTAAGCCAATTCCATCTAGAAAAGGCAACACACCAAGTGGTAATGGATTTCTTATTGAATCATATCATATGCAAATTTAGAGTTCCAGTTAAGATTGTATATGATAATGCCATGTGTTTTAGAGCCAAACCTTTGATGGAAATGTGCAATGAATATGGGATAAATCTGACTTATTCTTCAAACTACAATCCACAATGCAATGGATAAGTGAATCCAAGTAACAACTTGCTCAAGATCATTAGAAGGACCTTGGAAATCAACAAGAAGAAGTGGGGAGAGCAATTGAAATTTGCAGTTTGGGCTGATAGAATAACTCCTAAAAGAGCAACTGGTAAGAGCCCGTTTGAATTGGTGTATGGAACTCAGGATTTTCTGCCCTTACACCTGTAATTATCCACTTTTTAGTTTTCCCAACAGTTGGAAGATCAAGAACATGGCCCATATGAATCAAGAATCAATCAAATCATTGAGTTAGATGAAGAGAGAAGAGTTTCCCATCAAAGACATGTCAAATTTAGAGAGAAATTGAAGAGGTTGTTTGATAAGAAGGTCACTCCTAGAGCCTTCAATGTTGGAGATCTGGTTTTGCTATGGGATAGTAGGCATGAAGACAAGGGCAAGCATGGCAAGTTTGATGCATTATGGATGGGCCCTTATGCCATTGAAATCAAAATTGGTGAGCACACCTTTTTTCTCAAAGATCTAGACGGGGAATTACTGGAACTACCTATTAATGGCAAACATTTAAAACATTTCTTGGATTAAATCCCCTAGTGAGGTATGCACAAGTTGTATCTTTGTATATTCTTTGTTTTTACTTTGTTTTTGCTATTGGTCGGTGTGTGGTTTTCCATTTTATCCTTGGAAACCACTTTTGGCTCGTTTTCTCGGTCCTTTTCATGGTAATTATGGTTTTTAGAATGCCTTCATGTTTTGACTCCTTTGCCCAATGGTTTTTGGCACTTGGTCTACGTTTTGATCTTGTGGCACTCACCAGGAGTGCCCATCCCCAAGAAAGAGCCAATGTTGGTCCCATTATTGAGTTTTCATAATTTGCCTTAAAATTTTCATTTTAATTCTGCTCAAATGTTATATTGGTCGATTAGAGGGTCTGCAAGCTCGATTTCTCCAGTTAAAGAATTTCAAATGTTCATAATGTTGTTGTTTGGCCCTGTTCTGAAATGATTTTCTAAATTTTCCCCCCCCATTTGTGCCCTAATTTCTTCATTTTTACGGGCTGCGTCTTTTCTCCATTATCAAATCATGGAAAACTTGAAATTGATCAAATCCCAAATTTGTGCAAGTATTTTCCCAATCCTAGGGTCGAAAATGACGTCAAAACATGTTTTAAATGGTTCAAGATCAAGAAATCAGCCTTCCTTGTCAAAAAATTTGATTTCTAGGGCATCCTCTGCATTCTTGGTGTTTTGACGGTCATACGGGTGTATTATACCCGTAAAATTCATCATCATGGCATTATGGTAATGTGGCGGGTTTCTATTGGTCGGAAAATGTTTTTGACTTGTCGTTTTTAAAATTTTGGCAAAAGGAAAATTTTGTTCCCAGCTCCGCTTGCTATAGTGAAGTGCCTATGTGGCACATTGTGATTGGCTAGAGGAATGGTGGGTGGTGGGTTTGCCTTAGAAATTTTGCTTCCATTTTGTAAAAATTCCTAAGTTAAATTTTTAAGGCCCGCATCCAATGGCAGGTGGACACGTGTCCTGGAGGAGTCAGCACAGAAGGGCGGAAGCGCCGATGAATTTGAAGTTTTTAACTTCAAAAATTTAAAGTAAAAGTTTGAGCCAAAGGTCCCCAAAAAATGAGAAAGAGACATGTGGCAAAGGGAGCATGTGGATGGTGAGGGACTTGGAGAAATTTTTATGTTTTTGACTCAAGATGTCGGGGGAAATTTTTACTGAAGGCCCGTCGATCCAATGGCAAGTGGACATGTGTCTAGAAGAAGCCAATATGGGAGGCCAGGGTTTGTGAAGACTTTGAAGTTTTAACTTCAAAACACTAAAAGGAAAATTTAGCCCACAATCCTACATCAAATGAAAAGAGGACACGTGTCCAGGAGAGAAAAAAGAGAAGTGGGGTTTCAGGAGTTAGGATTTTTTCCTTTGGAGGTAAAAATATCAAAATCAAAATTAGATCCGTTGGGCCGTGACAAGGAAAATTTGGACATGTCCCTTGCAGCCAATTAAGGGGCAACATGTGGCATATTCTAAAGGATGATAGGTGAGTGTGGGCCCATAATGAGTTTTTAAATTTTCAAAATTTGGCAGGGAGGTCTGGGGGCAGAATTAGAGGCGTGGCCCTACGATGAATTAGAGGGCACCACATGGTAGAGAAGAGAGCGAAATTTTGGGCCCACGGAGTGTTTGAGAACATTTTCCTTGTTTCAAAAAAGTTCCAAACTTCATAAAATGAGCTTGCGGTTTTCCTTGGGGCCCACATGTGGACACATGGTGGGTCCGAGGGAGAAGCGGAGATTTTTACAAAATTTTCCCAAATTAAAAAGGGGTCACAGATGCATTTTTAAGGATGGGAGTTTGATCCAATGGTTTTCGGACATGTGTCCCTCCTTATACAAAAGGGAAAAAGGGAATATTCAAGAATCTCATCCTCCACATGGAGGGCTAGCATTAAAAGTTGACTGAAATTGATGGTTACTATGTAATTTCATTTTTGGGCACCATGGGAACTCCAAGGAGCTTGGAAATCACATTTTTGTATCAAAATTCATCGGACCTTATATGATTTTGAGTCCCCTCAACCTTCGAGAATAATGGAATCATTTTCATGAGTTAATTTGATGTTATATGATGTTTTTGATTCATTTTTGCTTCGGCCCAATGTAAAAAACGTGAAAGGTGAAAATCAAAAGTTGCAGAGGTAAAAATTGAAAAGGTAAAAGGTGAAAATGATTGCTAAAGCATGCTGGCATGCTTGAATTCAAAAAACGTGAACCTGGGATGGATAAGGATCTGAACTCATGCAATATTTTAAAATTTTTGTGCATCCCTGGCAATATGCGAGTTGTTTTATAGTTTGATCTCATTTTCATGAAATGATGAAGGGTTTTGTAACAAATTTTATTCCTTAATCATGTTCTTTTCTTGGGAAGCAAGGTTCCAAGCTAGCATGATGTATAAAAGGTATTTTGAAGCATTTTTAAAGGGGGAGACAAGAGAAAAAAAAGAACTTGAATTTTTCAAGCAAAAAACTTAAAGAAACCCATTTTCTCGAGAAAATCTGTTATCCAAAATGTGCCCCCTGCTCATTTTGTGGCTAACTCCCTTTCATATTTCCCTCTCTTGTGCCTCAGTCATAATTTTTTTCTTTTCGGTACTCAAAAAATTTTGGAAATGGAACCACTGGATAGAGCTCTTTCTCGCTTTCCGAAAGGTGAAGTTTTCCTCCTAACTCCATGTATTTTTGAAGTTATGGCTCGACGGAGTTTTTGTGGGAAATTTTCCCTTTCAAGGCCCGCAGACAAATGAGATGCCGCCACATGTCATGGAAGTGGCAGGGGTTAGAGGAAGACTTGTAATTTTTACCAAGTGTTTGGTGAAATTTCAAATGGAAATATTTTTTCCACAAGCCCGCTAGCGAATCAGTCACGCCATGTGTCTAGGGGTGAAATTTGGAAAATTTGGCTAAGTGTTTGCGTGATAGGTTAAAATGCTTGCGGGGAGCCCGCGATCAATTATATGTCGCCACGTGTCCTGGAGTGGCGGAGTGAGGGGAGAATTTGGGAAATTTTCCCAAGGAGAAAATAAAGGAAAATTCAGAAGGGAAATCCCGCCCCCTTATTGCGAGCCAATAGAATCTTGCCACGTGTCCAAAGGGCGCCAAAAATCAAGGAAATCCCCGCATGAGGAATTTTGGAAGGTCAAGCCCACATCGAATGGGGTTTTGACATGTGTCTAGGTCAAAAATTATTAGAGAGACCCATGGAAAATTTAGGAAGGACAGGGCGGCATCCAATCAGCGCTTGCCACGTGTCCTCGGCTCGCCGACCCGTTGGGGAATTTTGGGAAATTTTCACAAGGAAAATGGAGCAGGATGGGCCCGTGACCAATAAAAGCATGCCATGTGGAACTTGGAAAGGTGGAGCATGGGGAAATTTTGAAAATTTTCCAAAATGACCAAAAGGGTAAAAATTCAAATTTTTTGCCCGCCACCCGATTTGGCCCTATTTTGCCCTAAAACTTCAAATCGCCATATCTTTCGATCCAGAGATCAATTTTTCACGTTCTTTATATCAATGGAAATCTAGTGAAATTATCTACAATATTCTAGGGTCATTTTTAATTTTGATGGAGTTTGGAGAGAGAAAATCAAAAAATGTCTCTGGCATTTGGTGATGAGTAGAAATGACGTTTCAACCACCATTTTTAATGAAGAATGGCTCGTATTCTCTCCCAGCATGGTTAAAAATGTCAAGGAATGGGTCTTTAAGGATGCCCATGTTGTTTTGAATGATTTTTTCAATGATTGAACCTCTCCCATGTTTTCCCGCATTTCTTTCTCTGGGCTCGTCCTTGCAGACCGCAAAAGCCGATTTGGCTCATTTTCAAAGGGTTAAACATTTTTGTGTATTGCAGGTCCCCTTTCTCACCTTGGAAGTGATTTTGGTGGAATATCAGACCTTTTCAAAGAACTTTAACTTATTTTTCCTCTCGGGTGTTGTAATGCAAGTGATTTTGATGTTAAAATAACAATACGAGTTACTGTGATTAATTATCCATCCTCTGTTGGTGTTGTTTGACTAATTTCGATTCTTCATTACATTTATCATTTTGTGCATAATGTTTTGTTGCATTTTATGAATTGTGTCAATCTGTAGAAGTAAAAATGCTTACCACTCCTTTGGTGTATCACCTATCAGCATTAGTTTTAGTTTATCTGCATTCTCTATCTCTGTCTCCTTTGAAATTTGGGGTAGGATTAGGAATATAGACCTTTACGCAACTTGTAAGTGATAAATATGACCATAGGAATTGAGGAACCATCCTCTAAACTTGAGATTCCTTTCTCATTTTGTAAGTCCCACACTTGGGGAAAGGATTCAATGCTGTGCAATCACACTGGATGCTAGTAAGATCAAACTAGAAACCTAATCAACATCTAGGGGTCTTTGCTGATTTGTAACAATAGTTTTGGCATGCCCAACGAGACATAGAAGTCTTAATCTTCATTGCAAAAAAATTGATGTGTATTTATTGCAAGTTTCTTACTTTAAAAGAGCTATAAATTTCACATCTAGCGACTCCAAGGAAGAAGAATCAGCTAGTTTTAGCAGTGTAGGCCTGAAAACTTATGAGAAGAATCACTACAAGGTCAAGATTTGGAGAAGAAGAGGTGATGTTTGAATATCTGCAACTATCTCCAAGAAGAAGGAAAAGTGGGAGGAGAATCCAAAGGTCTCCATCTTCACCAAACAAAACTCTCTCAACTCCTCCACCTGGTAGGCCTTTCATTCAATCAACAAGGGTTCCAAGGCTAATTAGAATGGCACAAAACAACCCCTATGTCAATTTCACTAGCAAGCCCACTTGCCCTCAATGCACAAAATCCAATTCCAGTTGCAGCATTGAAGAACATTCCATACTTCACTGGAGAAAATCAGACCTCACCTGGTGATCATGTCAAGGATATTGCTAACATTTGTGCAATCCATGAGATCAATGAGATGCAAGTTGCTGTCAAATTGTTGGCATCTTCATTCAAAGGGAAAGCTTTACAATGGTTCAGGAGCCTTGCCTCAAGTTCTATTCAAAATTGGAATCAACTATGTATAGCCCTCCATGAGCAGTTTGGGGAAAAGGGAGACAACTTGTCCCTTTTGGAGCAGCTGAAAACTATCAAAAGAGCTCCCAATGAGCAGCTGACTGATTTTAATTTCAGATTTCAAAGGACTTGGGAGAGAATTCTAGTGGCAGTCAGGCCAACAACAGAAGGTGCTTTTCTTTATTACCTTAAAGCTTTAAATTCTGATATTTCTATGTTAATTCAGTCCATGGGAGGCACAACTATCCCCATTTCTTATAGCATTACCATTAGAGCTGAAAATTGTTTGATCCAAGCTGGCAAGCTGGCTCCTAGACCTCTAATGCCATTATTTCCAAGTTTAGAGAGCCAAGGTACTAGCCAAGTGCCTAATTTAGCTTCTATTCCCACTCCTAGAAATCAGAATTCAAGTGAAGCTTCCACTTCATCTTCTAGTGCCTCAAATGAACTTTAATAAGTCATGAAGCAATTGCAAAATCTAGGCAATGAGCTGGTTACACTCAAAAGGTAGCAAGCCCAAGGTTTTAGAATTTCTTTCCAGCCCCAAGCTCACGCCTAACAGTAACCATATCAACCCCAAAGACCACCCAATCCAGCTGCAAATCTAAATCAAGCAAGGCCTCCTGCCAATAGACCATTTCAGCCCTATAATCCCAATGCTATATCTCGCATCGAAAGCATTAGTGCTAGTATGGCTCAAGAGTATGATTGGTGTTTCCCATGCAATGAACCTCATAACCAATCCATGTGCTTCAATAGTGCCTTGAATCAAGCATTAATGGTGACAACAACTAGTGTGGAGGGTGAAGGTAGTCAAAGAAATGACCAGCAACAAGAAACATTCCAGCAACAATCAGCTCCAAATGACACCACACTTGTAAATTGGCAGGCAGAAGATTTTTGTGGCATGAACCAAACAGTTTCCCAAAGTGTTGTAGCCAACACAAGGTCAAAGAGGAGAAATTTGGGTGAAGAACAGCCATTGGCTCCAAGTAATTCACAACCTCTTGTCATTCCACAAACTATTGGCAAGCAAAATGCAATCCCAAGCACACAAGGATTGCCTAAAACAGTTCCTAGGCCAGCCCAAATGCCAGTTGCTTGCTGCCCATGCACAAGGAATGAATGTGTAGGCCAAGGGACAGAAAAAGGATACTTCATCTCCATTCAATATCATTGATCAGATGAAGAAGACAAATGTAAACATATCAATGTGGGAATCACTATCTATCCCAGGCCAAAGAGATTTTCTACAAGCTGCCATGAAGGACTGGTCAACTTCAAATCAGCAAGTCCAAATGTAAGAGAAGGTGCTCACGAATGCTGCCAAACCTAAGGGGAATCATAGAGGACAGCAAGGTAAGATGTTGAAGCCCCCTCCATTCTATGTTTCATTGATCATTGGGAACCAATTAGTACACAATTGCATGATTTATTCCAGGCAAGTAGTTCAGTAATGCCCAAGCAAATAGCTGATCAGTTGGGAATTTAGTATGAAACCATATCCAAAGGGGTGGTACAATTGGATGGGACAACAGTAACAATAGTTGGAGTGATTAAAAACTTGAGTCTTACTTTGCATGCCTGTCCCAACATGGTTGTTTTGCAAGATGTCTCAGTAATAGACCTTCCACCACTCTTTGCCCTATGTTTGTCAAGGGATTTCATAGCTAATATTGGAGGTTACTTATCTATTGATTGGTCACACATGTTGTTCAGAACAAGATATGGAACCAAGGCCACAATCAGGTCTGAACCCATTACAAACTTTCACATTGAGCTTTACACCCCAAGTCAGATAAATGCCAATTGTTTAGCATTTGACCAAGAAGATCACCCAAGCACTGATGAAGCTGACACCAAGGTCGGAAGTATCCCAGATCTAACTCTTGATGAATGGGCAAACAAGGTGCATGCTTTTGATCCTTATCAAGAAATAGAAGAATCTGAGTTAGGAGTCTATTGCATGCATGAAGAAAATCAGCCTATCCCTAGCATCACCAAGCCAGACCACAAGGATGACAATGAGGTATGGAAGTTGTTTTTTGATGGATCAAGGAGTAGACAAGGTGAAGGAGGTGGAGCTATGCTTGCGTCACCTCAAGGAGTTAAGTATTATTCAGCTTTTAGATTCCAGTTTGCACGCTCTAACAACACTGTTGAATATGAAGCCTTGGTGCAAGGACTGCATTGGGCAATCAAGAGAGGAATAAAGAACTTGCAAGTCTTTGGTGACAAGTGATTTGATTGTCAACCAAGTCAAGGGGCAGCATGTCTGTCAAGAGTGATGTACTCAAGTGCTACAAGAATAGGGTGTGGGACCTCATTGAATATTTTGAGGGTTTTGACATCAAATCCATTCCTAGGAAAGAGAACCAAGCTGCACGACAGGATTGTAGCAGTTATGGCAGCCTTTGACATTTTTGAAAGCATTCAAAAGGACAAGGTACAGCCAAACATCAATGTGATTGTGAGGCCTTCATGCGGGCAACAATGTAAGTTGGCAAGTATTTGAAAATGATCAGCAAATCATCCATTTCTTGCGAGAAGAGGCTGAGTTCTCACCAAAAATCGAGAAAAGTTGGAGCAACAAGATAGTGACTAGGTGTTGCAGGCGAGAACCAACAAACTACCAAAGGGGCTTATTACTTTGGATTCCATTTTCAATCCTAATGATCAGTTTAGGAAAGAGAAATCAAACATCTAAGTGAAGGAGAAGATTCAGTGTCCATCTCGGTGGAAGAAGGCAAATCACTCCAAGTTGGCAAGATGACAACTGAGCAAGAAAGGTATGAGTTTATACAACTTTGTCAAGAATTCCCTGATGTGTTTGCTTGGAGCTATGAAGATTTGAAAGGTTTCAATCCCGAGTTAGCTCAACACACCATTGAATTGGATCCAAATACTAAGCCCATTAGGTAGAAACAAAGGCCAGTCAACCCCCACATGGAGCCTCTCATGAGGAAAGAATTGAATAAGTTGATAGAATCAAGAATCATATTCCCTATCAAGCATTCTAGTTGGGTTACCAACTTGGTTCCAGTAAAAAAGAAGAGTGGGGAAATCAGATTGTGTGTTGACTTCAAAGATTTGAATAGAGCATCTCTCAAAGATCATTACCCACTACCTTCCATGGAGCAGATTTTGCAAGTTATTGCTGGCTCCGAAAGGTTTTCACTACTTGATGGCTATTCAAGGTACAATCAGATTATGGTGAAGGAAGAGGATCAGTTCAAGACAGCCTTTACAACCAAATGGGGAACTTATGCATATAATAAAATGCCATTTCGGCTGTCCAACGCTGGAGCTACCTTCCAAAGAGAAATGTACATGGCGTTCAAAGGTTTGATTAACAACATAGTGCTGATATATCTTGATGATATCACTGTTTTTTCAAAAAATACAGCAGACCACCTCTCTCATTTGAGACAAGTGTTCCAAAGGTGCAAAAGATTTGGAGTCTCCTTGAATCCTAAAAAATGTATTTTCTTAGCTCATGAAGGAAAGCTCCTTGGTCACATTGTCTCTAAAGAAGGATTAGCAATTGATCCAAAAAGAGTTAAAGCCATAAGAGCACTACCATTGCCAAGCCACAAAAAGGCCCTCCAGAGTTTCTTGGGGAGAATAAATTTTGTTCGGAGGTTTGTCCCAGATTTTGTAGCCCTTTTCAAGCCCATCACCAAGATGTTAAAGAAAAGCATGGCTTTCAAATGGACAATAGAAGGCAAGGAGAGTTTTGAAGCAATCAAAGAAGCCATCTCTCAAGCCCCAACTCTCATCAACCTGGATTTCTCCAAGGATTTCATCCTCTATGCATTTGGGGGTGATGATACTATCTCTGCAATTTTGGTACAGCAGAACAAGGACAATGATGAGCAGCCAATTGCTTTCTTTAGCCAAAGCCTGGAGGACTATGAGGTGAGATATTATTTCATTGAGAAGCATGTTCTTGTAGTAATCAGGAGCTTGAAGAAATTCAAGCATCTAGTTTCAAACAATAAGGTCCAATTGTTGGTTTCTCATGCGGGAGTTAAGGACTTCCTCCTCAACAAAGACTTGAATGAAAAGAGAGCAGGTTGGATTACTCGTGTCATGGAGTATGACATAGAGATCAAGGTCACCAAGTTGGTCAGAGGAAAAGGATTGTGTGAGCAGCTGATTTTGAGCAAACAAGAGGAAGCATGCAAGGAAAAGGAGGTTGTTTTGGCATTGCAAGACAGCCATGAGCAAGGAAGCACTCAAGAGGAGAATGATGGTGTCCCCACTCCTTGCTGGACCCAAGGTATAATGCACTTCCTAAGCACAGGTCTATGTCCTCCAGAGATGAACAAGACCCAAAGAAGACACTTCAGATTGCAGGCTGTCCCATATGCCCTTGTTGATGGTGTTTTGTTCAAAAGAGATGTGAATGGAGTACTGCTGAGATGCATTGGTACAAATCAGATTCATAGGGTGTTGGAAGAGTTCCATGGTGGACCAGTTGGTGGTCATTTTGCACCAAGAGTGACAGCTCTAAAGATCATGAGGGTTGGTTATTATTGGCCCAAGATTTTCAGTGATTGCTATGCATGGATCAAGAGGTGCAAGAATTGTGCATTCTTCATAGGTAAAGAGAAGCTAGCTACCCTTCCATTGCATCCAATTTCAGTTGACCAGCCATTCATGCAATGGGGTTTAGAATTCATTGGATTCATTAATCCCAATTCAAGCCAAGGGCACAAGTGGATTTTAACAGCCATAGATTACTTCACTAAGTGGACTGAAGCAGTAGCACTCAAGGAAGAAAATGAAGCTAGTATCCTAGACTTCTATGAGGGAATAGTAACCAGGTTTGGCATACCAGCTACAATAATATCAGATAATGCATTAGCATTCATTGGATCTAAGGTGACTGAATGGGCTGTCAAGAATGGGATCTACCTAAGTACTTCATCAAACTATTACCCTCAGGGTAATGGCCAGGCTGAGTCTACAAACAAGAACTTGTTGAAGATCATTAGGAGGACTCTTTATGAAAATCAGAGGTCTTAGCATACTAAATTGAAATCATATTTATGGGCTGATAGGATAACTCCCAAGAGATCTACAGGTAACTCTCCATTCAAGCTTGTTTATGGGAGAGAGGAAATTTTACCCATGTCTCTTGAGTTGCCAACATTAGAACTCATGAAATAGTTGGAGTTGTTAGAGTTTGAGCCCATGGAAGTTAGATATGCATAATTGATGGAGCTCCAAGAAATTAGGAATCAGGCATCCCAAGAAATGGAGAAGGATCAGGCTTTGATAAAGAAGACCTTTGATAGAAAGGCCAAGAATAGATCCTTCCAAGTTGGAGATCTAGTGTTAAAATGGGATGCAGACAGAGTAAAACCAGGAAGGCATTCAAAGTTTGATGCCATTTGGAGTGGCCCATACATGATCACAAAGTGTAAGGACAACAATGCTTTCCAATTGTCTTCATTGGATGGCGAAGAACTGCAGATTCCAGTCAATGGGATCCATCTAAAGAATTGCTACTAAAGGGAAATTCTCCACCTTGTAAATATTAGCTTAGGTTTTCATTCCTCCAAGTGCTTGTGCACATTGTTTTGATGTAGGTTAGTTTTGCTTTCCCTAAGTGCTTTGGCACAAGCTTGTTGTTCCTGGGAATGTGTTGCAGGCCTTGCTCCATCAGGTGATATTCCATCTTCCTCCTTGCAAAATTCTAGTCAGTTGGGGTATCAAACAGAGTAAATGATGACTCCATGCCCAATGGATTGCTTCAGAAACTGGTAACTTCATCTAGCAGGCAGATGACCCCTCTGAGTCACCAAAATTGTTATCCAAAATGTGCCCCCGCTCATTTTGTGGCTAACTCCCTTTCATCTTTCCCTCTCTTGTGCCTCAGTCATAATTTTTGCTTTTTAGGTACTCAAAACCTTCTAGAAATGGAACCATTGGATAGAGCTCTTTCTCAGCTTTCTAGAAAGGTAAAGTTTTCCTCCTAACTCCATGTATTTTTGAAGTTATGGGTCGGCGGAGTTTTTGTGGGAAATTTTCCCTTTCAAGGCCCGCAGCCAATGAGATGTCACCACGTGTCATGGAAGTGGTGGGGGTCAGAGGAAGACTTGTACTTTTCACCAAGTGTTTGGCAAAATTTCAAATGAAATATTTTTTCCGTAGGCCCGCCGGCGAATCAGGTAACGCCACGTGTCCGGGGGTGAAATTTGGAAAATTTGGCTAAGTGTTTGCGCAATAGGTTAAAATGCTTGTGGGGAGCCCACGACCAATTATATGTTGCCACGTGTCCTAGAGTGGCAGAGCAAGGGGAGAATTTGGGAAATTTTCCCAAGGAGAAAATAAAGGAAAATTCAGAAGGGAAAGCCCGCCCCCTTATTATGAGCCAATAGAATCTTGCCACTTGTCCAGAGGGTGCCAAAATAAAGGAAATCCCCAAGGGAATTTTGGAAGGTCAAACCCACATCGAATGGGGTTTTGACACGTGTCTAGGTCGAAAATTATTAGAGAGACCTGCAGAAAATTTAGGAAGGATAGGCCCGCATCCAATCAGCACTCGCCATGTGTCCTCAACTCGCCGGCCCAGCGGGGAATTTTGGGAAGTTTTTCCCAAGGAAAAAATAAAGGAAAATGGAGCAGGATGGTCCCACGACCAATAAAAGCATGCCACATGGAACCTGGAAAGGCAGGGCATGGGGAAATTTTGGAAAATTTTCCAAAATGACCAAAAGGGTAAAAATTTAAATTTTTTGCCAGCCGCCCGTTTTGGCCCTGTTTTGCCCTAAAACTTCAAATTGCCATATCTTTCGATCCAGAGATTGGTTTTTCACGTTCTTTACATCAATGGAAATCTGGTGAAATTCTCTACAATATTCTGGGGTCATTTTTTCATTTTGATGGAGTTTGGAGAGAGAAAAAAAAAAACGTCTCTCGCACGTGGTGATGAGCGAAATGATGTTTTAACCACCATTTTTAATAAAGAATGGCTCGCATCCTCTCCCTGCATGGCTACAAATGTCAAGGAATGGGTTTGTAAGGATTACCATGCTGTTTTGAATGCATTTTTGTCAATGATTGAACCTCTCCCACGTTTGCACCTCTTGTAAAAGCCCGATTTGGCTCATTTTCAAAGGGTTGAACATTTTTGTGTATTACAGTCCCCTTTCTCACCTTAGAAGTGATTTTTGTGGAATATTAGACCTTTTCTAAGAACTGAAACTAAATTTTCCTCTCGGGTGTTGTAATGCAAGTGATTTTGATGTTAAAATAACAATACAGGCCCTGTGATTAATTTTCCATCTTCTGCTAGTGTTGTTTGAATAATTTCTAATTCTTCATTATAGTTATCAGTTTGTGCATAATGTTTTGTTACATTTTATGAATTTTATCAATCTGCAGAAGTAAAAAATTCTTACCACTCCTTTGGTGTATCACCTATCAGCATTAGTTTTAGTTTATCTGCATTCTCTATCTCTGTCTCCTTTAAAATTTAGGGTAGGATTAGGAATATAGACCTCTGCAACTTGTAAGTGATAAATATGACAAGAGGAATTGAGGAACCAGCCTCTAAACTAGAGATTCCTTTCTCATTTTGCAAGTCCCACACTTGGGGAAAGGACTCAATGTTGTGCAATCACACTAGATGCTAGTATGATCAAACTAGAAACCTGATCAACATCCAGGGGGTGCTGCTGATTTGCAACAACAAAAACCACCTGAGATCCTTTTTCAATTCCATTTTGTATCATTTTTCATCATGTTGAGTTACTTTTAGTTATAAATCCATCAACAGGCTCTAATATTTTTCTCATGACTTTCCCCTGTTGATATATCTGATCATTTTCTGGATTATCTGGTTTATTCTCTTGGCAAAGTTTGCATATACTTATGTTTCAGAATGTTTTCAATTTATGTTTCTTGCTCATGTTGCAATCTTGTGTTTAGGATCTCTTTGATCATATAGGGTATCATTTCTTGTTGATGGTTTAATGGAATTTGCAATCTTATATTCAGAAGAGCCTTCATCTGATAGAAGATAAACAGATTTAAAATCATTTTACTGTCCTTGAATATTGAGATTGTTTGTAAACCTTTGGGTGCACCTTAGGTCATGATTAAATAGGGATTCCTGGATACTTTGTTGGTATTTTGCTTCAATATTTTATGGTAGGTTATCAAAGGTTGTGTGGAAGAGTGCAGATCTGGCCCTCTATTTGTGCACGTATCCTAGTTGAAGGAGAATTTAAAACCCTTGAAAGCATTCTTGTTGTGTAGGTATTACAGATTTCCTACAAAGGTTCTCAAAGAAGCTGGTAATTCCTAGCTAGTATTGTCTAAACATCTCCCCACAAAATTTCATTCAAACTAACTCATCCTACCCATACTACCCTTGCATTGCATTGTGTGTCAACAAAAGAATACAACCCATTTACAAAAATGCACAAAGCATATTAGGATTTTATTATGTCTCTAGCAGCCTTAGCCTTGTCTTGAAAGCATTTCCATCATTTAGTAGTGACAACTCCTTTGAGTTTGAATAATGGATAATTGATCATGTTTTCCCAAGGCCATCTCCACACAATGTGCAAAATACAAGGATATCTCAATATCCTTTACCATACAAGGGCTGCAATATAGGTTCTCTTACCTTGGTTGATAGGCACAACCTAAAACAATGAGGATCAAATCAAGATCCTTTTGAAGGTGCTATCCACTCCCTCAAATCTTGAGTGCCAACAAGCCAAATAGATGTGCTCCTAGCTACAAACGACATACAAATAATCTATCTACCCTTGAGTGTCTTGTGCAAATGTATGATGTTGTTCAAGTTGTGAAGGAGATTAAATCTAGATACCAACATTATCCATATTTTGCAATGGCTAATTATCTTTGATTGATTCCTTGTTAAGATTCCTAAAATACACACAAATCCTTATGTCCCCATTCTTCTTCCTTACTGGTACAAGGTTTTCCACCCATGAAGAATACCTTACAGGTTGTATGATTCCTCCATCTCTCAATTTTATCAACTCTTCTTTCATTTTGAGAGAGAGAGGTGGGGATTGATGGGCCTTTTTTCTATCTCGAAAGTTTTGGAATGAGGTTCTATGGGTATCTCATGTTCAAACATATCTTCCCTATAAGCTTTCAGTTTAAAGTATGACCAAATGAAGAAATCCTGATATTCTCTTAGCATCTTGGTGTAATCCTTATTTTCTTATTTTTTCAAATTACATCCCAACCACACCTTCCTGGGTTTTTATTGAGTCCCTAAGTTTTATTCTTCAACATCTCTATAAGAAAAAATAGATCCATTGATTACTCTATCAGCATTGTCAAATTTGGACTCAAGGTCAACTAATCCTCTAGGAATTGTGTTTTTTTATTTAGATCACCTCTTTCCCAAAGAGAGTTTATTTTGCATCACAAAGTTCAACCATTGTCTCTAAGTTAATATGTTGATTAGAAAATTCATATTTTCTCTTCATAAACCTCTGTGTCTTAGAATCATCCTGAAATACTTTCCAATGTTTAACAATATCAGGTATGAAGGGTACTGCCAATACTTCAACATCATAGTTACAATATGGAGATATTGTACAGTTAGAAAAATATGATGCAATGAAAACCAATCTATTAGCTGCTGCATTCTGGGTTCTTTCATGATACATGATATTAAATGAATCAAACATTTCAATAAGGTCCTAGACTACATGCTTGTATTGTTTCATTCATTGATTTTTGGTTATATACAATTTTCTTACTTGTTTCACAATAAATTTGAAATATCCTTTAACAATAATATCCTTGATTCCATATTTCCATGCAACTCTTAAACCCAGGAGAAATGCCCCATATTCTGCAATGTTATTAGTGTATTCAAAATTTAATTGGAATGGAAAATGAAAAGATTCTTGTTCTAGGGATGTGAGTACTACTCTAGCTCCACTCCCTATAGCATAACATGTTCCATAAAATATCATGGTCCAAGGAATACCAACCTCTTGTAAATTAGTAGCATTATTTATGCATTATTCTTCAAAATTAGCATATCCTATAAAATTTTCCAAATCAATGTCAACAAATAATACCTCATAAGAGGCATTCATGGGATCTTCAATAATGTGGAGCATCTTTTTCTCTCCATGTAGTTTCACTAACTTTCCTTCCACATGTATAGTGGCATAATATATGTCCATCTAGATACTACCTCCCACACTTTCAACCCATTTTCTGGATAACAACATACCCGACTTAGCAGGGAAATCAACAATAACCACATTCATGGTCAAATATTTACCAGGGTAAGCAACAAGATGAACAACTAGTCCTTTCACATACCTAATAACTGGTACCTCTCTTGAATCCATGGCATGACATTTTCAAAAAAAAAAAAATTGTTATCTCTATATTCAACTCATTCATAACCTCCAAGGGCATTATATTAACGAGGCCCCCGAGTAAAACATATAATTATCAACAAGTTTGTCACTAATAATCAAAGAGGTGAAAAATAGATCTACATCTAGTTGAGATTCAACTAAGGAAGTGCCCAAATATATCTCTAGAGATTCCCCCATGCTTTCTCTTTCCTAAGGCACTTATATTCCATCTACAAAGCAGGAAAGACATCCACATTATTTACATCTTTACTTATGAATATTGTTTCCTCTTTTATTTCCAAATATTCAAATGCTCTTTTTCTATGCTCAAGGATTATGAGTAATTCAACAATGGGAAAATTAAATTTAATTTGACTCAAAATATGATACATATCGCATGTGACATACTTGTGCTAAGTTGTGTTGGGAGACAAAGTAATTGTTTTTTTCTGATGGGATAAGATCTTTTACTGCTTGAGCAACATTAGAGGTACTTGGCTTAGTAGCAACAATAGGGCCTTTGTTTGGCATATATTTCTTGGGAACATTCTTGGGGATATTTGTCAATATGGGTTTTTTTGAAAGGTGGGGCAGATCCTTTAACTACTCTACTATGAAGGTTGTAATATTTTTCTTGAGAAACCACCGCATTCATCAAAATTTGTTTATCTTCCTCATAAGGAATACCCCATCATATTTTTAATCATTAAATCCCTTAGATATTCAAAATCATGGTTAGGTAACTCAAAAGAAGACTGAACCATATCTATATCAACATTAGTGGGATGAAAAGAAGATACACATTCCAAATAGTTCCAAAAGGACTCAACAATTATGGTACCCAACAATTCAGTAGATGTAGCCCCTTATGGTGTAGTACCAGAACATTCCAATATATAAACATCACCAAAATCAACTTCATCAGTTGCATCATCATCATCAATATTAGGGTTACAAGGATAATGTGGCAAAAATATTTATCACACCATTCAATGATATGATCTTCTTCAACCAAAGATACCCTAGCAGTGAGTGGATCATGCACTACCTTACTTTCTCTAGGGTTTGGTTACTTATTTCTTGACCCCATAGGTCCCTCTCCTCTATCATATACTTTATGATCACATCTAGGATGATTTATAAATGTATTTTGTCCTTGAGGTTGATATTGATCATGAGTATTTTCCCCTAGGCCTTTCTCAGCTCTAGCAAGTTTGTAAGAAATATCCTTAACTATCCCTACTAGAGTTTTGATTACTTCCTCTAGATCTAATGACTTTGTTGTCTGAGGTTTCTCTGGGTAAAATAAATTGACACCATCTCTTTTTAGAGGTTTTCCTGCTGCCTTGATATTATTCTCAATTTGAATAGCAATATAAAATGATTGCCTTAAGGTTCGAGGATTTTTATCTCTCAAGTAATAAGTTACCTTTTTGTCAAAAGCATCTGAATATTTGATCAAGAAAGATTCATCACTAGGTCTCAGATTTATAGGTAGTCTTGTCAAGGTTTTATTAAATCTGGTATTGAAATCCTAAACAAGTTCATTCATATTTTTCTTTATATTTTCAAATTTAGTAAGAAGAAACCTAGGGTCAGTCTTATCACCATACTACAACTTGAAGGCATTCTTCATTTCCACCCATGAATCAATTGAATTATCAAGTAATGACTTGTACCATTCCTTGGCATCTTCATCTAGAGTATGTATAAACAATTTTACATATACATCCTCATGTTCTATTTTGAAATCTTCCATATTATTTAAGAAGAGTCTAAGATGTTGATCTCCACTTATTGCATTATTCCCTTAAAATTTGGATAATATATTTCTGACTTCATGTAGTACTTCATTTAGGTAATCAACCATCCCAAGGAAATCTATAGGTTTGTAAGTATTTACTACAAAATGAGGTCTAGGTGGAGGTTATGTCATATTATTTGGAGAGGTGTTTCAATAGGAGGGTTAAAATGGTAGGGAATTGGGGGTCTCTAAGGAAATGGAGTGTGATCTTCAAAGTATTGATCCTTTAATGACTCAGTTTCATAAAATATTCTATTATTTCTAATCAATAAAGGAGGGAAAAGAGGAATACCTTGATCACTTGTAAATGAAGGACCCTCCTGATTTGGAGTGTATAAATTGACACAGGGACTGCTTGATCTAGAACTTTATGAAGTGTTGGAATAATCTTCAACTAAAGGTTGATCATATTCAACAATAGGTACAATTTTTTCTTCTGACCTCTGATCACCCAAGGCTTTCCAGACTTTTTTTCTGCCTGGAATTGTCTTTCTTAACTCTAAAAACAACTTTCTGTAGGGTCTGATTTGAAGAAAGATCTCCTTCCTTCCACCTTTTCAAAATTAACAATTTAATCAACTAGAATTAGGGTTTTTGCACTAGTATATGTCAAATTTAATTTCAATCTTGATTTTACTAAGAAAATATAGAGAAAACTAATTCAAATCGGTCTCTATTTTAGAAAATATCAACAAAGTATTGGGTTCTAAACATGAATCTATATTAGATACACTACAAATATTACCAAAGACATTTAGCTTTCTTAATTCTAGGAAATGTTACACCCGACCTCGGTGCCAGTAGATTTTGGTACCCAATCTTACACCTCCTTAGGGCCAGGAAACATTAGTGAATGAAATTATATGCTTCGTGGATGATAGACTTTGTTTATTTCAATTTATATCTAGGAAGATGTCTGACAAACTCATTTGACCCTAGCTCTAGAGGGACTAGGTGACACATACAAAGGAGATGGCCTTCCATGCTACTTTAGGCCATTCCTTTGACCTAGGTGAGAGAAACCATTGTGTAACTTGAAAAATAAGGGGATGATTGGAATCTTTAGTCTCTTATTTTCCTTTTGAAAGAAATTAAATATGTCCTAGATGACCACGGTCAATAAATTATCTATTTAACTCTCACAAGTTGTCACACTAAACGGTGCATATGTCACTCCAATTGGACTTAGGTTACTCTAGACAACATGAAATTATATTTACTTTTGCATATTTATGGAAAGGGAAGTAAAATTGTAAAGTCCCTTGGAAAATGTTTATAAGCAAAACAAATAGAGATGGATTATAGGATTTAAGCAATGGTAGGTTTATATTTTGTGTGAATGGGAGATTAAAATAAGATGGGATTGACTATGATAGGTTTCTTAGAACTCCAACAATACCAGAAATCATTCTAGGTATAAAGGACACTCAATTCATCGAAAAAGTCCCTTAGAGAGAAGGTATGCATTCATAGAGGCCCAAGAATACATGATTTCATTCCACCTTCAATAAATTACACATGAAATCTCATTTAAATATCTTGACAAATTATTCATAGCCCTTAATTATTATGCCTAAGATACACTCAAATTCTTACAAAATATTAGTAGCGAGAATGGGCATATTATGAATTTAAAATCGGGGCATATTCTTTGTGAAAAAGAACGCTCTATTTACAGTAAAAACTCAATTACTATAATACCCTCATCACGACCAGATCTAGTGTTATTTAGAGGAGTCATAAACAGAGATTGTAACAAAAAAAATAGTTGAATGGATTAAATTATATTTCCTAAGAATAATGCATGACAAATATTTAATGAGCATCCACACAGTTTATTTTCAGATTTTCAATTTTCTTAACAAGGGAGCATAAATCATATGGTCTCAATGTTTATCAATAGATGTACACTTGCAACCATCTTGACATGGGAAATTTTGAAGAAGTAAAACAACTCACAGGCATCTCATTAAAATTTAGGATTCAAGAAAGCACATTAATTATCTTTGTCTCTTCTAAAGCTTAAAAAATTTTAACCCCCCTTCGTATGAGGACATGCCCTCATACTTTATACAATTTCTAATGAGTTACATTAGTTTTTTTCCCCCTAAAATTCCAACAAACAATTCCCCCTCTTTTTACAATAGCATAATCTTTGAGAAGAATATACTTTTGATTAGATGAAAATATTTAGTTTTCACTTATTAATTTAGAGATATTTTCAATCCTAACATGTCATGTGGAATACCTGCTAATAACTACTACCATGTGTGAGTTATGACAGAAAACGCTTCACAACATCCCTTTTTGTTTATATAGTAGTCATTTCATAGCTTAAATCATTTTTTCCATTTCAGAATGTTGAGAAACTCTTTAGTGATTTTTGGATATGCCAAAGTAACCTGATTTGATATTAATCATTCTCTCTTCTTGGGAATTTTTTTTTAAAGCTCACACAATAATTACTTCTCATTTTTTACAATGAATATCCCTTCGTGTGATTTTTTACATCCATCTAAATGACGCCTTTTTAATTTATATCAAGTTATTTCATATTTACCAGTCTCGTGTGAACATCAAAATAAAATCTATCACCATGTAGGATTTTGTTCACATCAACTCCCAAGCTCCATTTTTGCTATAAATTCACACTACTCTCTTCATAATTTTTCATCTTCTCTTCAAGTTTTTAGCATGAGAATATTAGTGCAATTTTCTTTTGGTAGGATGGAGGGAATAGCATTAGCACCTAGCTTAAAAGAACTTTAATTTGAAACTTTGCATCAAATTTTTGACCTATTTGGTCCAAACAAGGCATTCATGAGAATGATTTTTGATGTTATGGACCAAGAATAATGTGACGGGCCATTGATAACTTAGGTTTTCGGGGGTAGCTTTCGTTAGGAGGATATTCAAGGTAAATCTAGTATTTTTTTCTTTCCATACCATGTATTTCCACTTGTTCAAGTTGGAACATCAAAAGACTCCTAAAGGATTAAAAAAATTTTAGCTTAAGAATTGGCCATCTGTGAAGAGTTATTCTACCACCCCTTGTCCTTTTATTTGTAAGTAATAATTTTCTAGGAAAGAAATCCTAGTGGAGGCATATGTTCCTCGTGGAGAATCCTTTGTGAATGATATACTTTCACTCTTGTGTAGGATGTATGATTTTGAACAACGCCTTTCTCACTTGGAGAAGAGGCCATTGGAGTCCCTAATCCTTAAACTTCTACTTTGAAAATCAATGAAATCAAAAATTATGTTGTTCTACTTTCAAATTTATAAAATGATAGATTGATCTAATATTAGAGCTTTAGTGACTTATTATCTAGTGTTATAGAAAGGGAATTGTAAAGAATATGAAATAATTCAAACTCCAAACACTAACAATTTTATCCTAGAAACCCCCATGGTGGAAAACTAGTCGAAAGGAAAAAATTCTTACTTCCCACTTTTATTGGTCAATTATAGACAATTACATATTAAAGTATAAAATGGAGATAGCAATGTAAACCTCTCCCTTCTTATACTTTCTCTATTTCTACACCTTGCTCCTATAATTCCACTTTAGCTTTGAAGATATTTCTCACTAGCTCTAATTAAGCTTAAATATTTTCTCTTTGGATCTCTCGAATGCCCAATTATATTTATCCTCCCTATATTTATAGCCTTCTCCCATGTCCTCCTATGAAGTGGAGAATGGGAAAGGTTAGGGAGGGAAGAGACATAGTCGGGCACTTAAAATTCATGTCCATTCGCTCCATTTCTCTTTTCTATTTTAAATTGTCGGGAGCACCACCCCGCACATACCGGTGGTTTCGGGACTACCACCTTAGTTGGGTAGAAGTTACATGGCAGTCACTCTACGAACAATATTTTTGTAACCGTCGAGTTTGTAAAGAGTGGTGGTTCTATCTAGAACCTTTGTTTACCTCATTTTCCTTCATTTTCTTCAATTCTCCTTCTTAGTGTTGATGGAACTGATGAAGTGGTGTATTTTTCTGGATCCCTATGGATCATACCTCCCGCTTAAGATACTTTCTGTCCCACAAAATATTAGTGGGGAGTGGTATAAGAATCAACTCCTTCTCTTACTCTTTTGAGTACCACCGGTCTGCCTTGGTGTTTTCTCTCATCCAACCTCACAATGCTCCTATGAATATCTAGTTTACTATGCTCAAGTGTTACATCCTCCTTTGATTTTTCTCAAGTAAAATCCTCTTTGGAAGGTAACTTCTATATGTTTCCTTATTTCTCATGAATATACGACTTTAGTATGTGCGAGCTCTTACAACTTGCTATCACATGCATATTCATGAAGTGTGGCCTGAAGGTTTAATTTCCAACTGTCTCAAGTATGGAAAAGGTCCCATACTATAGTGGTTCAGTCCTTCTTGTTGGTATTTATATCTTAAGATGGATTGGTCAAATCCTCTCTATGTACGCTACTGTTATAGTCATCATTGTTCCTTGTATCTCCTTTTCTCCTTATTTTCCCATGGTCAGGTCTAGTGAATCAATAGGTAGATACGGTGACTATATAGTGGAAGTTTATATTTCTCCTTGAATGAGCAGTTCTTGTAGTGGCTTATTCTAAAAAAAATAACAAGTGTTATCCAAATTATCCATCTTTTTGGCCAGAAATATCCATGTTGTCACGTCCATTTTACTTTTATTCCAAGGTAAGTAAACAAAACTGATGATTTTCCTAATTAAGTCTTGGTACTCAGTTGACACTTACCCATAGCCTTATTTGATTTTCTCGGTGTGCCTAGATGTTGAAACTAACTTCGTCCTTGACCCATCCGTACTGGTTCTCCTCATTATGAACATATCATCCTTGGCATACAAGTAGTGACTTCCGAAGACAACATCAAATGTATTAAGTGGAATAATATCATCTTCTAATACATCAATATATTAGGTATTTATCCCAAAATGAAACTTACACTTTCTTGTAACTGTATTTATACACCCTTCTTTACCCATCCCAATGGGTATGGAAGTGGATGCACATAAGTATCTAGGACAAGAAGTTATACAACTGCATAAGAAATAAAATTTAATTAAGAACAGAAATCTACTAATGTGTTTACCTTAGTCTTCTTGATTTGGATTCTCATTTAAAATAGCTTACTCAACTCTTATTCTACACCCCCATACATGTTAGTGACCATGCATCCCATCCTCTCATCTACATCTGAATCATCCTTAATCTCCACCACTTCTTTTGTTCTCACAAAGTGGCCATGGATTTCTTGGAATCCTTCATATGGTGCTTTGGGTGTAATTATAGATGCAACTTCTAACATGTGGCATCAGTATGTCCATTTATATCACAATTATTATAGAAATTATTAGGATCTCTACAAGTATACAAATAAGTAGCGACATGTTTACCTTTCCATTTACCTTTGCTACTTGTCTTCCCTTGTTCTTTTTCCTGTTGATCTGTTAACTAGTCTTCCTTTGGATTTTCTTCTCCTTTCTTCTTCTCATCATCAATATAGTATTCTTGCATGCAAGATTCATTGATATCCTTGGGATTTTTGGAGACTACCTTCCTCCGAAGGTGAGTTTGAAGTCCTCTCAAATACTTGGTCGAATGTCCTCATCTTCCAATTCCATATTAAGCAACATGGCTTATCTCCAAAATTATATAGTGTAGTCTTGCATGCTTTAACCACTTCCATATCTAAAGTACTACCACTTAATAATAATGTCG
This sequence comes from Taxus wallichiana var. yunnanensis, assembly GCA_018340775.1. NCBI lineage: Eukaryota > Viridiplantae > Streptophyta > Pinopsida > Cupressales > Taxaceae > Taxus > Taxus wallichiana. The sequence continues at coordinate 919,373,038 of CM031234.1, read as the reverse complement.
ATATTATGGCCAATAGGATAGAATTTAGCTCTCATAAATTATTTAAAACCCTTACAAGTACTGATAATAGAATGTTTCTTCTTCTCACAAGTGGCTAGATAGGTTTCCCATCATGCTAGATCATGACCTTCCATTTTGAGACATTTAAGGGTATTCCTTTGTGCCTCAGTAACATTATGCACACTAAAATATACTTCCAAATATTTAAACCACTTATCAAGTAATTTTGCATCTACTTTTCCTTCAAATTTCTTTATTTCCACTTTCATTTCAACTTTAAAATGTGTATGAGAAGAGTTTACCTTCTCTATTACAATTGGTGTCTCTTCTTCATGCTCTTCCCATTATTCCTCTTCATGGATCTTTCCAATACCAATTTTTTTGGCCAATGCTTGAACCACTGAGTCCATGGAAACTTTCTTAACCAAATTCATATTTTTCATATCTAAAAGTTCTTCTTTATTTCCAATGAAACCTATTCATCATAATCTCTATCATTTCGACTCTATGGACCAAGTTCTCTTCCTCCATTTGAGCTCGAATTCTCTGTTTCCACTTCTTTGTATAAATATATGGTTCACAAGGAAAAACTTATCTGCCTTTGGACCTTGTCACTATCATACAAATAACAAGAAAGAATCAAATTCTACAGTCCTAGATATATAATTAGCTCGATACCAAAATGATATGAAACTTCTACTTTCTAACTCTACAAAATCACACAATTATGATGTTCTACTTTCAACTTTGGAAAATGACATAATGATTGAAGATTAGAGCTTTAGTGACTAATTATCTACTACTATAAAAGGAAATTGCAAAGAATAGGAAAGAAATCAAACTCCAAACACTAACAATTTTATCCCTGAAACACCCCCAATGTAGGAAAACCGGTCGGGAAGGGGAAAACGATCTTTCTTCCCACTTTTATTTGTAAATTATAGAAAATTATAGATTATAAGAAGTATAAAATGGAGACAATAATGTAAACCTCTCCTTCTTATACTTTCTTTGTTTCTACACCTTGATCCTATAATTCCACTCCAACACTTTGAAGATCTTTCTCACTAGCTCTCATTAAGCTTAAATATTTTCTCGTTGATCTCTTTAGATATCTAAATGCCCAATTATCTTTCTCCTTCCTATATTTATAGCCTTATCCCATGTCCTCCTATGTACTTTAGAATGGGAAAGGTCGGGAGGGAAGAGACACGATCGGGTGCTTCAAATTTTCATCCATTCGCTCCATTTCTCTTTTCTATTTGAAAGTGTCGGACCACCACCATGTGTAGACTGGAAGTTTCAGGATGACAACCCTAGTTGGGCATAGATTACAAGACTATCATCCTGTAGACTAGTGCTTTTGCAACCACTTCTCTACACGAGCATCGGTTCTGTCCCATAACCTTTGTTTACCTTATTTTTCTTCATTTTCTTCAATTATCCTTCATGGTGTTGATGGAACTGATGAAGTGGTGTATTTTTTTAGATCCCTATAGATCACTCCCTACTTATAGAGAATCCCAAAGAACCACCATTCCTTACGAATAAATTAAGAGGAGGAGGATCCATCTCTAAGCACTCATTTCAATCATTTCCAAAACTTGCCCGAGTTATACCTCCACTCCTACAAAAATTTATCCACCACCTTCTATTTAAAAATCTACAAGAAAGAAATCATATCTCAAGGGTTTTTAATGTCTTAAGGAATGATTTTTTTCTTATGAGAAGAAGTTAGGGCTAACTCAAATTTTGGATGGCCCTAAGATTAGTATTAATGAACTCATGGCTTTAAACATGTCTCGGGACTTTGCAGGAGACATTGTATTTGTTCAAGGTGCTAAGGAATTTGGGGAATTTATTTCTAGGAAAAATAGACTTTTGGACAGGCTTCCTCCTTTCAAGGAGGATTTCTTTGGGTCAGAATGACAAATGTATCTTTTCTTTTTTCCCTTTTGGTATAATATCAAAGATGTATATAGATATTTCCTAGGCTGGGGCCCCTATAGAACCCCATTTTTCTTTTCTTACAAATGCAAATGATTCAAAATATTACAATGAATTTCATGTTTAATAGATCTAAGTTTCTATCAAAATAAATGAAATCATACTACATTCATTACATCACATACATAATTGAAAACTTGAAAATTTAAGAAAGTATATAATTATCATGAATGAAAATAAAAAATTTAAGAAGGAATATTTTTTAGAAAACAATCCTATACATGTTTATGGTGTACCACAATCATGATCACTTTCTTTATCATCTTTTGGCTTGTGAGGTATCCTATTCAGAAAGCATCAAATCAATGAAACAATTTTACTATAGTCTCCTCATCTAATCTAGTGTTAAATCCGAATATCAGCGATTGTTTTTTCACCACCTCATTACATTTATGGATCCTGCTCTTATAATATTTCACTTTTTGGGTTAACTCAACAATCACATTTTCCAAAGTGATGAAATTTCAGATGGATTCATAGGAAAAGTGTTCCTCAAGAATGTATTGATCAAAGAATTATGTCAAGGTCTCTACTCATTGATCCCCATAAGCATATTTTTCTTTACCAAACACCATCTGTCTCAACTTTTTATCTTTCTTATCAACATATTTTACCATCTCATCCTCTTCTAATGTTAATTTATCATTGACTTGGTTTACGCTTCTACTCTGAGTTTGGTTAGATTCACAAGCATATATAGAGTTTTTTTCCTTAGGTGGCACAATTGCTTCTTTCTCTACCAATTATTCATCAAGCTGAGTTATGGTTTCAAAATTTGGAATAATTCCTTCCCATTGTTACAATACATTTTCATATTTCTCAACATGTTCATCTATTTCATTGATTATTAAATTCATTTATGTATATCTCTATATTGCTTCTTCAATGACCTTATTCTCCTTTTGAGACAATTCCTCTTACCATTTATCAATTACATCAGCCTTTTATCTATATTTTTCCACCTCCCTTAGGATCTCTAGAGTTATACTAGTGATAGCCTCTTGCCCCTCTCTTGTTGGTTGCACCCATTTTGTACACATAAGGACAATGTTTTGATGTGTTATTTCGATTGTTTCTTTGACACTTTATCTTCATCAATATTTTGTAACAATCCCCAAACATCTAGTGTAATATCTTGCTTTAATGTCTTCTTGGTAGGCTTTCCTAATTGAATGTGTGTGAAATTATAGTCACTCGGTGTAATTTCATCTTTCAACTTTCCTTCCTATGGGGTTTCTATCTCCAGAGTTCTAAACCCTTGTTGGTCCACATGAGTTTTAGTGAAGACATTTTATTTCTTTGGGGCTCTCTTGGGTTTTGGGAATGCAATACTTTTAATATCCACATATTATTTTTGAACCACCTCTTTCTCCTTATCTGGAAGGATTTTTCCCATCCAACTAGCTTTAGGAAAATTTCCCATACTTATCCCTTGTACTTTGAGTTGTGGATTATTTGAAAAGGGTACCATTTTCTTAGATGTATCTTGCAAACTTTGTAGTATTGGTACTTCTTCATGTGGATCCTCTACTTTTGTTACTTTCTTCTCACTACTTGGTGCCACTATTTTTGGTTTCTCTTTTTCTTAATCTTGAGATTGGGTTTGGATGATATTTTTGAAAATTTATCACCAACTAATACTTCATCTTAATACTTTCTCCCTACTAAAGTAATAAGCACACATGCATCTTCTTTTAAGCTTTCCACTCTAATAGAAACTATATTTGCATCTATCCTTAGATATTCCTTCTCCAAGATTGAAACCTCAAATAGTTCCTTACTCTCTGAAATATATTCATCCTTCAAAGGTTTTTATTTTGTGGGAAACTTCTCATGAGACTGTTTATCAACAACCTCTTATCTTACCAAATCTTCTCCATGTTGCTCCACAGATTGGGATTCAGTGCTTAGCTTTTGATCTTTATCATCAATTGGTACATCTTCCTTAACATTTGTTTCCATTGGTCTACTAGCCTCCTTAACAATTTAAATTATAGCATCTTCTTTTAAGCTTTCCACTCTAGTAGAAACTATATTTGCATCTATCCTTAGATATTCCTTCTCCAAGATTGAAACCTCAAATAGTTCCTTACTCTCTCGAAATATATTCATCCTTCAAAGGTTTTTATTTTGTGGCAAACTTCTCATGAGACAGCTTTATCAACAACCTCTTATCTTACCAAATCTTCTCCATGTTGCTCCACAGATTGGGATTCAATGCTTAGCTTTTGATCTTTATCATCGATTGGCACATCTTCCTTAACATTGGTTTCCATTGGTCTACTAGCCTCCTTAACAATTTAAATTATAACATCCTTGGCATAATCTATGCTTTAGGAAGCTTCATCTTTCTTTTCCATCTCTAATTATTTTGTAGGTTGATCCTTAGTAGAGGTAACATCTGTTAAAAATGGTTCTCTTTCAAGTTTTTGGGTCATTGTTTCTTTTTCTTGTGAGATTGTTGTATCTTAACTTGGGTACTTTGAGATCCCACTCCGAATTCAACACTTAATGCCTAAGAAATGTCTTTCATTGGTATTTATTCTTGGGAAATACTTTTTTCTCCATTGTATATGTCTTAACCTTTACATATGTAATTTCAAGCATAGGAACTTCTTGAAATGCATCTACATAAAATATTTCAATGGGTTTATTCATTTTTCCCATGGTTGGATTATCTTAGAAATATCCTAACCCATATACTACATCACTTATGGTTCCCCCTATCCATGTTCTTTCACAATGCCATTGGGCTGATTTGATATGGGGATACTATGGGTTTTCTGTTCTTGAATGATTTCTTCTACAATCCCTGTTAGAAAAAAATATAAGTTATAACCTCTAGTGGTGTCGGTGGATTAACTTGAACTCTTTCCTAGACATGTGGTGTCATTTCTTCTTCTATCGGTGAAGTTAAAAAAAATTGAGTCTCGATAAGTGGGATAGGATTGATAACTTCAAGCTCCTTATTGTTTTGTTTCTTTGAAGCATGACCACCTTCCTTCACTGAAATTCCAGTATCCCTAACTAAAAGTAGTATTAGTTTAGCTTTCTTTATAGCTCTCTCAAATTACTTGATGTCTGGTGCCTCTCTTTCTTTAGAACTTTGTACTTTGAGTTTTGGATCAACACATTCTAGGACTCCCATCATCTTTTTCTCGATACTAGATGATCTTAGAAATGTTACTGAAGGAATCCTTGGTTTAATTACACCTTCCCCTTTAGTCTCTAGGGGCACTACTTGGGTAATAGATGCATCTTTCATAGCTTTTAAAATCATTTCCTTTGTCATTTGTGGTAGGGAATTCATAGAAGTCTCGGTCTTGCTAGTAGATATACTCAATTCATTAATGATTTCAGTGGTTGGTTTAATACCGGGCGGTTGGAGAGCCTTTCCATTTAAAAGATCCATTTTTTCATCTCCCTCTTTTAGGGAGGGAGATCTTCCCAAAAATCTTCAAATCTCTAATCTCATTTAACACCTTTTTATTTTGGAGAGAGATCCATACCTTTCACTTTTAACCAATTCAAGGTCCTTCTCATTACATCAAATATTCTCTTATGAATACTATCTGACACTTCTTCACCCAAGACTATGGGATTAATTGGTTGTGACTCAATTTTATGGTCAATATAATATTGACTCATTGTTTTTTGATCATCTATTATTCCTTGAGGTACCCAAGAAAATTTCAAATTAATAAGCTTCTTAAGATTCATCCTTGAGAAGTCCCTGAGCCTGACCTCTTGTTCATCCCTACAATTCATCCAATAATATTCAAATTTAGGCTCATGCTCAGCTGAGTTGACAACCCATTTGATATCATACTTGGGCCTAGGTTCAAATTTAGGCATGTTAAATATCTCCATTTCATCTTCCATCAACCCGTCCTTTGAAAGTGGTGGGGAAATAATACCTCCCAATCCTTATGGGAAACTTAATGTTAGTCTTATGCTTCCCTACAATCAACTTGTGTAATAGTGCCAACTTCCTTGAGAGTTCACAAAAATCCCATTTTTCATCCACGTACCTAGGCATTTTGTATGGATGCCCATCAAATCCACTTACTCTGATGTAAGTAAAAACCCGTATTTAATGAAGAAGCATCCATATTCAAGTATTTCATTATTGTATTTAGTATATATTCTATATTACTCACACTCTGGTTTTAAAAATGCAAACTATAGGTGTAATAAACACATCATACACTTGTCTCACATTTATTTTCCACTTATCTAGATTTAATTCAAGATATACATCATATACTCTATGATATTTAAAACTTCCATTTCATGGAAGACTAGAAAGTGTATTACAACATGTAATATTGTAGAACAAATAAGACATCATGTAAAATTGGATGTTGTAGGTAACACTTGTTCTGATTTTTGTGGCCATTTCCATAAGTTGGGCATGGATTTATGGAGATATAAAAGTTTCCTAAAAAAATTAAAGGGCACATCCATTCATGGAACATATAAGCCATATCTAATCCTACAATTCTACTCAACATTACAATTAGATCCTCCACTTCTTCAACTAACGGTGCCTTGTTCAATCTCTTAGGAATTCTTTTGGTGGATCCTCTATTAGTTATCAACCATTTAGTATTTATTAATTTAGCATAATCATCATGTTTATCTTAATAATAGTTTTTGTTTATTCCATATTAATACTCATTATTTGCTCCACATTAGGTAATCCTAGTATTAACCAAAAGGCTTTGGGTGTGAGAGTTAACACCCTCTACCCACTTCCATCATAAAATCATTTCTTCATTGGATCATAATTCTCAACACAAATCCATACAAGTTCGGGTAATGTATGGAAGGTGGGAAGGTAGTAACAAGGGATAATTAGCTAGCATCAATGGTTGTCATGCGTTTACTTTTATTCGGAATGTGGTGTCTTTGTAGAAAGTCATGTAAATCATAATTTATTAGTTTTGTATCAGTTTCTATATCTATACTAATGGTGATACTATATGTTACATGAAATACTGACTCTATAGGCTTCGTCTTGTGAATTTTATCTCCTTTCTTAGCACATGACAAATTATAGACTCAAGTAAAAGGAAAACACACATGTTATGTAAGTACTTACTCATTTTTCATAGACCCTCTAAAATTCTTCCTTACATCCATGATTAAAAATTATTTGAATCAAATGTAATCCTCCACATTCAATCTCTTCTCTCTATGTCATGAATTTGCATATCTAAGGCTTTTAAATTTTTCCATATGTAAATTCAAGACTCAAAACAATTGAAGAAACCTTACTAAAAATCCCACCTTGATCGGTGTGACATGCATTAATGATGGTAGCCATTAATGTTTTGAACCATGATCATTCAGTTCTCCCTTCTTATTTTAATGTGAATCATCCATGTGTGTCTATCTAAAGAACTACGGGGTTGGGGAGCTTTTTCACATTTTTGTTCATTTTTTCAAAGTTATGCAAAACTTTGAGTTTGACCCATTCCCCACTATTGAATTTTGTTACATGGTTAACACATGTCCCCCTTTAGGATTTCAACTTGTAATTGAACTTTTTAATTTATCGTGTGTAAAATACAAAGTTGAATAAAATGCCTCGCTTCCCGCCTCAATGATATCTTTACATGTGTTTCCTTTTGGGGAGTAGGGTTATGTCTACATTTTGCATTATGCTCTCATGAATATTCCTTAGAATATTCCATCAGGCCTCAGGATTATTTTACACATTACACCCTTATATCATTTCTAAAAATATTCAAGCATGGCCCAATACTGCGAAGTGAACCAAAACTTTCCACGTGTTCTCGGGTGTCGGGGAATAAAATGTAATTTTCATAAGAACTTAGACTGAATGACACATAGAGTATTTTGTAGGTATTTTTACATGGTTCGTTGGAAACTTTCAAAAAAAAAAATTATGGAAAAACATGGGCATGGATACTCAGATTTAGCACAAAAATTTATACACAAATTTAGTACCTTTCTTAGTTCAACATCGATTTGTTTTCAAAGGTATGTGGATTTTCATGTGTTACAAACCTTGGTAAGCATGAAAGACAAATTTTTAGGACATATTTCAAAATATGGTGTGAGCTCAAAATGAACACCAACAATACGAGTCTCCAATTTATGACATTAACGGTAGTGAGGATGAAGAGGAGTTACTTCTCTATGTTCTTTTCATTAATCCTCTACTCTTAGACACCCCTTGGGTATTAGAGTAGCTCCAAGATTACTCGTCCCATAATCCATATAAATCAAATTTAGCCACTATAATAACTCCAAATGTATCAGCTTCTAATCCTACCTCCATAGTCGATGATGGTCCTCGTTCTACTAGCATGACCATTATGAATCCTATACCTAAATAGGTCACCTCAGATGCAAGGGTTTTCTATGTCCTACAAACTAGTTCGAGACATCATTGAGATGGTAAGCATTATGTAGGCTTAGATATTGATGTAGAATATCATGGTCCTCTTCCTACTTTAGACAATGATGAAGCTATCCTATAACTCTTATATGCATGAGAGGATAGAATGCCTCAAAACAATCATAAACTTGTTTATTTCCCAAAAAACTCCTATGCACTTTGATAATTGTGTCACTTTTGTTGATCCTTGTCAACACAAAGTGGCCAAATTACCTGAAGCTCCTTATCATTTTCAAGATAAAAATGCTATGTTAGTTGAATCCGCTATTAGTGTGAAATTATATGACTATCCTTTGCATGCAACATGCTCGAGATTATTTCCCCATCTATGTGAACGTCACATTAAAACTTTATGAAAAAATAAGAAAGTGTTTCCATGGGGATATACTAACATGCCTAGCATTGATCCCAAAATCATATCCCATAATAGTATCACCTACCCTAATGTTACACATGTGCCATGGTATCAATGTGCCATGACTCACATATTTCATGACCTCATACATAAAATTTTCAAATTCTATGTAGATGATCTACTCATCAAATCTCGATGCACATATGATCATGCTCATGAATTGGACATTTCCATAGGGAATCTTCATAAATAAAAGGTCCATATCAATCCTGGTAAATGCATATTTACGGTGACTCAAGGAAAATTTTTAGGATTCTTAGTATCCAAGTGTGGCATCAATGTGGATCCAAAAATATTAAGGATATCCTGGATATACCACAACCTACTTCTATAGCTGAAATTTGAACATTTATCATTAAAATTGGTGAAATTCAAAATTTGTGCTTGAGTTTATGTATCACATGTGAGCCATAAATGTCCTACTCTAAAATTATACCAAACTTGAGTGGACCAAAGAGTTTCAACAAGATTTTGACAACATGAAGTAATCTTTATTCTTATTACCAAAATTACAACCTCCTTCTCCAATCATACTTTTGTGTTATACATCTCTTCCACTCGATGACTATTGGGGAAATTCTAGCTCAATAAAATGAAAAAGGAAAGGATCACACCATTTATTATGTTAGTCGAGCCCTTCTAGACTATAAGATGTGATATAATTCCATCGAGTGAGATTTCTTAGCCATATACTATACAACTATAAAATTATGCCATTATATGCTTCATCAAACTACTTATGTCATTGTCCACACAGACCCTTTACAAAAAAATTTCTCAAATTATGTCCTTCTAATGTACCTAATTGGTAAATGGATGACCCTTTTTTATGGAATTCAACCTCTACATCATCACCTAGTGAGAATTAAAATTCCAAGTTATTACAGACCAATTGGTTTTTGCTCCCATCTCTTTATCTCAACCCATTCATGATGCATTACCTCACGAAGATATCCTCCTCATTTAGCGTAATGATATTTCTATCTCTATTAAAGGCTATTTATTTAGGTTTATGGTTGGTCTTAAGGCATAGTCTTCTCTCAAGCCAATAACAAATCACCTCCCTCGACTAAAGCTAAACCAAACCCTAAGATATTTGAAGAAGAAATTACCATTGATACACGAGGATACATGGTTGCTACACTTTGATGGGGAAAATTCCTTCAAGGAGCTGGTGCATGATGTGTACTCTTTGATCCTTCAAAAAAACGTTCCCCTATTTTATCAATTATAATTCAATGTTACCAACAACATGGATGAATATGAAGTTCTTATCCTTAGAATCCAAGCTACCCTCACTAATAATATTTCTTATCTCCATGTCATGGGTGATTCTCAATTGGTGTGTTAACAAATTAATGGCACATATCAATGTCTTAGTGAAAAAATTAAATCCTACTATGATATCATTCAAGAACTAAATTATGTTTCACATCATTTACCATTGAGTCATTCCCCATGAGTAGAATGTGTTAGACCCTAAAATATTAGCTAAGTACCAAGAAGCATGCACGTATAGGAATAGTAGATAGAAGGGTGCTCAAGGAGAAGTGCACAGAAAAAGGGTTTAAGACAGGATTTTTTTAGTGGTGAATGTTCATAATTTTGAAAATATTCCACTTTTTGAAAAGTTGAAAAGGAAATTTTTTTGAGTAGGTTAGTGAACTATTCACCTATATTTTCTAGTATAAATTTTTGTAGGGGTCGGCTTCACCTACCATTAAAAAATACTCCTATATAAACCTAGGTAATTCACCTAATAGTATACTAGTAGCTTACTGAGGTACCATCTGAATTCCTTACAAATTACAATAAAAAAAAAGTGGGATCGAGTCTCATACTTTGTAGCAGATGAGCAATAGGAAAGTGTCATTGACGCATGACAAGGAAGATTTCATTTCTAGACATGCAGTAATATATTGTTGTTGACACGCAACAAGAGAAGGTGTTGATGTGTGACAAGAGGGTTGTTGACACGTGATAAGGGAAGGTTATAGGTGGGCGATAAATAATTTTTTTGACGAGCGACAAGGGGGTTACAGATGGTCGAAAAAATGAAGCAATTTTTTGGTGTTGTGTGATAAAAAAGTTTAGTGTTGCACAAAAACAAGCCTTATTGTTACACAACAACAATCCTTGTTGTCACATAATAACAATCCTTGTTATCATGCAATAACAAGGTTTATTGTCATGCGACAACAAGGTTCGTGTCGATAGAAAACCCGTTGTTATGTGACAATAAGGCTTTTTGTTAGGTGATAACAAGGCTTGTTTTCATGCAACAACAAACCTTGTTATTTCGACACCAAAAAAATGTTGAGTGCTCCCCCTTAAGAAAATGACAGGTGAAAATTTGACTCTAAAATCCCAAAAAATTTACCTTTCCAACAAAAGTGGTTCGAGGTATATTCACCGAGTATTTTCCACCTCTAATTTACCATAGGCTTCTTAAAATGAACCTTGGTTTAAGAAAATTTTAAGTGAAACAAGGGCACGCACGAGAGGAAGAACAAGGTTTTAGGACTTAGCCATATTTAGCGTCATGGAGTTACTTGAGTAAAATCATGAGGACCCGACTAGGCATGATAAGTGGATAAGGTGCCAGGATGGAACCTTGGAGGTCAAGAAAAGGATATTCCATGTAGGGAATATACCCTAAGGAATAATTACAGTTAGTGGAAGGTTTTCAAATGGGATAAGCATTCACCAGGTGGAGGACCACATCGACACTTAGCACACAATCTATTCAGGAGTGAAGTTATGGTGGTGGTTGATGATCCTATTTAAAGAGGTGTTTGGGATAGGAATTGATATAGATGATATAGAGTGCAAACACATGTAGGGAAAGATAAGAAGAGTAACAAGGTGTTGCAAAGATGTTAGGAAATGTTAATATTTTGGAGTTCATATTGTTATGGTTTAGAGTACTTAGTGTTATAGGGTTATAAGGGATAATATTAAGCATATGTATGGGTATTGGGATCTATAATAAGAAATATAATGGGAAAAGCAAGTTAAGATCTTTGATCGAGATAGGTTTACAGGAGTTAAGTCTCTATCATTTGATGAATATGGCTACTTTAGAACTCTAATAAATCAATATACATGGATCTATTCTATACAACTTGCTTATGGGTGTAAACCCTTATGTTATTTAGTGTATCATGACATAGACCTCATTTTTTTACCTCTTACAATGATATTTAGATTTTTATGCATTAATGTGTAGATTTGTTAGTTATATTCTCCTACCTTTTAAATTAATTGAATGTACTTTTATTTCTACAAACAATCCTCCATTAATGGAAAACTATTTTGCAATGCTCACATAAAGGAGGGGTTCGGTGGCCACACATGCCTTGGGTGAGCACCTAGTGTATGTTGGGTGATAGGATGACATGCTTGGGGTTAAAAAAAAAAAGTATTGAGGGTAAAATAATGACTACATCTTGGTTCCATTTTCAGGTCATCTTTTGAATCTATTGTGAGATAATGGTGTGATTACAGAGCGCTTGACCTTGGATAGTGTCAAAACATGGCTTAACAAAGATAGAGGATGATTTTTCTTAGAGATTTAATACTAGACCTGAGTTTTATGCACATAAATGGGTGGAGGAGAGAACTCGTATCACATGATTTATGAGACATACTTCTATTATTTTCTAGTATATTTGTATGAATGGCTCTCATTATATGCAGCAAGGATAAGATAGTATTATAGACCTCATGTTTGGAGACAGGAGGAATATCGGTGCTTGTATGATGTTGATCTAACCTAGACCCATGTTGTTGATCACTAGTGGAGTAGAGTGCTGACTAGTTATACCCTCGAATATGTTATTTATACGTATTATTTCCTAGAGATTTCTAATTTTAAGTTCTTGAGGGAGCTTAGAGGATCATTCTTTAGTGTTATTCCACTACATATCAAGATTGTAGTTGTTACTTTGAGTTTTTACATTGCTCCCATGGCTTGATAAAATCCTCGCTAGGCATAGGGCGTGGAAGCTAACATGGTAGAAGGATGGCAGAAATGGAGAGAGATGAGTGGTGGCTCAAGTATAATGAATCTCGGGAGAGGGAGTTGGCAAGACAGCTTTTAAGCTGCATGAGTGATATTTTATTAAGGTAGATGTTATGGGAAGGATTTGAGGTTCATGCAGAGGATGTGGAACTGAGCAATCTACACTACCCCATCTTGGCAAGCATGGAAGAGAAACCCCTTAGCTTCTAAAGAGATCTCGTCATATGAAGAAAGAAGAAGAGACATTGGTGCACATCCGAGTCCACTTGGCGACTAGCCCTTGGAGCTTAGTTTTCTAAATCTAGAGATAAGTACTACTAACCCAGTTGGTATTGGTGGAAGTAATCGATCAGTACTAGGAATTATAATTTTTCATTTGGTACATCCATGGCTATATAATCATTTCTTGTGTTTAGAGGTATATTATCTAATACAAGGTCTAGACAAAGTACATGTATTCAAATCTTGGGTATCACATCTAGAAGCATCATGAAACACACACCTAGTAGCAGTGTAATATCATAAATTATTGGCGTGTAGTTTAGTGCAACAAATGTGAGGACACAAGGTGTGACCACTTCAGGACCTTTTCCAACTACAGGAGGTGGATCTGGTGGGTTAGGTGGAGTAAAAACTAATGAACCTAGTGGACCTAGCAGATCCGAAGGTTCTGGTGGGTTAGGAGAAAGAGGAACTGGTGGATCTAGTGGATCTGGTGGTGGAGGAAACACCGAGGGGAATCTAGGTTCTAGATCAGGTAGACAAGGGCCTCAACCACCTCAGTAAGTGTTCTTTGAAATGTATTTACATATTCCAGATTACAAAGGTGTTGAGGATACTACAGAGCATGTACACAAATGTGAGTTGCTATGGTGTGTGAAGGGGATCACTACCCTAGAATAGAAGGCAAGTCAATTTGCAATGATATTACAATGGTGTGCACATAGTTGGTACCAAAATTATGACCCTCACCAGACAGTAGTATATTATATTGTGCTATGCAATTCCTTCTTAGCTAAATTCCATATTATTGAGTTTGAACATAAGAGCATTAGCGCACTGAAGGAAATTCAACAAGATATGGTAGAGAGTGTGTAGGAGTATGATGTGTGCTTTAATACTCTCTTACCAAAAATGTCTTATGATATTCATCCTTATCGACATGATCAATGGTTTATTGGAGGATTAATAATGCCTTTTAGGAGAGCATTTCCGTATAATACTTTAATAGACCCACGTGATGCATTAGAGGCTACCCTACACATTAAGTTAGTAGGAAGCGTTGATAGAGGAGTAAGTCCATTCTTAGAAGCCCAAATTTCTGTAATGGAAAAGTAGCTGGAAAAATTATTTGCAAACTTGGCTCATGAGACTCATAGTTGCCTATGGTGCATGGATTATGAGGGAGAGGGGCATAGGAAGGATAGTTTTCCTCAGAGATCAATCGACGTGCCATGATGGTAGACTATGAGATATTCCACAAAGATCATGATGTAAGTATGTTTCCACTACTGCAATGCATGATCCATAAGAATATGTCTTTCTATTGAAAAATTTGCACCTCTAATACTCATAACACCAAGGATTATATATTTATTGACCAAATACATGATGCCATTAATATAGGTGTGTGTCGAGTAGTATTACAAGTAGTTCCAAGGATGAGGGTTGTCATTATGAAATACGTGGAGATGGAGGAATTTGTAGAAGAGGATTTTGCAGAGGATTTAGAGGTCATGGAAACCATGAAGGTGTAAGAAGTGATTTCCCATGTGAAACTTGTTACAACTATAGATCTATAGAACACTATAAGCATGAATGCCCCGATCTTTTATAATGCTCTTAGTGTCAAAATAAACAAAAATATGAGGAATATCGAGAATTATTTGAGCACATGTTCAAAAATCAGCAGAAGGATAAGCGTGTTGGGATGGTGAGCATAAAGCATGTTGATCAATAGTTGATGCCTAGAATGGTGCATGAGTTAGAGTTATACCCTGTACTAGTGACGACATGAGTCCGTGGATCGTATGCGCTAAGGAAATACCAAAGTAGAGACCACTAGTCATAAGAGAAGAGGTGGTTCATGGGAAGTATTTGGACCCCGCTCATCAAAAGTAATTTTATCAGAGACCATGGATGTGATTCAGATCCTACAAGGAGAGATCTAATACCTAAAGGATAAGTTACGGTAGTTAGAGAAAAAGAAGAGTGATGAGGCTCCATAGAAGGATCTGGATGATGTTGAGGAGGTATGTAAGATGTTGAGGTAAGAAAATATCATTCCCTTACTAGGAGAGTGGTTAAGAGATAAAGTACCAACAATTGGAGAAAAGTGCAAGAGGTATATTTTTCATGCTAACCTTCCTCCTCACATCATTGACTATGATAAGGAATTTACATGGGTGCAAAATTTAACTTTCACACCTTGGATGCATGGAATCAAATGGTAAGGCCCTCATTACAGCCATCTTCGAATGTGTCGTATATGGTGAAAAAGAAGAAGGTAATGCCCATTAGAGTTTTAAAGGATGCTATTATCACTATCCAAGGGAAAAATTCAATGGAGACTTCAATTATTGGTGCTTCTTGAGGTAGAATTTTTTTAGCATTACTTGGGCACCCCTGGTGCTATAAGAACAACGTCGACTTATGTTTCACTAAGGGGTATATAATTTTTGAGAACAAAAAGGAACATGTTATAATTCCTTTGATGGATGGGAAGTCAGCACCAAATATTGAGCCCTTGGGAGAATAATACCTAGACATAATATATGTGCACATGATCAAGGACCCCGAGGTTATGAAACCAACAAAAGAAGGCGTTATTTAATGGGAAGACACTCAATCTATAAGTGATAAAACTAGTGTGGCATGTGACAATTAGTGCATGGGAAATATGATTTATTTAGAAGGTATTTAGGAGGCTCTATAAAAAAACTAAAAAAGGCACGCTTAGTCGGGAACCCGAGAGGAAATAGTTTCCAAGTTACACTAGGGGAACCAAGCCTAATGTTTTCCTATGATAAATAGAGACTTTGTGGAGATGTATGATCAAAAAAAAATAAGGATTCTCAGTTATACCTTGTTCGAGGATGTAACATGTTAGTTGAAAACCCATCATGATAACGTTATAGAATGGCACGAGGTGATAATCACATTCTCTATTAGGTTTTTTTGAAGAAATGCACATACTGCTATACAAGACTATCATGGGAAGGAACCCACCTCGTTTCATGTTTAGGCATGCATGATGTCCTAGATAAAATGCATGGAAGTCTTTCCACCATATTTACGGTGCATAAGCTTTATTCCACCTTATAATTTTGTGTGTGTGCATGGTACATTCACTCAAAGTTACACCGTTAGAGAGGAAACTTGTAGGAGTTGATGATTAATTCCCTTCAAGATTTTGAGTACCAAAGTGCTAAACCATTGGTGAATGAGGCACTAGAGGTTGTCAAGTTCCTAAATATGGGAGATAGTACCATGGTGGAGGATAGAATACTAGAATTGTTGGGAGAACCTGACTTGGAAGAATGCTTTGATGATGAAGAATAAGAGGAGGCACAACTTGAGCGTGTATGCATGGGAAAAGAGAAAGGAAATATTGTATATGTGATTGATGGTGAAGAAGTGTAAAACTTGGATTCTGAACATATTGTAGGCACACACGAGGTTATGGATAGTGTTGATGAGTAAGCATGTGTCTAGCATGAACCCATAAAATCTAATAAGGTTAACATTGGTTCGAGGAAAAAAATCTAAGGAGGCTACTATTGGAGATTATCTTGAACTAAAAAGAGGTTTCAAAGATTATTTCTCTATTGCATGAATTTCAAGATTTGTTTCCATGTGGGTACCATGAGCTTAAAGTATTTCACCACTCCTTGGGAGAAATAAAGATCAAGTAAAAGTAAGGTGCGCGTCCAATTTGGAAGATACCTTATCGAATGAATTTAAATCTACACATCGTGGTCAAGGAGGAGATGGACAAGATGATCACATGAGGCATCATTGAGTTTGTTGAATAATTAGAATGGATAAGTCAAATAGTCTTTAGCATTAAGAAGGAGGGGAGGATAATGATTTGAACTGATTATAGGGATTTGGATGTGGTATATGTCATTGACCATTTTCTAACCCCCTTAATTGAGGATAGGAAGGATTAGCAGTCTCGAGATAAACTCTTTTACGATGGATTCTCGGGATATAATTAGGTTAGAATTACAAAGGAGGGCCAAGAAAAGACAACTTTCACAACTGAATAGGGAATATTTTCCTACATGGTCATTCCTTTTAGACCGAATAACATGTCTGTTGTGTTTAAATGCATCGTGCTTTAAAAATTTCAGGACTTCATCCACAAGTTTCTACAAATCTACCGGATGACTAGAAAGTATATGGATTATTTAACAACCATTCGACAATCTAAGGCTAATTTTGAGAAGTTATAGTAGTTGATTATATCCCTCAACATTAAGAAATGTGTTTTCGCTACTCCGTTTAGCACCTGTTGGGACATATCATATGTAAAGAAGGCTTACTTGGTGGATCTTGCCAAATTTGTCATTATTGTGGGATAGGGGAGCCTACCAAATAGAGTGTAATGCAAAATTCCTTGGGTATATGGGGTATTACTAAAAATTTATTAAGGGGTATGCTAAGATCGTCATATCATTGGAGAGATTGTTGAAGCACAAAAGTAAATTTCACTTTGGAGAGTGCAATGATGATATTTGACACATTAAAGAATAGGCTTATCACCACACTCATATTATGCTTTCCCTCTTGGGATAAGCCATTTCATGTGCATGTTGATGCTTCAGGGTTGTAAATTGGAGCAAAGTGTTGGCACAATGGGGTGAGGGAGTTGTTGACCACCCTCTTTGTTTCATAAGTAGGAAGTTAACCCTAGTAGAGAAGACCTATACTACTACTCGAGCGCGAGGTGTTGTCAATGATCTACGTGTTACACAAGTTTATGCAGTATTTTTGGCAAAACACTTTATATTCTACATAGACCACGTGGCATTAAAGTGCTTGGTAAACAAGCCCATTCTACAAGAGTGCATATATAGGTGGGTGATATTATTCCAAGAATTTGACTTTACAGTTATTGTAAAACTAGGTAAGAGTAATTTGGGACCTAACCATTTATAAAGGATTTTCTCAGAGAGGATGTGTAGAGCATTGAGGATATAATACCAAATTCATAACTATTTAGATTATAGCATACACCCTCGACTTGGAATATATTTTTGTATTTGTAAAAACAGGTGTAGGACTAGAGGGAATGAAGAATTTAGAAAAGAAGAAGTTATCCATATGCTTCGCACCCTAAATGTTAATTAGTCGAGACTTATACAAGCTAGGTCATTATGAGGTTTTGGGTCAATACATGTTAGAACATGATTGTGTTACAATCATAGAGGACTATGGTGGAATTACATGAGGACACTATGTAGGGAATGCAACTACGTTCAAGATCCTCTTAGCGAGGATTTTGGTGGGAAACAATTTACAAATATTATATCAAGTATTGCAAGGCTTGTGACCACTACCAGCACCTTGGTAAACTAGGGAAAAGAGATGAAATGCCATTAAGACTAATTGCCAGTGTAGAGCCATTCGAGAAATGGGTAATTGACTTCATAGGCCCTATTTCTCTAGCCGTGTGAAGGATAGGTTCACACTATATCATTACATGCACAGATTACCTTACAAGGTGGGTAGAAGCAACACCTATAAGGGATTGCATAGTGGCAACAATAGTTAGGTTCTTGTGGGAAAATATAATCAGTATATATGGATGCTTGTTGAGCTTAACAAGTGATAGGGGTACTCATTTCTTAAATGAGACAGTTAGAATCTTATTGGTAGAATTCATGGTAGCCCATCACAAGACTACCCCTTATCACCCACAATCTAATGGGACTGCTAAGGTGTTTAACAAAATTTTGAATCACATGTTAACCAAGATTTGTGATGTGGGAAGAAAGGATTTGGATGACAAATTTTATGTCTTTTTATGGTCATATTAGACTACCAATAAGAGACTGAACAAGGCCACACCTTTTCAATTGGTGTTTGACATGAAAGTTGTGTTACCTATTGACTTCATGTTACCATCGCTGCATATGGGACGTGTAGGAGGGTTAGATGATGAATAAGTACTTAAGGAAAGGATTGATAAGCTAATGCAGCTAGATGAGAGGTGGGCTATTACTCGCTGGAGTTAGAAAATAGAAAAATCCAAGTAGAAGGCAAGACATGATAGACACATCAATAACAAGTAGTTTGAGGTTGGGCCGATGGTTATATTATATGATTCCAAGTTTCTATGCCATCTAGGGAAATTCGAAGTCCATTGTATGGGCCTATACATTATATCCTATATACTTGATTCAAGTGCTTACCTATTATAGGAACTAGATGGAACACGGTTGTTAGGCCATTTTAATGGGAGTAGGTGAAGCCCTACTATAAATAATTCTTCTTTTTATTTGTAAATAAGGAAGTATTTCTAGTTAGCCTAAGTTTTCCTTTGATGCAGTTTCCTTTCTTTGTGATTCCCTTTCTTGTTGCTTTGTTTTGTGCTCATTTGTGCACTAATAGCCACTTATTATTTTTAAAAACAATATGTGCAAAGGACCACGCATCCATTTTTCGTGGGGTGAAGTGATGTGATAAGCACTTTGGAAGCTAAGGTTTTGGATGGCCCAGGTTGAAAAATCAAAAACACATCAATTGGAATATTGTGTGTGGAAAAGGTGAGCATAAGGAAGGTTGGTGTTGGGCCCTTAGAAAATTGACTAAGAATGAAGTTGCATGGGCATGTGGGACCCCAGTTATAGAAGGGCACGCAAGGCAAAAGCACACAAGAGAAAGAGTTAAGAAGGCACATGGTTTGTGTGGTACATGAAAGGAGGTTCAAGACTTAGCCAATTTATTCATCAAA
This sequence comes from Taxus wallichiana var. yunnanensis, assembly GCA_018340775.1. Classification (NCBI taxonomy): domain Eukaryota; kingdom Viridiplantae; phylum Streptophyta; class Pinopsida; order Cupressales; family Taxaceae; genus Taxus; species Taxus wallichiana. The sequence goes on along the minus strand of CM031234.1, from coordinate 919,353,201 downwards.
GGAAGAACACGTGAAAAGCATGATCGGTTGCGTGTAGATAAGATGCCAACCTAGACAACAGATGGCCTAAGAAAGAGCATGACAACAATGGGATCTTCTAGAAGATCATCATGAGATGGATTGGAGAGCTCAGGCTGAAGGAACATGCTCACATGGAGGACCACATTCAACACTTGGTGACGGATCTGAGGATGTGGAAAGGTGAGTTTACATCCCGAGAAAGTGATAAATACAAGTGCCTGTAGTGGGAAAATAGACACAGAGATGAGGAGACCAAGATAACATATAAATGGGGATATAGAGATAGAGGAAGAGATATACATAGAGAGAGAGATAACATGGGTGAAGCTCTACAGGATTGCTGTGAGTGGAACTTTGATGCAAAAAGGAATGTACTAGGCTTAGTATTGTAATTTCTTTTTCTTTTGGCATAGTTATACAAGCCTAGTGATGTGCATGACTGTGGTCTACCCTCTATGGCTCTTTGTAATGAAACAATGAATACAATGAGGTTACCTATTATAAATAGACATGGATATTAGTAGCTTTAATGTATATTTCATTCATAGGAGTTCTCTTTCCTTGCATGCTATGAATGAATGATTGTATCTTTCTTTCTATTATAATATATGTTATGGAGTCTGTTAAAACATCCGGTCTGAAGAAGCTACAAGGATCTGGAGGCCGTTTTGAGCCCTATGATTCTTGTATGTCTAAACTTCTTTCCTGAATACTCTTACACTAATCATAGATAAATGCTTCCCACTAAAACTCACATAAAAGAGAGACTCAACACCCATATGTGCCTCAAGTGAGCACTCAGCTTCTGTTAGGTGATAGGCCAGCACACATGGGATTCCTTCCTTTTATAGTGGGACTAAAATATACTATAGTTGGTGTCAAAAGGCTTTAAGAAACCATGTACAAGAATAAACAACACATGAGAAACATGAGGTAGGTAGCGGAAAGAACTGGTCTAAGACATAGAGGAAGAATTGACTTTGGCATAGGAGAAAGCACGAAGAACTCTATGGTCAAGGTAGTTGTGCACTAGAAGGTTGTAGAAGTGTTCGTGTAGGATTGAGCATGGAGGAAAAGTGCTAAAGGTTAGCATTGGAAAAAAAAATGCATTTATTGTGAAAGTACATTGGTAGGTGGCATGGCATTTATTACATAGAAAATAAAAAGTTATAAATAGAAGATCAGGGGTGTGTTATTTTCTACCTTGTGTTTTAAGTTATCAAAGATCTCTCCCAAACTAGAGCATCCTTGTGAAGATTTTTGTGCATAGCTAGTTTGATCAACAAACTAGAAGTGGAAATGAGTACATGGGGGTGAGAAAAGAAGGTTTCATGGAATAATCTTGTGGGTGGTACACCGTCTTGTAGAAAAGCATTTTCTAATTTAGGGTTAGATAGGTAGGGCATGGGTTTTAAAGGAATTCTCACAAAGTAGTAGAGCCGTAAAGTTGAGTAGAGCTAGGACCAAAGAGAGGAATAATTTTTAAGGACCTAAAAGGAATGGCACCAAGGAAAGTAGCAAATTTTTCACTGAAGAAGGAAGTGGAAAAGGAAAACACGCCATTTATACCAATTTTAATGAAGAATGGTACGTGGAAATGCAATACCTAGACGGAATATTACTTTGTAAAGAATAGGTTTTTGACGTTAAGAAGATGGCCGTTAGTGATTACAATCATTGAATAAGAACCATAGAGAATGAAATGACATTATAATTGGTTCACCCTACAGAGAAGAGGACACCAGATGGAATTCCCATCTATGATGATGAGGTAAAGGTAAAAATGGAGAAGGTTGGGTTGTTGCAACTCTATGAGTTGCCCTATTTTGGAAATCCCGAGTGACTATACCAATGGTTGATGTCATGCGTGCATGAAGACCACTTCTATTTCACAGTCGAGGATGCGCTTAACCCCTAATTTCTAAGGACCCCACCATTTGTAAAAGGACTATGCTAAGGAAAAGAGACATAGGAGAGTATCCTAAGAAAAATGCATCGAGCACAAAAATAGTACATACATTAGGGGCACATGAGTCGGAGTGGGAATAAGTACTTACGTCTACTAGAATAAGTCTCTTGTGAGAAAATATTCACCACAGAAGGAGGAATCACCACATAAGGAAGAGTCACCATAGAAGGAAGATTCATTAGTAAAGGGAGAGTCTCTTGAGAAAGAAGAAAAGAAAAGTCCTCTTAATTGGAGTCACCAAGGTAAGGAAGAATCGGAGGGTGAAAAAGGGTTGAAATTAGGTGAAATAGAAATAATGGAGGCCGAAAAAGTTGATGAAGACAATGAAGAATGTGATGAGGATGAGAATCATCTTGTGTATGATGTACATGAGTCAGATGAAGAAGAAAATAAAGAAAAGGATGAGAACGAGGAATGTGCCCATGATAAAGGGGGAAGTGAGGAAGTAAACATGAAGGATCAGAAGACCCTACCCCAATAAAGGATTAGATAGATAATACCATCGAGAGGGAAGTGGTGGAAATTATCTAATAGTTTGTGGAGCATGAAGTCAATTGAAGTGCCGAAGAAGTGCTAAAGGAAACTGAGGAAGTAATGAGTGTGGGAAAGGAGTATGGAAGCATGGGTAGAGGCCCCAGCTTAGCAGTAAGCTTCCTAAAGGTAGTGCATATTGGTGGAAAGGGAATAGTAATGGCGCAAAAATAAGAGATGACTTATATTGATGATCCAAAAAGGTACTATGCATGTGCTTCTAAAGTATCATGCCCATAAACTAACTCCTCACTTGGTTTTATTTTGATGAAGAAGGTGAGTACATGTGAACAAGGAATATGTTATCTTTGGCTTTTGATTCCCACGTTGATGAACCCAAGTTTGAGGTTAATCAAGATGCATTGATGAAGATACTAGATGCCAAGGGAGTAATCCCTCTAGTAAATGCCCAACAATTGGCTGATGAGAAATTTTCCAACATGCTCAATGAGGTATTGGTGGAGGTGTAAGTAAGAATTTTCGAAAGGAATGAAAAAATAAGGGTCTTGGAAGAATAACTTGAGTTAAAGAATGAGGAGATCATTGAGCGGGATAGAGAAATAAAATAGAAGGAATTTATCAGTGCACAGTTAAGGTGTGAGTTGAGGGATGAAAAGGAAAATGTGTGTGAAATCCATAAGAAGATAGAGGTCATTTCAAATGACATAATCTTGAATCACTGGACCTAGCCCGCCTAATTAGAAATATGAGTCAACTATGCATTTCTTAGAAGACTTGACCTACATCCTCACCAAAGAAAGGAAGCCACGCTCTTTAGAGTCAACAGAGGAGGTGATGACATGCCAAAAGGAGGAGGAAAAATGGAAGATTAGGAAGACAATGACTTGGTACTAATAGCTCCTTACCATAGTAAATACCACCGCACATATGGTTGAATTCATGTATGTAAACTATGCCAAAAGAGATAGGGTAGCAAGCATATTGGTTTTTACACATGAGTCAGATCTAAAAGAATTTTAGGAAAAGGACAAAGGTAATAGGGTAGAGCGTGAAAAGATCCCGGTTGAAGTTTAGAAGAAATTAGAAGCAACTAAAACCTTGTTGGGTTCGATTAAGAATAAGCTAAAGTAATTGTACCCCCAAGTCAGTTGGAAGATGGATGCACTAGGTGATCTTAGCAAGTTCTTTGCGAAGCATTGTAGATACACTAAAAGCTAATAATGAGTACCTCGGTTTTATTAAGTAATCACATTAGTGGGTAACCTATTTCAAAAGGTTCATGGAGAAGTAGACACTTGGGAGAAGATTGAGGCATCTGTGAAGAAGGAGTTCCCACTCCTCATGTTGCAATAGCATATTCTTCTATTCTTCCATTCTTCCATTCTTTAATTATTTTCATACCACTATTATTTATTATTTGAGGAATCAGAATGTTTCTAAGGAAGGAGAACACACATAGTGTGGGGTGATGTTGGACCCTAAAATATTGGCTAATTACCAAGAGGCGCGTGTGCATAGGAATAGTATATAGAAGGGCACTCGGGGAAAAATGCATAGGAAGATGGGGTTTAAGAATGGTTTAAGTGAAACCAGGGTGCGCACAAGAGGAAGAACAATGGTTTAAAGGACTTAGCCATATATGGCATCATGGAGTCACTTGAGGAAAAATGTGAGGACCTAACTAGGCATGATAAGTGGATAAGGTGCTAGCATGGAACCTTGGAGGTCAAGAAAAGGATATTCCACATAGGGAATATTTCCAAGGACATCATTACAATTAGTTGAAGGTTTTAAAAGGGGATAAGAATTTTCCAATGGAGGACTACAATATTCTTAGGAGAGAATTCATGGTAGTGGTCAATGATCTTATTTAAAGAGGTGCTTGGGATAGAAATGGATATAGAATATATAGAGTAATAAGGTGTTTCAAAGAAAGAGAAGAAGAGTAATAAGGTGTTCCGAGATGTTAGGAAATGCTAAGATTTTGGAGTTCACAGTGCTAGGGTTTAGAGTACTTAGTGTTAGAGGTTTATAAGGGATACCATTAAGCATATGTATGGGTATTGTGATTTGTAATAAGGAATATAATACGGAAAATAAATTTAGGATCTTTGATCATATAGGTTTGTAGGATTTGAGTCTCTATCATTTGATGAATATGGTCTGAGATGACCCTTTTGAATGTAATATGGCTACAAGAACTCTGTTAAATCAATATACATGGATCTATTCTGTAAAACTTGCTTATGGGTGTAAACCCTTATGTTATTTGGCATATCATGACTCATATATGGTTTCTTGTACTTCTTACAATGATATTTAGCTTTTGTGATGTATTAATGTGTATATTTTTAGTTATAGCTTCTTCCTTTTGAAGTAGATGAATGTACTTTTGTTTCTACAAACAATCCTCCATTAATGGAAAACTCTCCTACAAGGCTTACATAAAGGAGGGGATCGGCACTCGTGTGTTCCTTAGGTGAGTACCCAATGTATGTTAGGTAATAGGCCAACGCGTTTGGGGTTAGAAAGAAGTATTGAAGGTAAAATAATGACTACATAATGTTTTGGTTAATTCCTTGGCCACATCTCGCCACACAATTTCATCCACATTTTGATTCTCAAGAAACTACTCCATTACAAATTTTCCATGCTCTCACCACCTCGCATCATGATAGTGACTAAGACATAAGACATTAAATCATATTCCCTACCATTGATCCTTGATCCTTGGTATGAAAATAGTCATCAATTCATTTAACATCAAACCTACCCAACTAACACAAACTCATGAACAAGATTATGCATATGCACAAAAAACTCTCAAGTATGTGCTCAAAGATGAGATTATATACTATAAGAACTTTGATCGTATCCTAATCCTATGTGTTAATAAGGATGAATTTCACCTTGTCTTGGAAGAAGTGCAAGAGGGAACTTGCAGTGGCCATTGTAGTGGTCATGCTACTTCCTGTAAATTCTTATGTATGGGTTACTATTGTCCTACCATAGAATCCAACACTCATGATTTTACTAATAAAGGAAAAAAAATTCAATATCATAATGATCTAATTCATTCCCCTCCTGCTGATCTGTAATCCATTACCACTCCCTAGGCCTTTAGCATTTGGGTATTATATTACATCAGAAAGCTCCCTCGATCTCAATATGGTCATATATTCATCATCAAAACCACTGAATATTTTGCTAAGTGGGTTGAAATTATTCCTCTCACCAACTTAAAAACAAGGAAAGTTTTTTCTTTACATAATGTTCTCTATTCTAAATTCATACAATTTAGAACACACATTTTATTTTCAATCCATCTCATACAAGAAAACCATATGCAGTTGTAATGACTCATTAAAACACTAATCTCTCATTTCATGACTCGAATTAAACTGATCTCTCATGTTTACTTTTTTAAGTGTATACTATGTATACTTTAATTATTTTACCCATCAAGGGTCAATCAAGTGTTCTTTCTAAGAAGCCTATTTGAATATTTGTTACTGATATTCATCTCAAATCCTGTAACTTAGACTAGGTTACATAAGATAATGTAACCATTAGCTTGTGAAACTTTGGTGAAAGTTTTAAACATGTTTACCATGTTTTCATTTCTAGATGACATTCTCATTGAGAGGAATATGTCTTTCACCACACTCATACCATTATCTAGATTTTTCATCCTTGATTATTGCCAACCAAACCCAAGTCAAATTTTCACACTAAATAGGGGCAGCTCACATACACTAGTGTGGAAGAATACTCTTGGTGACTAAGGATACATAGACATACACAATAAAATTTTTTAGATTGGGTGTGTTTAGTTACCCTAAGTCAACATGAGTTAACCACTACACTAGTCCATGTGTCTATATTTGTTTAGATTAGAACCATGAACTGAATTTCCACTTATGTCAATTGAGTTAATTGAACTAAGTGGGGTGTCTAAGTATAGTTGGCTACATCACATTATCCTCGAGGGTACTTTGTCGTAACCCCTATATCACAACAACCTACTAAGTTCCTTCAACTAAACTAACATACTTAATAACATTATATTATTAACCCATCAATTTATTATCTTGTTTAATTTATCATTAAACAACACACCTAAAGGTTCACTAAGTATGATTGTTCCAAAGAAGGATTCAAATGTAATTTTACAAAAATTGAAGGCATGCAAATCAAATTTGTTTTCATGCATATGAACTCTTTAATCTTAAACCATTGTTTCCATTTATTGATAAATCTGAATTCGATAATAAGTAAGTAAGATCATTGAGTTTTCTTATTATAGTTTAGCATTGCAAACAATCTTGATTGGAAGCTTATACATTAGACTTAATGTTATCATAATGTCTAGATCTTCCTATTAATTCTTTTATGCTTTCCCATTACCATTTATTGTTTACATATAAAGAGCATACAACCAATCTTCCTTTGTGATATAAACTTAATCACTTAACAAGATAACATACATAGCTCTTATTTAATGATAAAAGGAAGTATCCTTTTATTCAAAGTAAGGACTATTGTCCTATTTAAGAAATCAGAAAACATAAGGTGTAGATTCATAAAAGAATGCTACATTCATCTATATTAAACAATCCTTATTCCTTTTTCCGTATGAGGATCTATCATTCATAATCATCATAGTTAAACCCTTTCCCAAAATGAAAAGAATCAAAAATATAAGTATAGATCCTTATCCCAAGTATCATTTTATACCTTAGAATCCATTAAGTCATGAATGTCAATATTTAAGTATATCTATATAGTCCCATCATGCAGTTAAATATCTAGGAACATTGTTCAAATCTAAGTCATATAAGACATTAGAACAAATCAGAAATCAACAACCCTTCACAACAATTCATTTATCAAAAGAGAGGGATCACTTTACTCTCAACTTAATTAATATTCCATAAGTTCATAAGAAACATATTTCATCATTACAAAACTAATTTTATTACATCCTCATGATTCTACAATAAGTTCATTTCAAGATAATTTTCAATACATAAGCATCTGAATGAAGAAGATGATTTCATTAATAAAACAAATGCAACTTTTTATAAGTCTTTCTCCTTTCACTTTTCATGAAGTCCATCTACAAAATTGTTAGCATGAGTCAGTTCACAAGAACTGAGCATGATAAGAGCTATAATGTTAAAACAATATGCTTTTATCTAATTTTTTGTAAAAGGAACCCTATTATTTATGAAAAAGTTCCAAGTACACCAAAATAAGATTAATAAGAAGGACTTCCCAAAAGGTCACAAAATCAGAAGTAGAGAAGAGACACTAATTCAATTTAAGTATTATTTTCCAAATAAGAAGTTAACAATTCATCATGATCTAATTCCATCTATGTCACAACATTAGCAATCATTTCAACATGATAACAATCAACTACAACCAATTAAGAAAATAATTAATTCAAGTCATGATCTATCCATATTGGCTTCAATTTAATTCACTAAGAAAATTTCCACAAGCACAGACAGTTCTCAATCAATCACTCAAAAAATGAATTGATCTAATAAACACAATGATTTAATAAGAGAAGAATGTTGTTCTATAAAATCAATTTCATATCCAAAAACTAAAAGGTTTGAATAAACACGAATGATCCAACATGGACAAACTGTCCTATCAACCCATCATCAAAATTCCTACCTATATCCAAGAGGATACCATAGCAAAGACAAACTCGTCAATATGAAATATAAACTCTGTATATTCTACAGGATAATTTCTCAAGCCTTCACAAGTCCAAACAACACACGATACCGAGCTCCTGAAGGATATGTTGTTTACACCAATAGATTTCAAAACCCATTTGATACAAAACATACGATTCATCCTATATGACAAAGAGAAAGTTGAAACATGACCATGTTTCACAATCAAACAATGTTAGTGAAAATCAGTAGCACCCCTGGATGTTTATCAAATTTCTAGTTTGATATTTGGAAATCCAGTGTGATTGCACAACATTAAATATTTTCCCCAAGTGTGGGACTTAAAAAAATGGGAAAAGAATCTCCATATTAAAGGATGGTTCCTTCACTCCTCTAATCAGGTGTATGCATGAAATTTTCAGAGGTTTAATAGTAGATCCTACTCTAAATTCCAAGGGACAGAGATAAAAGATGCAAAAAGAGATAAAACCGATTGAAAGTTTTGATACACCAAGGAGTGGTGAACATCTGCTTTGTAAAATTTTACATAGATCATAAGAAATACAACACAAAACATGCACATATTTCCATAATGTAATGAGAGATCAAATGACAATTATAAACACATGAAAGGATTGGGAAAAATCAATCACAGAACATGCATTATCATTCTCTGGTTCAATACAATGCATTACAATGGCTAGGAGGAAAAAAACGTGTTGTAGTCTATATGAGAGGTATGAAACTCCACAAATCCACCTGTTGAGGAAGAAAAGAGAGTTTGCAGAGCAAAAATATGTCCAACCCTTACAAAATGAGCCAAATCTGGCTTTTAACCATGCCAATTCGAGCCCAGAGAGAGAGAAACATGGGAAAACATGAAAGATGTTTCAACCATCAACAAAATGGTATTAAAATAGCATGGGAACCCTCAAAATTCCATTCCTTGATGTTTTTAACCATGTTGGGAGAGAATGCGAGCCATACTTCATTAAAAATGGTGGTTGAAATGTTAGTTTTGTTCATTTCCAAGTGCTAGAGGAATTTTTCATTTTCTCCTACAAATATTCATCAAAATGCAAAAATGAGCCCAGAATCATGTAGAGAATTTCACCATCTTTCCAATGATATAAAGAACATGAAAAACCAAGCTCTGGATCAAAATTTATGCCCCTCTGAACATTTAGGGCAAAACAGGGCCGAAAATGGTTGGTGGGCCGAGAATTTGAAATTTTCCCACTTTTTGAATTTTTGAAAATCTCCCCAAAAATCTCCGCACCCCATTGTCCTGGTGCCACGTGGCATGATTTTATTGGATGCGGGCCCTTCCTTCTTCATTTTCCTCTATGGGCCTGACTTGTAATTTTTTCCACCACGTGGACTTTTGGCACGATCTGATTGGTTTGGGTTTTGGGGCGAGCTTTCTTCTTAATATTTTCCTTTGATTTTACCTTGGAAGAAATTCCCAATCATTCCCCACACTCCACTGGTCCTTGGACACATGGCACCTCCCTATTGGTTTACGGGACTTAGGGTCAAAATTTTCAAATTACACTCACCTTTGGGAAATTTCCCCAACTTCTCCACGGCGTTCGAAACTCTGACGCGCCCCTAGAACCCATGGCACGATCTTATTAGATCAGGTTTTGGGGCGGGTTTTCTTTTATAATTTTTCTACACTTGGGTGAAAAGGAAAAATTCCTTTTGCACCTCTCGATCCCCGCCACCACGATGACACATGGCGTGATCTCACTTTGGTTGGCAGTGCTGCGGGCCAAAATTATCCTTAGTGCCCTTGCCAAACACTTTGGAAATTTTCCAAGTCTCCCTCTGCGCTCTGCTATCCCTTTGCTGATGTGGTGTTATCCTATTGGTTGGTGGGCTCTGTGGCTAGAATTCTCCTTTTGCACCAATACATGGTAAAAACTTCAAAATTTTCCTCCACCCTCCACCACTCCTATGCTAACGTGGCAGCTTCTGATTGGCTGGTGGGCACTGTCTAGGGAAAATTTCCCACAAAAACTCTACCGAGCCATAACTTCAAAAATACATGGAGTTAGGAGGAAAACTTTACCTTTCTGGAAAGCTGAGAAGGAGCTCTATCCAATGGTGCCATTTCCAGAACATTTTGAGAGCCTAAAAGTGAAAAATTCTGACTGAGGCACAAGGGAGGAAGGAATGAAGGGAGTTAGCCAAAAATAAGCAAGGGGCTTATTTTGGATAACAATTTTGGTGACTCAGAGGGGTCATCTACCTGTTGGATGAAGTTACCAGTTGCCTAAAGAAATCCATTGGGCATGGAGTCATCAAATTCTCTACTTGGTACCCCAACTGATTAGAACAATGCAAGGAGGAAGATGGAGGGTAGAACACCATCTGATTTGGAGCAAGGCCTACAAAATGCATTTCTGGAACAACAAGCTTGTGCCAAAGCACTTAGGGAAAACAAAGCTAAACTACAACAAAACAATGTGCATAAGCACTTGGAGGAATGAAAACCTAAGCTATTATGTACAAGGTGGAGAATTTTCCTTTAGTGGAAATGCTTCAGATGGATTCCATTGACTGGAATCTGTAATTCTTCACCATCCAATGTAGACAATTGGAAGGCATTGTTGTCCTTACACTTTGTGACCATGTAGGGGCCACTCAAAATGACATCAAATTTTGAATGCCTCCCTAGTTTTTCTCTGTCTGCATCCCACTTTAACACTAGATCCCCAACTTGGAATGATCTATCCTCGGCCTTCCTATCAAAGGTCTTCTTGATCAAAGCTTGATCCTTTTCCATTTCTTGGGATGCATGATTTCTGATTACTTGGAGCTCCATCAATTCTGCATACTTAACCTCCATTGGCCCAAACTCTAATAACTCCAACTACTTCATGAGTTCCAATGTTGGCAACTCAAGTGACATGGGAAAAATGTCCTCTCTTCCATAAACAAGCTTGAATGGAGAATTACCTGTAGATCTCTTGGGGTTATCCTATCATCCCACAAGGCTGATTTTAGTTTAGTATGCCAAGACCTCTAATTTTCATCAAGAGTCCTCTTGATGATCCTTAACAAGCTCTTGTTTGTAGACTTAGCTTGGCCATTACCCCGAGGATAATAATTTGATGAAGTGCTTAGGTAGATTCCATTCTTGACATCCCATGCAATTACCTTGGATCCAATGAATTCCAATGCATTACCTGACATTATTGTAGTAGGTATGCCAAATTTGGTTGTTATCCCTTCATAGAAGTCTAGGATGTTAGATTCATTTGCTTCTTTGAGTGCCACTGCCTCAGTCCACTTGGTGAAGTAATCTGTTACTATTAGAATCCACTTGTGTCCTTGGATTGAATTTGGGTTAATTACCCCAATGAAGTCCAAACCCCATTGTATGAATGGTTGGTCAACTAAAATTGGATGCAATGGAAGGGCAGCTAGTCTCTCCTTACCTGTGAAGAATGCACAATTATCGCACCTCTTGATCCATGCATAACAACCACTGAAAATATTGGGCCGATAATAGCCAGCCCTCATGATCTTTAGAGTTTTCACTCTTAGTACAAAATGACCACCAGCTGATCCACCATGGAACTCTTCCAACACTATATGAATCTAATTTGTACCAATGCATCTCAACAACACTCCATTCACATCCTTTTTGAACAAAACACCATCAACAAGGGCATATGGGATAGCTTGCAATCTGAAGTGTCTCCTTTTGGTTTTTTTCATCTCTGGAGGGCATAGTCCTATGTTTAGGAAGTGCATTATATCTTGGGTCCAGCAAGGAGTGAGGACACCATCATTTCCTTCTTGAGTGCTCCCTTGTTCATGGTTGTCTTGCAATGCCAAAACAACTTCTTCCTCATTGCATGCCTCCATTTGCTTGCTTAAGACCAGCTGCTCACACAATCCTTTTCCTCTAACTAGCTTGGTGACTTTGATCTCAATGTCATACTCCATGACACAAGTAATCCACCTTGCTCTCTTTTCATTTAGGTCTTTATTGAGGAGGAATTATTTAACTCCCACATGAGAAACTAGTAGTTGAACCTTTTTTTGAAACTAGATGATTAAATTTCATCAAGCTCCTAATCACTGCAAGAACATGCTTCTCAATGAAGGAATATCTCACTTCATAGTCCTCCAGGCTTTGGCTGAAGAAAGTAATTGGCTACTCATCATTGTCTTTGTTCTGATGTACCAAAATTGTAGAGATAGTATCATCACCTCCAAATGCATAGAGGATGAAATATTTGGAGAAATTTGGGTTAATGAGAGTTGGGGCTTGTGAGATGGCCTCTTTGATTGCTTCAAAACTTTCCTTTCCTTCTACTATCCATTTGAAAGATATTATTTTCTTCAACATCTTGGTGATAGGCTTGAATAGGGCTACAGAATTTTGGACAAACCTCCAAACAAAATTTATCCTTCCCAAGAAACTTTGAAGGGCTTTATTGTGGCTTGGCAATGGTAGTGCTCTTATGGCTTCAACTCTTTTCGGATCAATTTCCAATCCTTCTTTGGATATAATGTGGCCAAGGAGCTTTCCTTCATGAGCTAGAAAAATACACTTTTTGGGATTCAAAGATACCCCAAATCTTCTGCACCTTTGGAACACTTGTCTCAAATGAGAGAGATGGTCTGCTGCATTTCTTGAAAAATAGTGATATCATCTAGATATATCAGCACCATTTTTTTAATCAAATCCTTGAACTCCATGTCCATTTCCCTTTGGAATGTAGCTCCAGCATTGGACAGCCCAAATGGCATTTTCCTATATGCATAAGTACCCCATTTGGTTGTGAAGGCTGTCTTGAATTGATCCTCTTCCTTCACCATAATCTAATTGTAACTTGAATATCCATCAAGCAATGAAAACCTTTCGAGCTAGAAACAACTTGTAAAATCTTCTCCATAGAAGGAAGTGGGTAATGATCCTTGAGAGATGCTCTATTCAAATATCTGAAGTCAACACACAATCTGATTTCTCCACTCTTCTTTCTAACCGGAACCAAGTTGGCTACCCAACTAGAATGCTTGATAGGAAATATGATACTTGCCTCTATCAACTTATTCAATTCTTTTCTCATGAGAGGCTCCATGTGTGGATTGATTGGCCTTTCTTTTTTCCTGAGGGGTTTAGCACTTGGGTCCAATTCAATAGTGTGTTGAGCTAACTTGGTATTGAATCCTTTCAAATCTTCATAGCTCTAAGAAAACACATCAGGGAATTCTGGACAAAGCTGTATGAATTCATACCTTTCTTGCTCAGTTGTTACTTTACCAATTTGGAGTGACTTGCCTTCTTCCACCAAGATGGGCATTGAACCTCATCCCTTTACTTGGATGTTTTCTTTCTCCTTCCTAAACTGATAATTAGGATTGAAAATGGACTCTAAAGTGACAAGTCCTTTTGGTAGCTTGTTGGTTCTCACTGTACCACTTGATCACCATCTTGTTGTTCTAACTTTTCTGATTTTTAGCTGAGAACTCAGCCTCTTCTTACAAGAATGGATGATTTGTTCATCATTTTCAAACACTTGCCAACTTACATTGTTTTCTGGCACTTTGAGGCCTTACAATCACATGAATGCTTGGTTGTACCTTATTTTTCTTGATGCTTTCAATGACATCAAAGGCTGCTCCAACTACTGCAAGCCAGCGTCGTAGCTTGGTTTTCTTTGCTAGGGATGGATTTGATGTTAAAGCCCTCAAAATCTTCAATGAGGTCCCACACCATATTTTTGTAGCACTTGAGTAGATCATTCTTGGCAGCATGCTGCCCCTTAACCTGGGTTGACAATCAGCTCATTGTCACCAAAGACTTGTAAGTTCTTTATTCCTTTCTTGATTGACCAATGCAATCCTTATATCAAAGCTTCATATTTAGCAATGTTATTAGAACACACAAACTCAAATCTAAAAGCTAAATAATACTTAACTCCTTGAGTTGAAATAATCATAGCTCCCCCTCCTGTTCCTGTCTACTTTTTGATCCATCAAAGAACAACCGCCATACCTCATTGTCATCCTTGTGGTCCGGCTTGATGATGCTAGGGATAGGCTGATTTTCTTCATGCATGCAATAGACTCCTAGCTCAAATTCTTCTATTTCTTGATAAAGATCAAAAGCATGCACCTTGCTTGCCCATTCATCAAGAGTCAAATCTAGGATGCTTCCAACCTTGGTGTTAGCTTCATTAGTGCTTGGATAATCTTCTTGATCAAACACTGAATAGTTGGTATTGATTTGGCTTGGAGAGTGAGGCTCAATGTGAAAGTTTGCAATAGGCTCAGATCTAACTGTGGCCTTGGTTCCATATCTTATTCGAACAACATGTCTAACCAATCGGTAGATAAGTAACCTCCAATATTAGGCATGAAATCCTTTGACAAACATGGGGTGAAGAGTGGTGGAAGATATATCAATGAGACATCTTGCAAAATAACAACGTTGGGGCATGCATGCAAAGTAAGACTCAAGTTTTTAATCACTCCCACTTGTTGTCATTGTTGTTCCATCCAATTGCACTACCCCCTTGGATATGACTTCATATTGGAGCCCCAACTGATCAGCTATTTTCTTGGGCATTACTAAACTACTTGCCCCAGAATCAATCATGCAATTATGTACTAATTGGTCCCCAATGATCAATGAAACATAGAATGGAGGGGATTCAACATTTTACCTTTCTATCCTCCATGATTCCCTTTAGACTGGACAGAATTTGTGAGTACCTTCTATTGCATTTGGCCCTGTTGATTTGAAGTTGACCAGTCCTTCATGGCAGCTTGTAGAAAATCTCTTTCGCCTTTGAGATGAATAGTGATTTCAACATTGATATGTTTAAATTTTTATTCTTCATATGATCAATGATGTTGAATGGAGATGAAGCATCTCTCTTCTGCCCTTTTGCCTACACATTCATTCCTTACACATGGGCAGCAACAACTGGCATCTGAGTTGGTCTAGGAGCTAACTTGGGTAGTCCTTACACGTTTGGAACTGCATTTTGTTTTCCAACATTTTGTGGAGTGGTAGAAGTCTATGGATCACTTAGAGCCAATGGCTTCCCTTCACCCAAATTTCTCCTTTTTGACTTTTTGTTGGCTACAACACTTTGAGAGATCATTTGATTCATGCCACAAAATTCTTCTACCCACCAGTTTACAAGTGTGGTATCATTTGGAACTGATTGTTGCTGGGATGTTTCTTTTTATTGGTTATTTCCTTGACTCCCTTCACTCTCCACACCAGTTGTTGTTACCATTAAGGCTTGATTTAGAGCACCATTGAAGCACATAAACTAGTTGTGAGGTTCATTGCATGGGAAACACCAGTCATACTCTTGAGCTATGTTGTTTTGTACTAGCACTAGTGCTTTAGAGGCAGATGCAACATTGGGATTATAAGGTTGAAATGGTCTATTGGTTGGAGGCCTTGCTTGATTTTGATTTGCAGCTGAATTTGGTGGTCTTTGAGGCTGATATGGCTACCTGTTAGGTTGAGCTTGGTACTAATATGAAGGTCTGAAAATTTGGGCTTGCTGCCTTTTGAGTGTAACCATCTCATTACCTAAATTTTGTAATTTCTTCATGACTTCTTGAAGTTCATTTAGGGCACTAGAAGATGAAGTAGAAGCTTCATTTGAATTCTGATTTCTAGGAGTGGGAATAGGAGCTAAATTAGGCACTTGACTAGTGCTTGGACTTTCTAAATTTGGATACAATGGCATTAGAGGCCTAGGAGCTAGCTTACCAGCTTGAATCAAACAATTTTCAGCTCTAATGGAAATGCTATAAGTAGCAGGGATAGTTGTGCCTCCCATGGATTGAATTAACATAGAAATATCAGAATTTAAAGCTTTAAGGTAATATAGAAAAGCACCTTCTACTATTGGCCTTACTACCATTGGAATTCTCTCCCAAGTCCTTTGAAATCTGAAGTTGAAGTCAGTCAGCTGCTCATTGGGAGCTCTCTTGATAGTTGTCAATTGTTCCAAAAGGGACAAGTTATCTCCCTTTTCTCCAAACTACTCATGGAGGGCTATACATAACTGGTTCCAATTTTGGATAGATCCTGAAGCAAGGCTCCTGAACCATTACAAAGCTTTCCCTTTGAATGAATATGCTAGCAATTTGACAACAACTTGCATCTCATCAATCTCATGGATTGCACAAATATTAGCAATATCCTTGACATGATTACCAGGAGTGGTCTGATTCTCTCCTGTAAAGTGTGGAATGTTCTTCAATGCTGCAAATCGGGATTAGATTTTGTGAATTGAGAGCAAGCGGGATTCTTCCAAAGAAATTGACATATGGGTTGTGTTGTGTCATTCGATTGGCCTTATAACCCTTGTTGATTGGATGAAAGGTCTACCAGGTGGAGGAGTTGATAGATTTATATTTGGTGGGGATGGAGACCTTTGAATTTTCCTCCCTCATTGTCTTCTTCTTGGAGATAACTTTAGATACTCAAACAATACTTCTTCCTCTCCAACTCTTGACCTTGTAGTTATTCTTCTCATGAGTTTTCAGTGTCCGGACTACTAAAACCAGATGATTCTTCTTCCTTGGAGTTTCCAGGATGTGCAATTCAAGGCTCTTTCAAGCAAGAAACTTGCAAGAAATGCACATCAATCTTGTTGCAATGAAGATGAAGACCTCTAAGGTCCCATCGGGCATGCCAAAACTATTAGTGCAAATCAGCAACACCCCTAGATGTTTATCAGATTTCTAGTTTGATATTTGGACATCTAGTGTGATTACACAACATTGAATTTTTTTCCCCAAGTGTGGGACTCGCAAAAATGGGAAAAGAATCTCCAGATTAAAGGCTAGTTCCTTCACTCCTCGATCAGGTGTATGCATGAAATTTTCATAGGTTTAATAGTAGATTCTACTCTAAATTCCAAGGGGATGGAGATAAAAGATGCAAAAGAGATAAAACTAATTGAAAGTGGTGATACACCAAGGGAGTGGTGAACATCTGCTTTGTAAAATTTTACAAAGATCATATGAAATACAACAAAAACCTGCACATATTTCCTAATGAAATGAGAGATCAAATGAAAATTATAGACACATGAAAGGATTGGGAAAAATCAATCACAGAACATGCATTATCATTCTTAGGTTCAATATAGTGCATTACAATGGCCGGGAAGCAAAAATCATGTTGTAGTCTATATGAGAGGTATGAAACTCCACAAATCTACCTACTCGAAGAAGAAAAGAGAGTTTTCAGAGAAAAAATATGTCTAACCCTTACAAAATGAGCCAAATATGGCTTTTAACCATGCTAATTCGAGCCCAGGAGAGAGAAATGTGGGAAAACATGAAAGATGCTTCAACCACCAACCAAATGGTATTAAAAACAGCATGGGAACCCTCAAAATTCCATTCCTTGATGTTTTTAACCATGCTGGGAGAGAATGTGAGCCATACTTCATTAAAAATGGTGGTTGAAATGTCAGTTTTGTTCATTTCCACGTGCGAGAGAGGTGGTTTTCCATTTTTCTCCCACAAATCTTCATCAAAATGCAAAAAAAAATCCCGAGAATCATGTATATAATTTCAGCATCATCCCAATGATATAAATAACATGAAAAATTGAGCTCTAGATCAAAATTTATGCCCCTCTGAACATTTAGGGAAAAACAGGGCCGAAAATGGTTGGCGAGGCCAAGAATTTGAAATTGTCCCACTTTTTACGTTTTGGAAAATGTCCACACCCATTGTCCGGTGCCACGTGGCATTATTTGATTGGTTTTGGACTCTTCTGCTTCATTTTCCTCTATGGGCCTGACTTGTAATTTTTTTACCACGTGGGCACGTGGCACAATCGATTGGTTCGGGTTTCGGGAGGGATTTCTTTTAATATTTTCCTTTGATTTTTCCTTGGAAGAAATTCCCAACTTTTCCCCACACTCCGATGGTCCTTGGACATGTGGTGCCTCCTATTGGTTTACAGAGGCCTTGTAGCTAAAATTTTCAAATTGCGCTCACCTTTGGGAAATTTCCCCAACTTCTCCCCGAGCGTTCAAAGCTCCGACGCTCCTAGGACACATGGCATGATCTTATTGGATTGGGTTTTGGGGGTGGGTTTTCTTCTTAGCATTTTTCCACACTTGGGTGAAAAGGAAAAAGTCCTTTCACACCTCTGACCCCCACTACCGTGGTGACACGTGGCGTGATCTCACTGGTTGGTGGGCCTACGGGCCAAAATTTTCCTTAGCACCCTTGCCAAACACTTTGGCAATTTTCCAAGTCTCCCTCTGCACTCCGCCACCCCTTTGCTGACGTGGCATTATCCTATTGGTTGGTGGGCCTGTGGGCCAGAATTCTCCTTTTGCACCAATACTTGGTAAAAATTCAAAATTTTCCTCCACCCTCCACCACTCCTACGCTAACATGGCAGCTTCTGATTGGCTGGCGGGCTGTCTAGGGAAAATTTCCCACAAAAACTCCGTCGAGCCATAACTTCAAAAATACATGGAGTTAGGAGGAAAAATTTACCTTTCTGGAAAGTTGAGAAGGAGCTCTATCCAATGGTGCCATTTTCAGAACATCTTGAGAGCTTGAAAAGTGAAAAATTCTGATTGAGGAACAAGGGAGGAAGGAAATGAAGGGAGTTAGCCAAAAATAAGCAAGGGGTTTATTTTGGATAACAAACAATCAATAATTGAATGCTCAACATCTCCCACATGCAAGCTAGGAAGAATGAAAATAGAATGATTCAAAGAACCAAAAAAACAGATCACTTTCTTACCCAAAATGACTAAGAGCCAAATTTAAGAAATGAAAACTTCTTAACTTTGAACAAATAGAACTCGTACCAACCATTATTTTAAGAGAAATCAAAATATGAGCAAGAGATTACACTCAGACATGATAAAATATCCCAAGATGTGAGAACAGTCTCAAGGAGATGTTTCATAGGATCAAACACCTAACAAAACAAATAATCATCATCAAGAAAATATTGACAATTCCAATCAATAATCTCCAAAGCTATACAACATCTGAAACCATAACAAAATACCCCAACATGACACTTTGTAGCCTACATCTCATCGCAAAACATATAACTAAGAAAACGAACCTAACTCAAGAGTATAACAACCCAGGGTCCTTTCCAAAAAAATAAACCAAGTTCCATAAGCTTAAGCCGACCCGTGAAGGGTAAATAGACAATGAAGATCAAACCCACTATTTAACCATTTTCTTTTACGTTATTGAGATAAAACAGATATAGGGTAAGCGTTAAGGAGGAATATATGTTTATGTTGGTCGGTTGATGGTTGTTATGAACATTCTAACTTCTCAATCCAATGCTTGATTGTGAGAGATTCATTTTGGCTGGGAGGAATTACCTAAAATAGAAAAATAGACCACAAAAGTGGAGTTAAATAATATATGACAGTGGTCTACCTAGCGTGTGTTAGATCCAGGAAGTGTGATACTCCCTAGATGGTTGTCAATCCACTATTTAAATCAAACTAATGTGAGAAATAGGAAAAATCCTACTGTAGTTGATATGATTTAGGTATCTCATTCAAGAACAATAAGAAAATATAATATAATAGGCTAGGTTATAGTCGGATCGAAGGATAGGTAGGTGTCGGAGTTCTTGAGACTAGTCGAGTTCGGGTTTTGGTTGTTTATGTCACTTGGTAAAAGGGTATGAAATATAGAAACTGATATTGGTCGGGTATAACTAATGATGGTTTAGGGAGACCAACGACGGTCATGGGTAACTCGCGTCGTTACTGTCGGATGACAAGTAATTCAATAGAAACCTTATTATAGAGTCTGGGTGAGGTTAGATAGAGCTAAAGAAGGGGATGGTGAGTTACGAAGGAATGCTGAGAGCACTCAGAGAGGTAGAAGGGTTAGGATAGGTGATCTAATAAAGGGGCGGTGAGGTTTTCGAGTTTGTTAGAAAGTATACTATGGAGGAATAGGAATATTAATGGAATAATGATAATAGAAATGATAACTCTATGGGCATATTAAAAATGGAAATGATTAGTGATAAAACACTTACCAATGTTACAGGTCCAATGGTTGGGTGGTGATGATGATTGGTTAGTGGGATGGAACTTGATGCAATAGTGATGTCTCTGGAATGTCACCATGAGTGCAATGCTTCTAGATTTTTCCTGGTGC
Organism: Taxus wallichiana var. yunnanensis; assembly: GCA_018340775.1. Taxonomy (NCBI): domain Eukaryota; kingdom Viridiplantae; phylum Streptophyta; class Pinopsida; order Cupressales; family Taxaceae; genus Taxus; species Taxus wallichiana. The sequence continues at coordinate 919,332,852 of CM031234.1, read as the reverse complement.
TTGTTATGGATGTCTAGGTGTGTGAAAATACTCTAGTTTTGCTTGCATGAAACTCTCTTCTCATCTCCTTGATCTCAGAATGTGCCAACCCAAAAACAAGGTTGCTAAGGTGAATAAATAGTAGCTGATGATGGTTCCAGGGTTGATCGGCGTTGGTTTGGGGCTGACCATCATCAGTTAAGACAAGATTCCCTAGGTTTACTAAAAATGGCAAATCTTTTTGATTTCTTGAGCTAGGTTGGTTTATTTAGCGGATTAGAGCGGAAGCTTCCCTTGTAATGAGAAGGAATGTGGTTAAATAAATATTAGGCATGTGCTTTTAGGGTTATTCCAAATATTATCTCATTAAGCCAAGTAAGATCAAGTCTTATTTAATTATGGAAACATGCCAAGAATAGGTCTAGGGTGAGGTGGCTAGGTGAGGTGGAGGGGTGAAGTGGAAATTTAGCTTAATTAAAATAATTAAGTAATGAATGTTGTGAGGATGGGTATTAATTTAATTAAGTTAATTAAATTAATATTAATGTGGGGTGGAAGGGGCCATGGTTAGGTAAAATATGTTTGAGTTGGTTATTCAACAGGGGCCGGGGGAGTATGATCCAATTTTGGTGTCTACACCCATAAAAGAGAGGAGAAAGGAATATTTACCAATCCATGTTTCCTAAACAAGACCACCCAAGAAGGGTAAATTAAACTATGATATGAACTGAAAATTCAAGAGGAAAATACTCCATCATTCACCAATACAACATGCACTTACGGTGCTCAAAAGAAACCTTCATTTTTACCCAAAGAGAGTTGAAACAAGATCTCCACAAAAAAATGAAAAGATCAAAAGATCTGAAACAATATTAAGCCAAAAAAAAGGTCAATATAACTGAAACAAAATCCAAAACAATCCTACAAGAACAAGATGACTAGTATTAATGATAATACAACCAAAACATAAGACCATCTCTGAAACAAAAGTTTCATTATAGGCATAGTTTTATTCTATGAACAAATTTGACCTATCAACTGTTAAACCAAACCTAGTTTCACTACAACCTAGAGAACTCTAACATTCAAGATATTTCTAACAAGATCCCTACAAAAATGTATAAATGCCAAAGGATACAAAATGAGGAGACACATATATATTTCAAAATGTAGAATCTCCAAGCAAGCTCATACCCAATTTTCTAATAAAGCCACACATCTATTTTCCAACTTTATTCAAACCCAGATTTAGTAAAACATCATTATTTCACAAAACTATTATTACCCAAAGAAACCATGTCTAAAGAACTCACGAAGTAAAAAGGAGCAAATAATCACACAAGAAAACATTCTCAGAGACGTTTTCATAAAGAGCGAGTTATTTTTATGAAAAGTTTAAATAAAAGCAAGATATTTTAAAGAGATAGGGCCTATCATGCCTAGTAGTGCTCTTGCCTTCTCTTCCTTGCTTCAATCCTTCAAAAAAATCTTCCACATAAATATTTCCAACAAAAATGCCAAAACAATCCACTGAAACTTTTCCCAATTTCTTCTTATAGCTTCCATGATCAAATTTTGCCATTATTTCTGCCATGCAAGGAAAAATCATACATGCAACAGATTCAAATTGGAGGTTCGAAAAATGGAAAACAACATATAGATCTCAAAATCTCAAAAATTCCAAATGAAACAATAAAAACAAAACTATTTATTTTTCCTCCAACCTCCTTACTATTCCCTAGGTGGTTTTTCTTGTGTCGAGGATCATAAATGCAACAAGACTAATAGATTCCCCTCTAAAAATCCTACCCGGTGTATCCTTTGTTAGTTATAATTAGTAGTTAAAAATTCATTCCATCGAAATAACATAGTTATCAGCTCGGAAACCTTCCACCATATTTTACCTTGGCCAAATTTGGTGAGATAGATTTATTTAATGCCAAATTAAGACCTTTTCATGTAGTTGGAATTGTGTCATTGCCATCCAAATCAAATTTCCAACAATGTCAACCCCCACCTCCTTAGGTTAGGTTAATGTCCATAGTTAGGTTCCCCTAACATTAGTTTAAGACCATAGTTTAGGATCTTAGGCATAGTCTCCCATATATCTTAGGATTAATTAGTGTTCTAAACTTAGGATAGTCTCCCAGTAGGATTTAATCAATAATTAATATAATCACCTTAGCATAGGTTTAGGTTAGGATAAGATAATAAAAAACACTTAGATTGATTAGGTCCTAATTAATCAAAGAACATTACCTCTCGTAGTTCTTAAAAATGATGAACCAGATCATCAAAGAATGGTGAAATTAAAAGATGTTATAGGACGCCCTATGACCCCAGTGCAAGCATGGGTGTAGAAATCAGATATTCTGACCGAATCAATCAAGATGATAAAAACATCAAAAAATCCTAAACATGCCTTGGATCATTGCAATTGATCCAAGGTGTGATTAATCCTAGAATTTGTAATTATCGACTAGAAAAACAAGTTCGAAATGTATTGCACTAGCAAAAGAACAAATATGACTGAATTCATTTCCTTCATCAATATGTAGAATACATTAAAAATTTTAGCATAAAAAGTATAAGAAATACTTCATTAATAAATTTAGAATTGTCATGGCATAACATTATCCAATTTTAGAAGATAAAACATATCATCTACAACAACATGATTTATCAGTTTTAAAGAGTACACCATCTTCAAAATGAAAATCACCTATCAACGTTGCTACTTCATTAACAAAAGTGATCAAAGATGAAAACCACGATAGAGGTTTTAAATAAGGGGCTCATTTTGGGATAGGGGTATGGTTATTCACATAACCATTAGGTTTAAGATTATACATGGAGAGATATCAGCTTTCAATCCCATTTATGTATATCTTTTTCCTCTTGTTTTGCCTCTTATCTTATTTTTTTCCTCCTCATTCTTGACATGTTTCTAAATCATGACCTCATTTCTTTCATTTTACATCATCCTTATTTCTCATATCTCCTTACATGCCTCCTTTTTTCCTCCCTTGTTGATTCCATCATCCACGGGAGATTACGTTAGTGTAATTTTAAATTCCACCAGAAGATGCCTTCACCCATAGGATATGACGTCGGTAAAGTACCCCAACTCTCATCATCACATAGGAGATCAAATATTTTCATATAGGAAATTTTCATTATCTTTTCTCTCTTGTGCCAACTTGCACTGATTGTTTATCTTCTGAATTTCTTGCATCTTGAATCTTAGCTTAGAGCTTCTTCTTTCTTGAATTGATTTTCTTGCACTTTTGGGTAAACTATAGTGAGCTAGGACTGGATTATTTCCCCTTCAACACCTGAATTTTTTTCTCTTTTGGTGTATAGTCCTTTAAGAGATAGATGCATTAGTGACCACCCCCAATAGATAAGTTCTCTAAATATCTTTGTCATTTTATATAGAGTAGTTTCATACATTCGATACATACTTTATGTTAGTTTAGTATTTTTTTGACATGTTAGGTTATCGTATTGCATTTCACTTCTCTATTTCATGTTACATGATTTCATTAGGCTATCATAATCTTTGCATGTTTCTTTTGTTAACACCCATAGTGTTGATACCTCCATAAAGATCTTTCCTCTTCTTCAACTTAAGGCCTTGGAAACCTTAGTTTTTCCTAGTGTAAGGGTTACTTCCCTTAGGGTATGCAATCATAGTGGTCCTTGTACCCCCTTTAATTTTATCCATTTGTGTGTCATCCTTAGTGTGTCCTTCACTCATTACCCTAAATACCTGGTTGAATAGATGATAAGAGTGTGTGGTGCCTAGATGCATTTTCCCATCATAAATTATCTAATTATTTAATGAATGGTGTTAAATGTGTCTATGGTTTCCACTTTGTTTTAGATGATTACGGCTCATGTCAATGTTATGTGAACAAGAGAGACATATAATAAAGCACATTTCTAAGAAATTTTTGGAGCTCAAAATTACATCCTACTTTGATTCATAGATAACCCAACATTTTGAGGTAACATAGGAATATCTAGAAGTTGTGGGACCTTACAAAATGAGATAGACCTCTAGATAACTTCATCTTCCTCTACTTATTCTTACTCTTAAACTACTCATAGGAAGGAAAATACAACTACGTAGCACTAATCTATGATTACATGGAACTATGGAGAGAGGGAGATGTATTGTAGACACCAAATTTGTGTCTTACGACCCCTTGTGACCCGCATCTCATCTCGCAACTTAACCTCATCACCTAAACCTTACACAATTATTTATTAATTACCTTGTAATTGATAAATCCACATCACCTTACCTGCCACCTCATTTTGCCACCTCATCATGACCTAGCCCTAACCCTAAACTAACCTAATTAAGACCTATGACTTGGTCTAGACTCACATCCATAACTAATGCCTCCTTACTCACACCCAAAACCGACCTTCTAGCCACTTGACCAAGCCCGCAACTGATCTCTCGGGAGAAAAGCAGGGAAGGTGGGCTATTTTACTAAAAATAGCCTACTTTTTCCTTACCGATGCCGGTTCCTACTCGACCGCCGTCGGTTACGTAACCGCCATCGGCTCCCTGTAAATGGGCTCCCCGAACCAAAATCAAGGGTCGAATGATTTTTGAATCAACAGAGATCATTGGGAGTGAAAAACAGAGTCCAGATCTTCACTTGACCGAGCAGAGACGAGTGAAGAAACCAGAAGCGTTTGCAGCAAAGGAGATCAACTTGCATCTTTGTCAAAACCAGTAAGTCACATCTTGCATGTCCTCTGTTATAACATTTCTTATGCTCTTTGAATCACAGTCCTCCTAAATCCGTTTCTGAATCCACTACCCAACGTGCCATTGCATCTAACTGTCATTCTTTTACCTCTCATCATCTCATTTCCTAATATCATCCATAAACCAGCCTTACAAACACCATAGCTACCAAGAAGGTCCTAGGCCCAACCGACGTCGGTTACCAGAAACCGGTATCGGTTACCCTGACTATAACCAGAAACCAGCCTTCTCCTACCCATTTCAACCAAGTAATCTAATTGATATTTTGCAGTCATTTGTGTTAATTCATATTAGCGAAAACCACCACCTTCGAAAGGAAGTTTTATATTTCCTGGGCCCAAGGCAGTTTCCTCATTTATTGTTTAATCAAATCTTGTGGTCTTGTGTTCTTATTTGCAGGTAGTCCTTCCAAGACAAAAAGGAGTTCTTCGCAGTCAACTTGATCTTTCTCCACGGTACGCGCACACCATCTCGACATTCTACAGGTATTCCTCCTAGCCCCAACCCTTATCTGTTTCTAAAAGGAACGAAACATTCCGAGTGAAACATTTTGGCACGCCCGGTGGGACCCATTTTGGGTTTCTTTCTTTCTTACTTGCTTTCATATAGGGAGCATACCTGCTGTTTTCTTCTTCTAAAGATATTCATAAGGTTTTGTATTATTTTGGTAAAAGAACTTGCTTTGTTTTTGCATCTTGCATTAGTGAAAGTCATCTCTTTTGCTTCATCGAATATCATTTTCGATTTGGGTTTAAAACACGTGCATTGCATCCTTGCTTGCTTGTTTTCAATTCTAGTGAACGTAGATTAAGTAACAGGTCGTACACGTGGGGGTGATATCCACGGTATTGACAGGAAATTAATCTTACATTCACTGCACAACACATACCGAATCACTTCACAATTAACACAACAGCTCAAACATCCCCTTTTTTTTCCGCGGTATTCCTCCGCCCGATTGAGGTAACCTTATAGGCCAAAACAACTTGACATTTCCCTAAGTTTCTTGTTTAGGATTCTGACATCATTCTACGTCTAAAGGCATAAGCCCATGATAATTAAAATTAACCCTAGGGTTAATCTCTGGATTTGTGTGTGCATCTTGCTTGTTTTTAGTTCTGTTTTCTTTCTCATACTCTGTCTTCTATGATCAATAATTGGACACGTATACTAAACGTTGTTAAAAATCAAATTAGCAGCCTTTTTATATCTTGTTAGCCCAGACTTCTTACACCGACATCGGTTACCTGACCGACGTCGGCTATAGTGTAACCGACATCGGTTATTAGACCGATATCGGTTACTCTCTTTTCCAATTCCTGACAAACCAGCAACCTACCAATTTTACCAGTCTGAGTTTGTTTCTATTCCTGACAGATTGAAACCCTACTGTGAACTCCTGTCCATGGTTGTTATCACTCGAAAGCAAGCCGCCGCCATGGTTTCACATGCTTGCTCTGTTTCTTTGCCTGAATCACCCCCTTCACATTCTGTGGGGAATCCTACGGATACCAGCGAGGTTCCTAAAATTCCTGTAGGAGACAAGGACTTTGCCAAATTTCTGGATGCTAATCCTAGCGTTGTACAATACTATTTGTCTCATACCCCTGACCGTACGCCTGATGGTTAGCTCCTTGTTGGTATGCCTATTAGTATAGCTGCTCATTTAGCTCCCACTCCACCTGATAATACCGCCTTGCTTCCTGCATCTCTAGCCCCATCTCCCAATCCGACGGCTTCAGAGGTTCATACGACTCAGATTGGCTTTCCGTTGGTTAACCTCGGACCCCACATATCATTACCGCCAACTGCCCCTACCTCATCTCTCTTGCAAACTACTCCGTTCATGACTTTCTCTTTGCCACCTATCCACACGAGCTTTCCTTCTCAAGCTCCGCCTACCTTTTCATTCCCATACACGTATCCAGTGACCTCAACATCGTATATGGGACATCCCTATTCGATTGCCTCAACATATTCATCCTCCACACCTTATCAACACTTAACCCCACCATTGTCCAGTGGAGGCCCTTGGCCCAATTTTCCTCTGTTTGCCACAACCGCACCATCATCTCATCCAACCACAGATTTCATCAAACAAATGATGGACAAAATGCAAAATCTAGAGGCTTCTGTGTCGGGAAGTCGTAGCGCCTTGACATACGAGCAAGTTTGTCGGAGCCCATTCACCCTTCTGTTCCCCTTCACTCATATCCTCCTCAATGGGAGTTGCCGAAATTTACTCGTTTTAATAGTAAAGAGGATCCTCAACAACACTTGCGATCATTTAGACATGCTTGTTATTTGATTGCCCATGATGATGCCTTGTTACTCCGCACCTTTCCCATGTCCTTATCAGGACCTGCCTTGGAGTGGTACAGTGCTTTAACCCAGCACTCAATCTTCTCTTTTAACCAACTAGCCCAATCTTTCTTGGATCACTTCTCCATTAACATTGCTAAGAAAGTATCCATCATGACCTTTATGCCATTCGACAATTCAAGACGAATCTATCGCATATTTCGTCGGACGATGGCGCGGCCTTATCAACCAACTTACATATGCCTTGCCTCGGGTCGAACTTATCGAATCTGTTTTTACGTGGGCTTGTGCTAAGCACATCTCCCCTACCCTCCAAATTCAAACTTTCCGTACATTCGATGAAGCCTTTACTATGGCTCGAAAACTAGAGATTCGAGCCTTAGAGGAAGAGAAATTGCGGTTGCGTAACAAAAACCCCAATTTCCGAACTCCTGATTCTACCAATAAACCAAATACCACCACTCCTCACGCGTCCACTTCTTCTAAATCAAAAGGAGCTTTCCACATGGTCATGGTTAAATCTCAAACACCGTCTAATGCCCCACCAAAACCACCTATAAGTACAAAGCCAAACCCATCAATTACACTCCTTGGGAGAAACCTATAGTGTCATCTTGGAAAAATTGCTCAAAGCCGGAGCTATCACCTTGCCTCCTGTTAAACCTCACTCTGGGTTTGACTCCACCCACGCTATACCTTCCTGGTACAAAGAAAATGACTTCTGTAACTTTCACCGTGTAAAAGGACATAGTCATGAAAACTGCAAGATGTTGAAAAACATAGTGCAGGAAATGGTGGACGCAGGGGATATAACCCTCGATAATCCTAATGCCCCTGCCAACCGAAATTTGAAAATATTCAACAAACCATTCCCGAATCACTCTTCCAACAGTAACACAAACCAGGATATCTTAGCCGAAGAGAGTGTTCATGAGATCCATGTAGTCTTCGATACCCAGCCAAAAGCCTCTATCGAGAAAATTTTGAATCAAGCCTCTTCACTAACACAGGAGCCCGAACCTCCTTTACCACCATCAAGCCAAAGCGAAATCATTCCTTTACCCATAAAGGAGTTAACTGCCCAGACTCCTCTTCCCATCGATGAGTCTGCTTATACCACATCCCTACAAGATCGAGACGGATGTTATCTAATCTATCTATTTCCCAGACTTCCCCTTCTACCACTCTTGTTGCACAAGAGGAAGGTACGCCACTCCTTTTGACATCCTTAGACGAGAAATCTCTTGCACCGACATCACCAAATTCTTTAACCATGACGGATCCTCTCGAACACGCCCTCTTACCTATTAGTTCTTCATCGCCTAAATCTTTTCAATGACCGGTTGACCTCTTAACATCTATTGATACAGTGCCTCATCTACTCACTGTATCACACCCACAGTGGACTGGAATCACAACCCACCTTTCTTCCGTACCAAATTTACAATTCAAACTGAGACTGTCATTCCACGAGAAGATAGACGAGGCCCTATGGGAACGTTTGAGTACGCCATATTCTACTCAAATGCAAATGACCTATCCCGAGACCTCCACCATATACCCGAAGTGTTTACGAAGCTTAAAATGCCTATGTCCTCATTCTCACCCCCGTATCTATACTCGGTATCCCATCCACCTCTATCAACCTAACCAAATCTTCCCCTACACTTGGGACCTCACCAATACCCAGTCTAACACACCCGCCTAAGCGACTAGATTTATCCAAAAATAAAGCCGCCCCGCCACCTAGGAGACACACTCAACCCGTGCCTCTATCACAATCAAAACCATCATCGTCATACCTACCTTCCATATTGGGACCTCATCCTTCCACCTTGCACCAATATATCACACCTCCTGCGTTTTCTCTAAAAAGACATACGCCTTCTGCACCTATACCGAGATCTAAGGGTATATCAACATTATCACCCCACGTATCCTGTCCACCCATCAACCCTAAACAAACTCCATCATCAAAGGATTTATTTTCTGTCACTCCCCTTTCTCCGTGGTTGTTTCCCGCTACCATGTCATCTGTAGCCTCATCATCTAACCAGCTGAACGTAGCTCCTGCGCCAAAGAAACCATGTTTAGTGAAAACCACATGTCAACACCCCTTGGCTAAACCACCACCCATACGAACCAGCCCCCAAACATTACCAAAACCCACACAACCAATACCCTCATCCTCCTCCGATTTTGACCCACTCAAAGGATCTTACGCTAAAATCCTTGCCATGTTGGTAGAGAATGCGACCATTTCCCTACCCCCACTTAGACCTTATGACCCGTCTAAACCTCGGCCTGTAGGTTACGATGAGTCTAAAATCTGCGCTTATCACCGCACACCAGGACATGATGTGGAGGGATGCAAAGCTTTAAAAACCATCCTTCGTCAGTCACCTCTCCCAGATAGAAAGGTTAAGAAAGACAACTTACGAAGGGAGAGACCTTTAGTTTCCATTCCCTCTCCTATACCATCTGTCCCCACCTCACCAAGATCTATCATTATTACAACCCCACCTCTTGAAGACCATGATTTATCCCAATCATCTTCTTCATCTCCGGTCTATGAGATTAATATGATTAGTGTTGCTACTCGAGCGCAGAAAAACAATGAGAAAGCGAAAGAAAGCACACCTGCGTCCTCTCTTTCTCCGTCTAGCATCCCGATTGCACCACCACCCAAAGTGGTTATTCGTGGACCCGCTTACCCCATCTCTAATGGAGTTGCCCATCGAGCCATGATCAAACAGCTTCACCAATCACCCGTCAAAATGACACTATATGATCTCATTCAGACTTCTGAATCTCATCGACAAGCTCTCGTTGAAATTCTTCAAGGGATCGAGGTCTTACCTAATGAAACCCTACCCGTTGCCTCCATTCTAACACCCAATCACGTTGCCTCTCTCACCAAACAACCCACTGCCCCAACCACTTCTGTCTCTGTACCACAAGCTGCTGCAGTCAGTTTCTCTGAAGATGAAATTGTTGACTTTGGTAAAAAGACCACGACCACCGCCCTTTTCATCTCCGCTTACATCCGAGACATTCAGGTACGTCGTGTTATGATTGACAGGGGCGCTAGCCTAAACATCATCTCTTCAAAAGCCTTCCAACAAATGAATATCCCTTCTAGCTACATGTGTGCCAATCCCATCATGTTACGGTCATTCAATGATGCTATTACCTCTAACTTAGGCACCATGATCCTCAACATTTGGGTAGGACCACGTACTTTACCCGAACTCTTCTATGTCCTTGAAGGAGAGTTCCAATATAATATATTGCTGGTCGTCCTTGGATCCGGGCCATGGGATGCGTTCCCTCAACCTTACATAGATGCATAAAATTTGAGTATGAGGGGAAGTCCTACACCGTAAAAGCTGATCCTCCCCCCTTTAAAACCTGCAATATGTTATACCGCCCAAATGATGTGCTGGTACCAATCAAGACACCCGTTCATTCAACCCAACCATCTTCTTCAACTGTGCCTCAACCATGTACCTCAATCGCACCTACGCCTTCAACTGATGAAACCACCGTCGCAAAAACCACTTCCCTTCCCGCAGCTAACATCCCAACCGCGGACCCCTTAGTAGATGTTTTTCAGCGCCTTACGCTGGGGGAGTATCGCCTATATAATGTTAGTTCTTTCCATACCCCACAGGAGTACGGATAGGTACATGCCCATCCTAACTATGACCGTCGTGTGGGGGAAGTAATCTCCTATGGACCACCTCACTGCCGCACTAACCTAACGTATGGGGGTGTCGACGCATCTTCCGTTGCCCCTGAGCCTCCTCTTGGTGTGGTTCCTTTCCAATCCGATTTTCAATACCTTACCAATCGTCGCTTTGCCCTCACCTTCTTGACTCGCTGTGCTTGGAAAGGCTTTGGTTTTGGTCTTTATGAACAAGGCCGACATACACTCATTCCCGTGACTACCCGCAAACACAATGATCGCAGTGGTCTCGGTTTTCCTGAAACACCTACACAGGAGACACCTCGTGTCACCGGTTTCGGAAGAAGAAGACGAGCGTCACCCCTACCAAACCATCATCACCCACTTTGCCATCGTCACCCACTGAGTCGATAGATCACGAATCTATCCCTCCTAACTTTTTTTTTTCATAAATGCTATCTTCTTAGGCCCTCTCACTTATCAACGCGATAATGAGGACCCCTCTTCTATCCCCCTTCTATATCCAGACATGATCGAAGAGGACTCGCCTTCAATTAACGTTGTTGAGTGCCAGGATGATGACTCCATCCTCACTTACCTTGGCGCGGATGACTCTTATATTCAACGAGCCTTACCATCTGAAACCCAAACCATGCTGAACGAATCTACAATAGAAATCAACATCCACACGGAGGAGGATCCTCACATTGTGAAGATCGGACAATCCCTTAACGCATCAGAACAAGTCACCTTTACTACTTTCCTCCGTGCTCGCAACCAAGCTTTCGCTTGGTCCTACGCTGACATGCCAGGAATTGATCCTGACATTGCTGTCCATAACATTACACTGAAACCCGATTCCAAGCCAATTAAATAGAAATTGAGAAAAATGCATCCACGCATTGCCCTCTTGGTCAAAGAGGAGCTCCAACGACTCCTTTCTGTTTCCTTCATTCTGCCTATTGACTATCCTCAATGGATTTCTAACATCGTACCTGTCACTAAAGCGACGGGGGGACTTCGGATATGCACGGATTTCCGAGATCTTAACCTCGCTTGCCCTAAGGATGAATTCCCCCTACCTAGCATTGACCAACTTATTGATCTCACTGCAGGCCATGAGATGCTCTCTCTCATGGATGGCTTTTCAGGATACAACCAAATTTTGGTTGCCCCTGCCGATCAACACAAAACTACCTTCATAACTCCTTGGGGAACCTTCTGTTACCGTGTAATGCCATTCGGCCTTAAGAATGCTGGTGCCACCTATCAACGGGCTATGACCTACATTTTTCATGACATTATGCACACTATCCTTGAAGATTACGTCGACGATCTTCTTGGCAAGTCTAAACATCGCAGTGAACATCTCGATGTTTTAACCATTATTTTTGACCGCCTACTACAATATTTTGTCCGTCTTCAACCAAAAAAATGTGTCTTTGGTGTCCTTTCAGGAAAACTTCTTGGCTTTATCGTCTCTTTGTGTGGCATTGAGGTCGACCCATCTAAAGTCAAAGCTATTCTCGAAATGCCCCCACCTACCAATCTCAAACAATTGCATAGTTTACAAGTTAAGCTCCAATCTATCCAACATTTCATCTCCCACTCTCGGATCGATGTCAACCTTTCCATCACCTCCTTAAGAAGGACATTGATTTTCAATGGAGCCAAGAGTGCCACCAAGCCTTTGAGGCTCTTAAAACTTATCTCTTACAGCCACCCGTGCTTATCCCACCTCAAGACGACCGCCCTTTCTACCTTTACCTTTCGCCACCGACCACGCCGTAGGGGCCATGCTTGCACATCGTGACTCGAAAATAGAGAACAAGCCGTTTATTATATAAGTCATACTTTGGTGGATTATGAGACTAGGTATACACATGTAGAAAAGTTGTGCCTAGCCCTATCATTCGTGGCTACCAAGCTCCGACACTACCTTCTGAATCACAAAACTTTCGTCATCACCAACACAGACCCCATCCATTACATGTATGCCAAACCTCATCTAAACCTACGCATCGCTTTGATGGCTCATGCTCCTCGCCGACCTCAACCTTGAGTTCGTCCACCAGAAATCAATCAAAGGACAAACCATCACAGACCAACTTGCGGAAGCCCCTTTACCTGGAGAACAATTTACCAATTTTACATTCCCCGACGAACTCATCGCCACTCTTTCACTCAAGGAGGAGTCGTATCCAATGACTCTCTTCTTCGATGGATCCAAATGCCAATGCGGTGGAGGAGCTGGCGTTGTTCTCGTTCCTCTTGATGCCGAGCCTATGCCTCTTTCATTCCGACTCGATTTCCCTTGCACTAATAATACAGCGGAATACGAGGCCCTTGTTCTGGGTCTCCAGGTTGCGCTGCACTTAGGTATCAAATCTATCAATATTTTTGGCGACTCTCAATTGGTAGTCAATCAAGTTATGGGCATCTACCAATGCAAAAATGAGGAACTTCAAAAATACAAACACTACGTGGATTCACTTCTAGCCTTATTTACTCACTATTCTATCCAAACCATTCCACGCTCTACTAACAAATTTGTGGATACTATGGCTTGCTTAGCCTCGCAAATTCCAGCCTCATCAACTGACTCTGACATTTTTGTCTTGGTCCAACAACTCTTTGCCCCATCTTATTCAGCCCCGGTTGTTTGTACGATAAATACTGTGTCTGCTAACTCGCAGGATACTTGGTATCACCAATTTCACGACTACCTTACAACCTCTATTCTCCCATCTGACCTTACTAGTACTGGTAAACGTGCTTTTCTTAAACGTGTTTCTCGTTATGTAGTTATGGGGGGACTCCTTTATAAACGTGGCTTTGATGGCATCCTCCTTCGATGTCTCACCGGTGCGGAGATCACCCATACCATCCAACAAGTCCATGACGGTATTTGTGGTGGACATTTTAGTGGCCTTGCTGTGGCCAAACGAATCCTTCGCCTTGGTTATTATTGGCCTACTCTCAATACGATCGCTACTGATATGTTAAGCGTTGTGTTATGTGTCAACAACATGCCAACCTTCAACATACTCCTAGCCACCCGGTCCAGTCGCTCAAGATCTTTGGCCCTTCTCACAATGGGGTTTAGACCTTATTGGTGAGATTCACCCGTCCTCTTCACAACGTCACCGATGGATTATCACAGCAACCGAATATTACACAAAATGGGTGGAGGCTATTCCACTCATTTCAACTAAAAAAGAAAAAATTGTAGAGTTCATTAACCACCACATTATTTGTCGTTTTGGTGTTCCTCATCGCCTGATAACAGATAATGGAAAATATTTCAAAAACAAGTTGTTGCAAGACCTTTGCGACAACTTTGGCATCAAACTTAGCTTCTCATCACCCTACTATCCACAAGCAAATGGACAAGCCGAATCCTCTAATAAAACACTAACCAAAATCCTCATGAAAGTTTTCAATGAATCCGGCAGAAATTGGCATGATCACATTCCCTTTGCCCTTTGGGCTTATCGTACTAGCATTCGTACCTCCACTAATGCCACACCTTTTTCTTTGGTATATGGTACCGAGGCTGTCCTTCCTCTCGAAGTACAAATACCCTCCCTTAGAATATCTCTTCAGGATATTCTCACCAACGATGATTTCCGCCAAGAGCGGTTAGCCCAATGGAGCTTCTTGACGAGCGTCGTCTTACGCTCTCTCGATCACCTTCAAATCTATCAAAAACGCATCAAGCGTGCTTATGATAAGCGACTCCATGAGCGTACCTTTAAGGTTGGTGATCTTGTCCTTAAAGAGAATCAACATGTAACCAAACTAGAATAGAGCAAACGTGGAAAATTTGCTCCCAATTGGATTGGGCCTTATATAATCACTCACACTTATGGATCAGGAACTTATCGTTTAGCTTCGCTTAATGGTAAACTCCGAGCTCGAGCCCCTAATGCCTTGCATCTTCGACCATTCTACTGTTGAAATTAGTGTTATATCACTTCTTATCTGCCTACTACTCGTCCCTTGAGCTCATTTACCGCTACATACACTTTGTTTTCCTACATCTCAAAATAAAATCAAGCTCACTTCTCACCTCCCCTCAAACGATGCCTTCCCCTTTTTAGTCTAGTCCATGACTTCAAAGTATTAAAATACCACCTTCTTATGGGATTTTCTTGAGTCAAACTTCCTACCAAACTAGATGCTTCACGCCAAAAGAACATCTAGCTATCTAAATTATATATAGACTGTTCCCTCGAAGGACAACTATATGCCAAATTATTGCTGCTATTATATATAGACTGCTCCCCCGAAGGATAGCTATGCACTAAAATCATATCTGCTACTATAAATAGACTGCTCCCTCGAAGGACAGCTATACACAGTCGACCTTTACTGTAAAGCTTCTCGCATTGATCACTTTGCGAAGACCTCAAGAATAATACAATCAATATCCCTTGTAGACTTCCCGCATTGATCGAGTCTACATTCAGTCAAATAAAAGCCTCGTTCAAAAGAACTTTTTGGGTCATGGACTTGTCTATTTAGGGTAGGTTCTCTTTCGTCAGAACACTCACTTTGTAACAAGTTCTCTGTACCTCAGCTATACCATTCACCTCACCTCACCATTTATTCAACTCAAGGGATGTGTCGTGCACCTGATAGGTTGTGATCATACAACTCTTTTCACCTATTGACTTCTCGTCTATGCACCGGTACCTAGGGCTTCAAGTGCATTCTATGTTGTGTGGTTTGTTTTTCTCTTTTCACCTACGGAGCAATCTTTCATTTTTTACCTCGCATCTAGGATTGTGTGTTGATCTTAATCGGGACATGGTTCCCTACCACTTGGGTAGGCTAACTTTCGCTTCCTTATACCTTTTACAACATCACCAATTCATTACCGACACCAAAACCTTACCTTACCAATATTAATATCAATATTCTTACCAACCAACCAATTGCCTAAACCGTACCAAATTGCACAATTCGCCTCTCCCGATCCTAAGGGAGAACTACATCGGTCTGAGGCCCCTCCTTGCTTTGTGCAATGGGCTATGTAGGCAGCACTTCAGAGACATAGGGTCTCCCAAGGTTAGCTCGACCATCCCCTACCATAACCTATCATGTGTGGTAAATATAAATATTTTTGTGTATTTCTATTTAATCACATTCCTCTTTATCCTTTTTCAAGACACCAAAAAGTCAAAACGAAAACATTCTTATTATTATAACTCAAATCAACATACATATCTCATTTTATTTAGATGTTAAACAAATACATCTTCTCTATCATCGACACGCAGGTCGGTACTCTTATTTATTCTTATACCTTGCTAACATTTATTTAGACCCTCACGCCTCATCCCGAACTAGGTGATGATCGTGATCGTCGACCCCTCTCGCCAGGCCTCTCTGTCCTCAAAGGTACCACGGCTATTGGTACCACCCACTGATCTGCCAACCTCTCCTGTAACATATGAATACGCCCTCTCGCATGGAGGACTCCCGCCTCTAGTCTCTCCGCCCGTGACTCCGCAACCACTAACAATCCCCTTGTCTCATTCACCTGCGTTTGGAGCTGCTGAACCAAACGCTGCAAACGATCTCTCTCTGCTGTAATCACCGCTATGTCAGGACGATCACGTACACCTTGCAGCTCTGCTACCCACCATAATCTATAGGCCTCTGTCGTTCCTGCGTCCATTACCCTGCGATCGGCTGCTACTTCTTCAGGACCTTCTGGAGGTGTTGGCTGGGGAGGTGAGAATACTGCCTCTGCGTCGATCCTCATATATGGTCTATAAGCCTGTGGTATGTCCTGCACGAATCCAAATTGTCGCCACACGTGATCTATAGGAATCCTCTCATATTCACCTGGCCTGTGCCCCGCGATCCACCTCAATCGCTCTACACCCCTCAACTCCTCAGCTATGTTCTCTGTTACCATATAATTCCCGTAAGGCCTCCAACAGATATCCGCAATCGTCACCCTCTCCCATATCTACCTGTAAAACTCAATGTCACCCGTCACGGCCTGAGATCTTGCCTCTTGTTCTGTCTGGACCCATCGTCTGAATCCTAACCTCTGTACTCCGGTCTCTCCTGACTGGATGGGTCGGCCTATTGGTCACACACAAACAATGTGCTCATAGGCCCAACAGTGTAATAAGTATGAACAATCCAGCGTCATCCTATGATTTTGCCTACACACCCATAGACCCCTGTATAGCTCCGCCAAATATGCAGGTGCCCATGCAAAAGTCACGTTCCTTTCTATCATCTCCCAAATAACACACATCAATGCCTTCGGAAATCTTCCCCCATCCGCCCTCGGTAACGCGTAATACCCTACCGCTATCATTAATATCACTGCTAACCTTGTCTCCTCAGGGTGTGCTGCATACATTACCCCATATGTGAATGTCAAACCTCGCTGTGTCAGATCTCGGGCGTATGGACCAAATACTGCTGTTATCGCTCCACGTGCCGCGCTAGGTAATGCCTGATATACTGGTTTTCCTGTAATTGGGAGTCTCAAAATACGGAACACATCTTCCAATGTTACTGTCATTTCCCCTGTTGGTAGATAGAAGGTATTTTTCTCAGGATTCCATCTTTCAATCAACGCCTGCAACATAGCATGGTTCCGTGCAATTCGTGAATAATAGCGGATCCCACTTAACCCCAAACGATTTATCAACATCCATTCAGCTGGTGTTACATCCGCTCGGATTCGTGACAACAACGCTGGTACACTATCATTCATCCTTAGCCCTGCCTCTGCCTGCATATGTCACAAAAACCAATAACTGTTCAATAAATCAAATCCCCACGGGTTTTTTTTTTTTTTTCTCACATTCTGGAAATTCCTACAGCAACCGGTATCGTTTATAGTAAACCGGTACCGGTTTAGTAACCGATACCGGTTATTCCTAACCGATATCGGTCACTGTCACCTTCATACCGCCTGCCTAAACCTACTGCCTACGACAATAATTTGAGCGTTTATTCCTTTCTATACCTACAAACATACCTGAAACCCCTGATTACCTACCCCGTAACACTTATAACCCTTGCTATCATGTTTTCTTTTTCATATCTACCCACTTAATCTCTTATTCATAACACATGCAAAAATCAAATCACAACCAAAACGTTTACCTCTTGGGTTGCAGCAGCTTGCGGTGGCACTTGTCTTCCCTCTCGTCCCTGCCTGCTGGATGCTTCTCCTCATTCTGCCATGATCACCACTCTTTTCAAATTCACCTTTCTACTTTCTGAATCTCAGATCGCATTCACTTTCCTGTCTCTTTTCTCCTTATCACTCAAATCTCTCATGCAAATACCTGTCTCAGTCGTCAAAAAGTGTCGCGTTCGCGTATTTAACTCTTGCATGGCTCTAAAAATAAGAACTTAAGTTGCCACCCTAGCTTTTCTATTTTTAGAAAAGCTCATAACTAAATAACCGGTATCGGTCATGTGACCGATATTGGTCTAGCAGCTACCGACATCGGTTCGCTAACCGATATCGGTTATAGACCTATCTTTTTACAACATGGTTCTTTTTCTTCATTTTCTACCTAATTTTTTTCGCGCCCGCCCTTTTTCCTGCATAACAACACCATTATCCATATTTCTCCATCCACCACACATATCATTACAATGTCCATAACATCATCTATTTTACAAAAACAAACAAACCATCAACTAAGTCACATCTACACAAAACCAAAAACTCATCATTTGGATCCAACTCATCAGATACATATATAACAATGTCACAAAACCAGCCCACAACATCAACATCATCCATATATCAACATGTCAACTAAACTCATCCTACATTCTATATCACAAACCATCGACAAAATACTTAAACACATTTTTGAACACTGCATGTGGATCAAAACATCATCTCTATATATATATACAAATTTTCAAATATACAATGTGCCCTGCATCGGGGCCTCTGTGATCTCATCATACAACTAAGCCGGCACGCAGGCCGCAATAACTATCCAAAATCTCGACTCGGCTCGCAGGCCGGTCCCTCATATCAAAAATATACTCGGCTCGCAGGCCGGTATCAAATATACAACCCGTACTCGACTCGCAGGCCGGTATATAATGAATAAATGAATCCATACATGAATAAATGACGGCACGCAGGCCTCTATCAACACAACCGGTTCGCAGACCGGTGCCCATGTCCCTATACAAAAACTATGTGGGGATCCCTCAGCTCTCCCCACCACCCTCGGCCTCTCTCCCTGCTAGTCCCTACGCGGTACCTCTCGCCTCTTGCTCCTTAACGGACACACCGGCTGTAGCTGCGCCTCCCTGCGACCTCTGACTATGCGAGGTCTCCGCTCGGTGTGCCGCATATGGCTGATACTCAGCTCCGGTACTATCAAGGACATCCTGATAGTACCGGGCCTCTGCTCTCGCCTCCATGTATCTCTCCTGTGCCACCGTCGGTACTGGGGCTGGTCCCCGGACTCCTACTCCCAGTACCCCCTGTGGCTGGCACTGTGGTGCACATGGCACGTGGTGGTGCCTATACTGTCTTGTACTCGCTGTACTGTACCTACACACTCGTGGCTGTCTTTGGTGGTGGTGGTGCTTTGCCGTGCTCGTGCTGAGCCTAGGCTAGCTGCCCCTATAAGACCCCTATACGTCGTGCTGCGCAGCAACAAGTTGCCCCGTAATAACCGCACTGCCCGAGCTGATCTCTCTCTGCCGTCACCGCTGCCAAGTCTGGCTGTGCGGGCTGTGCTACCCTCGCCGCTCTCTGACCAGCCCACCAAACCCTGTATGCTCCCGTGCACCCAGCATCATCTACGCCATCATCTGCTGGCCTCTCTGCAACCCAATCTGGATCCAAGGGCTGTGGTGCAGGTAGTGGGGCCTCTACATCATCCCTCTTGTACTGAGGGAAGGGAGCTGGCTCGTCCTGTCACAGCCCCATTTGCCTACGTACCCTCTCTAGGGGTATCCTCTCGTACTCTCCCGGCCTCTGTCCTGCTATCCAGAATGTGTACTGGATCAGACGCAACTGTAAACGGGCTCCTCCGCGAGGGTGATGACCTCTGTAAGGTCTCCATATGATGTCTACCGCTGTCAGGCCCTCTAATAAATGTCTATAATACGCCACATCTCACCCTGCAAGAACTACTCGTGGCTGCCCCACGACCCCCAACCACCTCTGAAAGCCATATCTGTATATGACCTGTGGCCTTGGCTGCTGGGGTAACCCTACTGGCCTGATGCATATGATGTGCTCATATGCCCAACAATGCAGCAAAAATGTCGAACAGATACCGAATCACCTCATCCGGCGATAACCCCAGAGCTCTCTGTATAGCTGCACCAGATACACTGGTGCCCACGCATAGCAAGTATGCTCCTCAATCATCTCAAGCAACACCCCCATCAACGCCCGTGGAAAGCGGCCTCCCTCTGAGTCCGGGAGGGCGAAGCAGGTGATCCCAATCATCATCAGCACAGCCAGCCATGTCTCGTGTCGATGCGCATGGTACATGTCACCATACCCAATGCTCGCTATGTGTGATAGGTAAGTAGTGCGGCTGCATCTCCAAAAACCTGTAATATGCTGTCCATGGCAGTCTCTGAATCTACCTGGAAGACTACCTCTCCCTCGATAGGTAGTCGAAGGATGTGATACACATCCTCCAACGTGATAGTCATCTCCCCAGTCGGAGATGGAACACATTGGTCACCGGATCCCATCTCTCGATGAGGGCGACCATCAGGCTGTGATCTCTCTCTATCGCTCTGTACCTCTGGACTCCACCGAGTCCCACCTCGCGCATGATCACCCAGTGAGCTGCGGACACATGTGGTCTCATCCGCACCAACAGCGGGGGCATCCTATCCCGCATCGTCAACTGCTGACGTGCCTGCAAAACCAACCCACATCCTTAGACCTACTTTTTATCACAACATCTACTTTATCCTCTAAACCCCCTTTTATCCCCCCGACCACACCCCGACTCTCTACCACCCCACCCAAAACCCAAACTCACCCCACCTACAAACCAAACTCACCCCACCCAAAACCCAAACTCACCCCACCTACAAACCAAACTCACCCCACCTAAAAACCAAACCCACTCCACCTAAAACCAAACCCACCCCACCCAAACCCCTACCCGACCCAAAGCCCAAAATCTACCCAAAACCAAACTCACCCCACCCAAAACCCAAACCCACTCCACCTAAAAACCAAACCCACCCCACCCAAACCCCTACCCGACCCAAAGCCCAAAATCTACCCAAATCCAAACCCACCCAACCCCAAAACAAAACAAACCCAACCCAACCCACCCCAACCAAACCCCACCCCACCCAACACCCCACCCCACCCAACACCCAAACCCACCCAACCCAAAACACAAAACACGCCCAACCCAACCCAACCCACACTCACCCAAAACCCAACCCACACTCACCCAAAACCCAACCCAACCCATACCCATACAAACCCAAACCGACGCCGGCCGACATACGACCGACGCCGGTCCAGCCCAACACACCCTGTCCACACAATTTGCGACCGATGCCGGTCGCTTAGCAACCGACATCGGTCGCTGTAATTGCCGGGAGCCGAACCCCCGCGCGGCCCCCCGCCCATATTTTTGCATTTTTATACTTATCTACCCACCCAAACACCATAAAAACCTACCCACCCAGCCGACTTGCCCTATTTTACCCATCTATCCTCTTCGTTTTTCAAATTACGTCAATTTACTCATTATTTCCTAAAAAATGTAAATTCCTACCCAAACCCCCAATTTCGCTTAATACCATTCAAATGCACAAAATAAAGAGTTCCGAGCCTACCCGTACGACGACACGTCGTCGTGGTGGGATGGGTGGTGGTGGTCCAGCTGGTCCAGCCCCTCCTGCTCCTCCTGCCTGTGCCATGGCTCCAATTCTACTCTGCTGGGTCCCCGGCCAATCAACTGCTGCCTCCTCCTCACTCGGGCCCGCAAACAACTCACTCCTCCAGCAAAATAGCTCCACCTCAATCAATAAACCTCCAATCTCAACTCTCCACGTCAGACAAGTCAATTTGGTTTTCAAAATAACAAAGTGACAATGACAAGCCGTATTTTTCTTTTTATAGGTTTTTCGCCCTTAACCGATATCGGTTTCATGTTGCCCTAATGAACCGGTATCGGTCCCTTAACCGATATCGGTCACGTAGAATCGACATCGGTTTTTTCTTCCAACTTTCCCCCAATTTTTTGCCCTTATTTACCATTTGCCCCTTTTTAACCACATATCGCCTATATCCACCTTTGCTGAACACCATTTGTTTACAAACCGGCCCGACCCAAGGCCTCGCCCTACCCTACCGGCCCGACCCAAGGCCTCGCCCTAACAAACCGGCCCGACCCAAGGCCTCGCCCTACCCTACCGGCCCGACCCAAGGCCTCGCCCTACCCTACCGGCCCGACCCAAGGCCTCACCCTACCCTACCGGCCCGACCCAAGGCCTCGCCCTAACAAACCGGCCCGACCCAAGGCCTCGCCCTACCCTACCGCCCAACCCCAAGGCCTCGTCCCTACCCTACCGGCCCGACCCAAGGCCTCGCCCTACCCTACTGGCCCGACCCAAGGCCTCACCCTAACAAACCGGCCCAACCCAAGGCCTCACCCTACCCTACCGGCCCGACCCAAGGCCTCGCCCTACCCTACCGGCCCGACCCAAGGCCTCGCCCTAACAAACCGGCCCGACCCAAGGCCTCGCCCTACCCTACCGGCCCGACCCAAGGCCTCGCCCTAACAAACCGGCCCGACCCAAGGCCTCGCCCTACCCTACCGGCCCGACCCAAGGCCTCGCCCTACCCTACCGGCCCGACCCAAGGCCTCGCCCTAACCAACCCGCCCGCCCCAAGGCCTCGCCCTACCCATTTGGCCCGACCCAAGGCTGCAACCCAACAACTCGGCCCGACCCACGGCCGTATCACTCCAATACCTTACCCAAAATCAAAACCATCCACTTTTATCCACCCATCCTGTAGTTTTTTGTTCAATCGAGCTCACCTGTTCGTGTTTTAGCATGATTAGGGTCCTTGACTTGATCTGTCGACCAACTTTGCTCAGACCTAGACCGTGACGTTTATCTCAACCAAACCAACCATTTGGTACTGCCGGACATGCCTAAACGTTCCTGTACCTTACCTGTTATATACCCTGGAGCTACTTCCTATGCCTTGGATACCAGGATTATATCACCCTTGTTTGGATAAACTATCGACCTTTGCCTATGCACTGCTGGTTTGCTCGTCAAATCATGTACCCTAGTCATACTATTGCATTTTACCATGCGTCTGCTTCCTTGGACCTACCCCACCATCTTACCATCCCCTCTACCCCATTTACCCTTTATCAACCCTATCCCTGATTTCCCGTTCACTCAATCTGTGATAGATTTGAGGGGGATTACCTATACCCTTAACAGGGGAAACCACTTCATATTATTGTCCGTGCAGCTTTACAAAACAAGCTACACGACAATAAGGGGCTAATGTAGACACCAAATTTGTGTCTTACGACCCCTTGTGACCCGCATCTCATCTTGTAACTTAACCTCATCACCTAAACCTTACACAATTATTTATTAATTACCTTGTAATTGATAAATCCACATCACCTTACCTGCCACCTCATTTTTCCACCTCATCATGACCTAGCCCTAACCCTAAACTAACCTAATTAAGACCTATGACTTGGTCTAGACTCACATCCATAACTAATGCCTCCTTACTCGCACCCAAAACCGACCTTCTAGCCACTTGACCAAGCCCGCAACTGATCTCTCGGGAGAAAAGTAGGGAAGGTGGGCTATTTTACTAAAAATAGCCTATTTTTTCCTTACCGATAGCGGTTCCTACTCGACCGCCATCGGTTACGTAACCACCATTGGCTCCCTGTAAATGGGCTCCCCGAACCAAAATCAAGGGTCGAATGATTTTTGAATCAATAGAGATCATTGGGAGCAAAAAACAGAGTCCAGATCTTCACTTGACCGAGCAGAGACGAGTGAAGAAACCAGAAGCGTTTGCAGCAAAGGAGATCAACTTGCATCTTTGTCAAAACCAGTAAGTCACATCTTGCATGTCCTCTATTATAACATTTCTTATGCTCTTTGAATCACAGTCCTCCTAAATCCGTTTCTGAATCCACTACCCAACGTGCCATTGCATCTAACTGTCATTCTTTTACCTCTCATCATCTCATTTCCTAATATCATCCATAAACCAGCCTTACAAACACCATAGCTACCAAGAAGGTCCTAGGCCCAACCGACGTCGGTTACCAGAAACCGGTATCGGTTACCTTGATTATAACCAGAAACCAGCCTTCTCCTACCCGTTTCAACCAAGTAATCTAATTGATATTTTGCAGTCATTTGTGTTAATTCATATTAGCAAGGAAATTGACCACCTTCGAAAGGAAGTTTTATATTTCCTGGGCCCAAGGTAGTTTCCTCATTTATTGTTTAATCAAATCTTGTGGTCTTGTGTTCTTATTTGCAGGTAGTCCTTCCAAGACAAAAAGGAGTTCTTTGCAGTCAACTCCGATCTTTCTCCACAAGACGCACATCATCTCGACATTCTACATGTATTCCTCCTAGCCCTAACCCTTATCTCTGCTTTCTAAAAGGAACGAAACATTCCGAGTGAAACATGTATAAATGGGAAATCCTACCCTTAAGATAGGTGATAAAACCAAGAAGAAGGGGAAGGAAACTCTCAAATGAGGGAAAAAAAATAAAAATGAGAAAGGAGAGAGAATACATGAGTTCCACAGATCCAAAACATCATTCAATCCACCTTTTCCATGGAGCAAAAAGATTAAAAGCTTACAAGGAGAACATAATATGCACAATAGACCTATAAATGCAATGAAAGGAAAGAAAATACGATAGAAAAAAATCTAGGATAGATTAATAACCACAAAACAAGTATTTTATTGCTTTAAATATTTACAATCCATTACATTGAAGGAGAAAAGGAAATGATCGCCATATAAGATGTCCAAATCTCGAGGCCTTAAACTCAAAGGATATCACTTGTGCAACACTTTTCAATGATTCCATTACATTCTAAATGTATCCAACCCTTACAAATGAATCTCCTTTTACATTTTATAGCAGAATCGGAGAGAGGGGGCGGAATAGGGGGAAATTCAAATTTCAACCTTCACCCACCAAGAACCTACATTGAATGTCTAAAAAAGCATGGGAAGCCTTACATCACCATTCCTCCATGGTACATTTCTTACAGAAGTAAGAATGGGCACCATACCTCATTAAAATTGGTTCTAGAGCAATCTAGAATTATTTGTTTCAATGTTTGAGATGTTTTCCTCTTTTTCTCCCACCTAACCTCACCAAAATCAATATTTTCAGTTTTCAAAGTGTATATCATGAAGATACCTTTCTAACGATAGAAAAATTTCCAAATTTAGAGCATCTGGGAAAAATTATGCCCATACGGGTCTAGAGGGTTGAGGGGGTACACGGGTTACAAATGTATATATATATAGTCTGCATTAAACTCATTTTCTCCTTTATTGTGTAGATATAATGGTGGTGTGAAGAACTTGATGAATGAGGGAACTATTCCATGTGCCATTTGGTTCCCGCAACCTTATCTTACCCACAACATGCTTCCTTTCTCTCTTTTTCTCTCAACCTTATAAAGAACTCCATCCCACATGGAAATGTTTCATTCAACCCTTGTTACCCTGAACAAGGTTCCACCCACATCACCTTTATTCACACTTCAACATATCTTTCACCTTATCTGCTTTCCTTTGTATTTTGAGTTGGCCTACCTTGTGGGGAACTTGTTCGCATAGGAACTGTTTCATTTACATCGGTTCCTCTCGCACCCTATTTTCTTGAGTATCTCCTTATCCATAAAATAGTTTGGCCCACATAACTCCTCCGCCCTAACTACCTTTAGATTGTGATTCAACCTCCATTACAGGGTAAATATTTCCCTAGCATAACTAGTTCCATTTCTCCTTAGTTCTTCCGACACCTTCCCTACCCACACAACACTAACTTTGGATGACTCTATTTCTTCTTTGATCTTCGGGATATGATTCATTTTGGAGAACCAGCCCACGAGCGGAACCATTCTCCCCACTCAATTTCTTTCACACAAGGTTATGTCTCAGTAACCCATTATTCTATAATACTCTTCAAGGTCACCTCCTTTACATTGTGGGTCCAAAGGCAATGCAAGGAACTTCCAACACCAGGGAATTAGTTCCATCTCGAGACCTAGAAACCTACAATATATTGAAAATGAAAATTTTTATCGAGTTTTCTCCAAAAAAATTTCCAAGTGTTTGGATCCTTTAAGCCTTGAGAAAAGGAGGGAAATGCCTCAAAACAAATCAAAATTCCCTAAGATAACTATAAGTTCCCCAAACATGAAAAATATTTTTTTCTCCAATTTCTTCATTAAAGTCCCATGAAATTTCCCAAGTCCAAATTTGTAAATTAGCCAATTTTTCCAAGAATGTGTTCCATTTGGATAAGGTTCCCAAATGTGATTTTTCCAAGTTTGAAGAAGTGTGTGTCTTGGAAGGAATATACCTTGTGATAGAAAGATCCAAAAAGTTAATCATGACACGGAGAGGCATGTCGAACCTGGGCACGACCCCCTTACACCTTGACACTTGGGGCCAGATCTGAGGCTGCAGAGGAGTTTGTTAGAGCTCAGAGGCCTATTTATATGCACACCCTTGGCAAAGAAAGAGAGATAAAAACTGAGGTAGTTATATGAGCTCTTGGAAAAGAAAGATACGATTACTAGCTCGCGAGAACTATGGAACTATGGGATGAAAATGGGTACAAAATTCAAGTAAGGATGTAATGGGGAAATGGGGAGTGAAATTTTTGTCTTGTGAGAATACATGTATGGATCCACATATGGTGCATGACTATGGTCTGCCTCCTGTAATATTTTATAAGTAAACACTATGAATGAATGTGATAAGGTTTCCATGACAAATGTATCAAGACTCTTTCTTTGTATTATCTACATATTATTATTGCACTTTTGTTCTTAGATAATCATGAATCTTGCTTAAATGGTTAAGTATAGTAGTAGATGTACAACTCTTAGTTCTATTATTTCTATTGCATTTGGTTCTATTATGACTAAAAGGGTGTAGAAGTCATCCTGAGCTCTATAGCCCTTCATGTCTGTTAAATCACTAAGTCAGAGTCATGAGCTATGCCTTCCACTAGACTCACATAAAAGAGAGACTCGGCTCCCTCTCACATGCACCTCGGTGAGCGCCCAATGCCCATTGGGTGATAGGCGACACGCATGAGGTTCCCTTGTTTTAGTGGGTGTAAAAGTGACTACATCTTGGTTCCATTGCTGGGACCTCTTTTTGAAGTTGTAGTGGAACATGGCATATATCATGATCTCTGTAAAAAGTGATGACGTGGAACGCTTAACACTTGAAGGTGTTGAAGATTGGTTTAAAAGCATGGAGGATGAATTCACTCAGAGATTTAGTACCGGATCTGGGTTTGATACGTGAAGATGGGTGGAAGACACTCTTTACCATGAGTTGTACGAAACCTTCTTCTGTTGTTTCCCAGTAGAGTTATTCGAATGGCTCTCGGCTTATACATCTAGATCGGGGTGGCATTATAGATCATACCCTTGGACCCAAGAAACATATCAGAACCTACGCAAGATGCTGATCTAAAGTGGACCCATGCTATAGACCATTGGTGGAAGGGAATACTGACTAGCTACACTCTGAATATGCCATTTCCACGTATTCTTGTCCAGAAGTTGCTTGAGTTTGAGTTCTTGCGAGAGCCCAGGGGATCATTTTTGTGTGTTATTCCCCTTGCAATCAAAATCTTGATGGTAACCATGGGTTTAGAGGCATTCCCTATGGCCGGCTAAACCACCTTGAGTGCTAGGTGAGGAAGCCAGGTTGGGGAAGGATGGATGATCTGATGACTAAAGGAAAGGAAGGGAGGAGAGGTGGCTCAAGTATAACGAAGCACGTGAAAAGGAGATCGATAGAAACATGGGGTTACAAGTGGGTTATGGAGCTAGACATGGTGGAAAGGAGTTGAGGTTCACGTGGAGGATGTCAACCCAAATAGTCTGATGGTACCCCATCTTGGTAAGCAGAAGAGAAACCTTGTGGCTTCTGATGAGAGTCCATCACAGAGAGAGAAAGAGTCATTGGCACACATCTGACCCCACCTAGTGACTGGACCTTGGTGCTTGGTTTGTTTGAACGAGGGAAGAGTATAGTTGATCCATTTGATATCGGTGGAAGCAACCTATCGGTGCCTAGAACATATAATTTCTCGTTTGGGACTTCTATGGCTTCACACACTATTCGGTATTTGGTGGAATGTTTGGACAAGGCACATATACGGCTGGTTTTGGAAGCATGTTGGGAAGTGGTGGAGGAACTACGACTGGGAGTGGTACTAGTTCACAAACTATCGGCACACAATTTAGTGGGATGATGGGAGCACTCGGCATGATAAACACAGGCCCTGTACCTAACACAGGAGGATCTAGGAGGTGGAAGTGGTGGAGTTGGTGGCTCAGGATCTAGTGGATCCGGTGGAGGAGGAAACACTGGAGGAAACCAAGGGACTGGATCGGGAGGGCAAGGGCCTCAGCCACCTCCTCAAGTCTTTTTCAAGATGTCTCTACACTTGCCAGATTACAGTGGAATAGAAGATGCCACGGAGCATGTGCATAAGTGCGAGCTGCTATGGCGCGCAAAGGGAATCATGACCCAGATCGAAAGGCCAATCAATTTGTGATGACCTTGCAAGGATGCGTGCATAGTTGGTATAGAAAGTATGACCCTCATCAGACTGTTGTGGATTATACCACACTAAGAAATGCATTCTTGGTGGAATTCCACATACCTAAGTTTGAACAGAAGAGCATTAGCTCTCTCAAAGAAATCTAGTAGGGAATGGCAGAGAGCATGTGGGAATATGATGCACACTTTAAAACTCTTTTGTCTAAGTTGTCTTATGATATCCACCCTTCACAACATGCTCAGTGGTTTGTCGGAGGATTGATCACACCCTTTAGGAGGGCCTTATCTCATAAAATGTTCACGGACCCACGCGAAGCATTGGAAGCTACTTTACGCGCTGAAGCAGTTGGTAGTGTTGACACTGGTGTTAGCCCATTTCTGAGGCTCAGATTGCTGCCATGGCTAAGCAATTGGAGAAATTGTCTGCCAACATAGTTCTAGAGATTCATGGAGGAATGTGGTGCATGGATTGTAATGTGGAAGGACACACAAAGGATAATGGTGGGATATGTACTCGGAAGGTGGTATACGCGCATGTGGCAGTAAACTGTGAGATATGTCACGAGGACCATGATGCAAGTAGGTGCCCCCTGTTGCAGCGCGTGATCCACAAAAATGTATCTTGTTATTGCAAAATATGTACCTCAACCACTCATGACACCAAGGATTGTAGATTGATTGACCAGATTCATGAGGCAATTGATCTTGG
Organism: Taxus wallichiana var. yunnanensis; assembly: GCA_018340775.1. Taxonomy (NCBI): domain Eukaryota; kingdom Viridiplantae; phylum Streptophyta; class Pinopsida; order Cupressales; family Taxaceae; genus Taxus; species Taxus wallichiana. The sequence continues at coordinate 919,303,513 of CM031234.1, read as the reverse complement.
TGTGCGCTAGACTAGCATTGCCAGTAGTTCCAAAGGAGATGAATGTCGGTATGAGGAGCACAGAGATGGAGATGCACATGGAAGAGGGTTTCATGGAGGATTTCATGGTCATGGTAACTGAATGAGGAAGAAGTGAGTTCCCACATGGGACGTGTTTTAATTATGGAGCCACAGACCATTATAAGCGCGAATGTCCAGATCTTCTACAATGCTCCTGGTGTGGAAAGAAACATAAGTATGAAGAATGCCCAGAGTTGTATGAACATATGAGTCAGCAGTACTGGAAGGATAAGGGCATGCTACCATGGTGAGTATTAAGAAGGCTGACGTGTAGTGGCTTCCATGAGTAATACGTGAATCAGAACTAGAGCTTATTATGGTAACAACAAGGGTGGAATCCATGCACGTGCAAAAAGAAGCACCTAGGCAGAGACCTCTGGTTTTGAGAGAAGAAGTAGTACATGGGAAGTATCCAAACCCGGCTCACCAGAAAAGAAGTCTACCAGGAAACCATGGACATAATTCAAAGTTTACAAGGGGAGATCCAATGCTTAAAAGAGTAGACTAGAAAAGATGAGCAAAGGAGGCTAGTGGAAGCACCAAGGGATGACTTGGATGAGGTTAAGGAGGTGTGTAAACTACTGAGGCAGGAGAATATTATTCCCCTGCTAGGGGCATGGTTGAGAGAAAAGGTGCCACGCACGTCGGGGAAGAACACAAAGGTAGATCCTGCATGCAAACCTTCCACCTCATAGCCTTGATTATGACAAAGAGATTACCCTGAACGTAGTAGTGGATGGATGGTTGCTTAGCAACATCCTCATTGACACAGGTGCGGAGGTTAATGTTCTCACTCTGGATGCCTGACATCAAATGGGAAGGCCTGCATTGCAGCCATCTTCAAATGTGTTGTATATGGAAAATAAGACAAAGGCGATGCCCATAGGTGTCTTGAAGGATGCAACCATTACTATTCAGGGGACTAGGTTCACTGGGATTTTGAAGTCTTGGCACTTGCCGAGGTAGATAATTTCCCAGCTCTACTTGGGTGCCCATGGTGTTATAAGAATAATGCATATCTCTAGTTTAACAAGGGGTACATAAGCTTTGAAAACAAGGAAGAGCGGGTAGTTATACCACTGGTTGATGGGAAGTCCACCCCTATACTTGAACCCCTTGGGAGGAAGTCCTGGACAAAATATATGTGTGCTCCATAAGAGATCCAGAGACCATCCACCCTACAGAAGGAGTCATCTAGTTTGATGATGCACAATCTATCAGTGATACTACCAATATAGCATGTGATAATTGGGCAATGTGGGACTTATGAATTGATTGGGTGACATCTGAAAGGATCAGTAACCAAGGTAACAATGGTGCATATAGTTCGGTGCCTGGGAGGGAAGACAATAACAAAGTATTCTGGGATGCATACCCTGAGGTCTTTTTGAGAGAGATGGAAGCTCATTAGAGGGAGGATGAGTGGTGAAGTATGCTAGGTTATGTTTTGATTGGCACAACAACAAGGTGGTGGGCCATGCATAGTGAAAACTTGTTGGAATGGCATGAAGTTTGAATTTGCACTCACTATCTGATTCTCAAAAAAATAACGTACCCACCACTATTAAGGATTACAATGGCAATGGACCCACCTCTTCCCACATCCAGGCATGTGAGAGGGTCTGGGAGAAGGCATGGAAGCTTTACCACCCTCTCTTTGGGTGCATAAGCTGTATTCGACACTACAAGGTTGTGCGCATGTGTGTGGTATATCCATTCTTGAAACACGCCACCAAATGGGAAGTTGGCAGGAATTAACGACTGACTTGGTCCACACATTCGAGTACCAAAGTACCAAGCAACCAGTTGATGAGGCGTTGCAGACTATCAAGCACCTCACTCTGGGGATTGCACCATGGCGGAAGATAGGTTAGTAAACTTACTCGGTGGACCTAGTTTAGAAGCATGGTTCAAGAGGAAGAACCAAAAGACATACAATTCAAGCACGCGTGTGCTAAAAGGGAGAAAGGAAAGATGGTATACCTTGTTGATGGAGAAGAGATAGAGAACTTGAATGTCAACCATTCGGTTGGGGCACATGAAGTAGTTGATAGTGTGGATGCATGTGCGTGCACATATATCATGAACCACTCAAAACCAAGAAAGTTAACATCGGCTCGGAAGAGGAGCCCAAGGAGGCTATCATTGGGGACTATTGGTCGACAAGGAAGTATCAAAGATCATCGATCTCTTACGTGAATTTGAGGATTTATTCCCACGTGGATACCATGAGTTGAAAGGTGTCCACCATTCATTGGGGAAATGAGGATAAGGTTGAAAGATGGTGCGTGCCCGGTCAGGAAGAGGCCTTACAGGATGAATCCCAACATGCGCGTAAGGGTTAAAGAAGAACTAGACAAGATGATAGCATCCGTATCATTGAGGCATGGAGGAATCAAAGTGGATAAGTCCAATGGTGATTAGCATAAAGAAGGATGGGTGGATTAGGATATGTGTGGATTACAGGGAATTAAACGTTGTTTGTATCATAGATCCTTTTCCCACCCCCTTTACTGAAGATATTTTGGAAGGAGTTGTTGGGCGTGAGGTCTATTCCTTTACGGATGGATTCTCGGATATCACCAAGTAAGGATTGCCAAGGAAGACCAAGATAAGACAACTTTTTCCACCGAGTGGGGAAGTTTTGCATATACGGTCATGCCCTTTGGGCTGAAGAATGCACCCATTGTATTTTCACGCATAGTGGTACAAGCATTTAAGGACTTCATCCACAAGTTCCTTCAGGTATATTTGGATGATTGGATAGTGTATGGATTAGTCAGGGACCATTGTGATAACTTAAGGTTGATGTTTGAAAGATGTCGGTAGTTGAGGATCTCCCTCAACATTAAGAAATGTATCTTTGCAACTCCTTTTGGAACGTTGTTGGGGCATATCATATGTAAAGAGGGCTTACTGGTAGATCCCGTGAAGGTTTTTGTTATTGTGGGATTAGGGGAGCCTACCAACCAAAGCAAAGTGCCATGTGTGGATTTCTTGGACACACTGGGTACTACAGAAAAAGTTCATTAAGGGATATGCCAAGATCATCATGCGCCTTTGAAATATTGCTCAGACACAAGAGTGCCTTTCAATGGGGAGAGGCATAGAGGGCATTTGACACTCTAAAAGAAAGGCTTATCACCGCACCTATTCTATGATTCCCATCATGGGATAAACCTTTCCATGTCCACATGGATGCCTCTTGGTATAGAAATAAGAGCCATTCTTGCTCAACCAGAGAGAGGGATTGTTGATCATCCTTTGTGTTTTGCAAGTAGGAAGTTGACACCAGCAGAACAAAATTATACAACGACCGAGCGTGAGGCATTGTCAATGATCTACGCACTCCACAAATTTAGGCAATATCTACTGGCAACTCCTTTCATATTCTACACTAACCATATGGCCTTGAAGTATCTGGTAAACAAAGCAGTGTTACAAGGGTGCATATGCCATTGGGTTCTTCTATTTCAGAATTTGAATTCAAAGTGGTGGTAAAACCGGGAAAGAACAATTGTGGGCCAGATCATTTATCAAGGATTGATTCGGGAGAGGACACATAGAGTATCGAGGAAACCATGCCGGATGCACAACTATTCAGGTTGTGGCACGTGCACCCTCAGAACTAGAAGACATTGCTATCTTTCTCAAGGAAGGTGTGGCACCCAAAGGATGAATGCTCTGAAAGGAAAAGGTTAGCCATACGTGCAATGCAACACCCTTCATGTTGATCAATGGGGATTTGTATAAAATGGGCCATGATGAGGTTTTGCATCGGTGTGTACTAGAACATGAACACATAGCTATAATAGAAGAAGCCCATGGTGGGATTTTTGGAGGACATTATGCAGGGAATGCAACTACGCGTAAGATCCTAGTCACTTTGGACTATGGTGGGAAATGATTCACTAGGATTGTATTGAGTTTTGCAAGGCCTGACCACTGCCACCTTGGAAAACCTAGAAAAAGGGACGAGATGCCCTTGCACCCCATCACCAAGTGTCAGCGTAGAACCTTTTGAAAAATGGGCAATAGATTTCATCAGACCAATCTCACCAGCTATGCGAAAGGACTAACTCATGGTATATTATTACCTATACTGATTATCTGACAAGGTGGGTAGAGGCCGCACCCACTAGGGATTACACCACAGCCATGGCTGCTAGATTTTTGTGGGAGAACATTATCAACGTAGGTATGGGTGCCCATTAAGTTTAACAAGTGATAGGGGCACTCACTTCTTAAATGAAACAATCAGATCCTATTGGCAGAATTCATGGTAGCCCATCATCACAAGACTACCCCTTATCACCCTCGGGAAATGGGACTACAGAGGCATTCAAAAAAATCCTTAGTCACACATTGACTAAGATATGTGATGTAGGAAGGCAGGATTGGGATGACAAGGTGTCAGCAATCCTTTGGGCATACCAAACAACATATAAAAGGTTGAACAAGGCCACACCATTTCAACTGGTGTTTGGCGTGGAGGCTATTTTTCTAGTTGAATTTATGCTACCATCACTGCGTATAGCAGCGCATGCAGGAGGGTTGGATGATGAACAAGCACTGGGAGAGAGAATTGATGAGTTAATAAAGTTGGATGAAAGGTGCTCACTAGCAAGATGGAGCCAAACAACTAAAAAGCTAAACAAAAGGCATGGCACGACCGCCACATTAAAAACAAATAGTTTGAGGTTGGCCAGATGGTATTGTTATATGATTCTAAATTTCTACGCCATCCTGGAAAGTTGAAGGTGCATTGGTTGGGTCCTTATGTAATTTCATACATCCTTGATTCAGGCATGCGTGCAACTACAAGCGTTGGATGGAACAAAATTACCTGGACACTTCAATGGGAGTAGGTTGAAGCCCTACTATAAATAATGCTTCTTGGTGTTTGTAAATAAGGTAGTTCTACCAGTTAGTTTAGAGTTTCCTTTTATGCTTTTCCTTTCTTGTTTTTCCCTTTCATGTTGTTGTCTTGTTTTGCACCTTGGGCACCGGTAACCTTATTACTTTTTAAACTTATGATTACGCAGAGGACCACATAGATTTAGTGTGGGGTGAGGTGATGAAGAGAGGCATGAAGTTATTCTATAGGAAGATTGAGTTGGTAGACCATTCAACTAGCCCTATTGAAAAGATGCATTAGGAAGGTAGATGGATGAAAAAATAGAGTTCCATTGGAAATCCACGTATACAAAGGAGAAAAAGCACAAAAACACGAGGTAGGTGAAAGAAGAATCATGAGGATGGAAGAGGTGCCTTTGGCGCTGGTAACACGCATGCAAAATTTACAAGATGGATTGTCTCAAGATGGATTGTCTATGTGCCAAAAGGTGAAAAATTTTTCACACAAGGATTGGGCGTGGGTGAAAAATGTTTCACGTAAGGATTGGGCATGCAAGGAAAAGTGCTGAAGTCGGGTTTGTTTGAAAATGCCACATTAAATATTGTCATATGGTGGTAGGTAGCCTAGCCTTTAATGCGTAAAAGTGGGAAAAACTATAAATACAAGGATGGTAAGTTCATTATTTTACTTTGTGAAAACAAGGAGAACAATTTTCTTTCAAGAGCTAGGGTTCGAGAGCTAACTCATGCGAAGGAGAATCTCAAAAACTCACACGTGCAATCAGTCCAGGTTGATCTACAAACTAGAGCAGAAGTGATTTACGGGTGTGAGGAAAGTTGTGAAAGAACACCATGATCGAAAGAGGGAAATCAGAAATTAGGGTTTGTACCCTAGGGCACGGGGCGTGAAGAAAACTCTCAGACAACTCAAAGGCAACCAAGGAATGAAAGCAAAAGGGTAAAATGATGGCCATGAAACTAGTTGATAAGCCTACGAGTACAATCTAAGAAGGGAAAGGGGAAGGGAAAAGGAAAGAAGAAAGAAGATGAAATCCCCTTGGATACCAATGAGGAATGGTACTCAGAGATGCAATACCTAGATGGGGTTTTTCTAGGGCAAGAGTGGGAGTCCCACATCAGACAGATGACCGTAATTGATTACAATCATCGGTCAGTATAATTGTGAAGGAAATGGTGCTTGGAGCTGGTGTGCCCCCACAAAAAATGAACACTGACGAGGATGCCGATTTACAGTGATGTAGTCAAGGTGAAAATGGAGAAGGCAGGGCTTCTCCAGCTTTATGAGTTTCCCTACTTTGGGAAAGCCTAGCACATGTACCAATGGTTAATGACACGCGTGCACAAAGATTTCTTCTACTTCATAGGGTGCAAAGATGCACATAACCCCACAACTAATCTCACACTTTACAGGCCTAAGCTATAAAGGGACGATCCTAGATGACCTCCAGGATGAGGAGGTAATAAAGGAAACCATCACATCCCAGGATTATAAGAAGGGATCGAGGTACTACGACATCATGGATATCAGTGATCCGGTGATGAAAATGGCCACACACCTCATTTCCAAGCTAAATGGACAAGAGAGGTGGACCCAGGTGAGCAAGCCCTAGTTGAATGTCTACAGAAAAGGTCACAAGGCACCATGTACAATATCTCCCAATACATAGTAGATGAGATTATAAGCGTAAGCAGAGAGACGAGAGGAAAGATATTGTTTGGGAACATTCTACTAACCATTGTGTTCTCAAAAATTAGGGTGCCAGATGCATCTGATAAGTTCATATGGGAGTACCCCGATGAAGACCCTTCACCCATGGGGATAGGTTCCAAAATATACTTGTGAGTCAATGATGGGGGTGCACAAGGCACTGCTTGGATAAATGGTATACGCACCTTAGGAACACATTCGGGGTAGAATGGTGGATCCCAGAGAAACTCCCCATGATGACTAAAGGAGAAGTAGAGTTCACGGTGTACCAACACTTCTACATTGGTAGATTTATCTTGGTGGATGGCAGTTGGAGTCCCTGGTGCAAACTCCCCTTCTCATTTACTACCCAATTCTTCCAGCAGGGGTAAATAGATATAAGGAGTCAAAGAAGTTAAGACTCGACCTGTCCACCCTCGATAGTGAACACAGAGAGATGAGGAAGAAGTGGTCTATCTAGGAAAGCACGTGTACATTGAAAGGTACGTGTCACAAGATGTGCACATCGTAAGGCCGATGACCTTACCGATTGCTGAGAGCACTGCTGCTAGAATTTACCTACACATAAGGCCAAAGTTTGAGAAGGGTGCATATGTAGAAAATGAAATATCCATCCCAGATGACCCCATGGGAAGGAAGAAGCCAACTAAAGCGCAAGGAGAAAGAAGAAGAAGAGGAAGAACAAGGGGCGGTGGGGAGGCAGGATGTAGGTACCACGGGGCCAAGTACCTATGTCCGAAGAAGAGAAGAATGGTGGTCAAGGAAAAGACCCGAGCCTGTGAAGCCACCATCCCCTGAAGAACCTTCAGATGAAGAAAAGACAACATCCCCCACTCCAAAATTTTCAACTAGAGAAGAAGAACAAGGAATGGAGGAACAAGGGTCTAAAGATATGAATGACCTAAATGCCTATGTAGGTGAAAGGGATGATGATGAAGGGGAGGAGCTGGAGGTGGATCAAGAGCCAATTAATATCCATGACTCAGAAGGAGAGGAGGCTAGAATGTAAATGATGCCTTCATTTTTGTAAGGAGGAAAGATGCACCCAAGGGAGGAAGGCACGCACGGTGAAGAGGGGAGTGAAGGGGCTAGTACCAAGGAACCAGATGTGCCCAAGCTCACTCAGGAGGAGGTGGATGAGAAGGAAACAAGAGAGGTAGAGAAGATAATTGATGCCTTGGTCAATGAAGAGTTGGGGTGCAAGTGTGGACCTTGTGCTCGTGAGTTCAAGAAGGAACAGAGGGAGAAGAGTGGAAGTAGCATGAAAGGACCAACTCTCTCGGTAACTGTTCCCAAGGGCATGTGCATGGGAAGTAAACACACGGAAGGGGAAGGAAAATGATGAGTTACATTGATGACCCCAACAAAGTTTTACACGCATGTTTCCAAAGTACCATGCCCACCAAGGAGCTCACCACCATGGAGTCCTTTGACCCTGAGGGAGGATACCCGCGAATGAGGAAAATGCTATCTTGGGCATTCGACTCCCACCTCGATGAGCCTGAATTTGAAATTAACCAGGAGCGGTATTGAAGTTGTCCAAAGGAAAGGGGGACAACCCCATTGTAAACACGCAACAACTATCAGATGAGCAAGTGTGTAATGCACTAAAAAAGTCTCAGTGGAAATCGAGGCTAGGCTCTTCGGTAGAAATGACAGGGTTAGAGCCTTGGAGGACCAGTTGGAGAAAAGGAAGGAAGAAGTGGTGAAGCTGACAAAGGATCTCAGCCTGGAGAAATTAATCAGCGTGCAACTATAGAGGGAGCTTTAGGAGGAAAAGGCCAGGGTGCGTGAAGTTTCCAAGAAGGTGGAGCTCATCTCCCAATCGATTATCATGAAGCACCCAGACCTTAACCCTCCTGCGCAAAAGTATAGATCCTCCCTGGAGTGCCTAGAGGACTTGACTCGGATCCTCACCATGGAGAGGCAGCCCTTGGCTTTAGAGTCGGTAGAAGAGGTAGCGGCACATGCTTGGAGAAAGAAGACAAGTTGAAGGTCATCACACTGTGGCTGAATACAACAAGGTGCTCACCGACGTAAGAACAGCTACACAAACCGTGGGGGTCACTTACGACCACTACGTAGATCAAGACAAAGTGACAAGCATACTACTTTCCAGTGATGAGGCCGAGTTGAAGGAATTCAGAGAAAGAATAAGGGAAATAGAGCTGAGTGGGAAAGGATCATGGCCGAGGTAGAAAAGAAATCTAAAACCATTGAGAACCAATGAGTCTCAATCAAAACCCGGCTAAAAGAGCTCTACAAGGTCATCACAAGGAAGATGGATGCCCTGGAGGACCACGCTAAAGAACTGGAGACTATGGTAGAAACCATTACCACACAAGGGGAGGGGCTAACTTATGATGAGGTGAGCACCTTGGTTGGTGACATCTGCACTAAAGCGCAGAAGGAAGTCAGCGCTTGGAGTACACTGGAGGCCGACCTCCAAAAAACTTTCCCCTCCTTCTTCTTTAGGAAATTTTCCCCTATTCTTTCTCTTCCCCTTTCTTTATTCTTTCCCCCCATTCTTTTCCAAGGCAAGGCCTTGCATTCTTTTTGTATTGCATTCTTTGAGAAGGTTCCTAAGGGTGGAGAATAGGTGAAGTGTGGGGTAATGTTGGGCCCCTAATTTTAGCTTCCAAATCTTAAGGGTGCGTAGGCACACATGACAAGAGAAAGTGCACAAGTATAGGCATGCAAGGCAGAGTTCAAAAGGCTTCTTGAAGAACCCAGGATGATGCAGCCATGTGAAAGAACAATTTAGGACTTAGCCATTTTTGGCCTTTGGGACAGAACACATGAAGAACGTGTTCCATTTGGATAAGGTTCCAGCTTGGCGAAAAGGTGTCCTAGAAGGAATATACCTTGTGATAGAAAGATCCAAAAAGTTAATCATGACACGGAGAGGCATGCGCCGGGTGACCCACACCTTGACACTTGGGGCCAGATCTGAGGCTGTAGAGGAGTTTGTTAGAGCTCAGAGGCCTATTTATATGCGTGCCCTTGGCAAAGAAAGAGATAGAAAATGAGGTAGTGGAGCTCTACAGGATTACTACGAGAACTATGGGATGAAAATGGGTACAAAATTCAAGTAAGGATGTAATGGGGAAATGGGGAGTGAAATTTTTGTCTTGTGAGAATACATGTATGGATCCACATATGGCACATGACTATGGTCTACCTCCTGTAATCTTTTATAAGTAAACACTATGAATGAATGTGATAAGGTTGTCGTGACAAATGTATCAAGACTCTTTCTCTATATTATCTGCATATTACTATTGTACTTATGTTCTTAGATAATCATGAATCTTGCTTAAATGGTTATACTACCCTCCTCTAACCGGAGGAAAAGGAAACCCAAACAAAACCTAATATAAGTAGGGAGAAGTAGTTTCCTTTCCTCATAAATTGATACCATGTACTTGATTAGACACGGACATATCCTTTAATGAGAGTTTAAAACTAATTTGAAGTTGGTTTTCCACCTTATTCTACAAATTATCAACTGAAACAAGAAGAATACCTCCTTTAGTTTCTCTGCATTTTTATTTTGGAGGCACTAAAATTGATATTTGGTACATTATATATCTTCCACATGCTCTAAATTGAGCATGACTGGTTGCAAATCCTTGGTGGCTCTAAACTAGCCAGATATCTTATTAGGTAAGGCTTGATCCTTATGATTTTCTCATTTTATTTTGTTTCCTTTTCATAAGTGATGTTGTTTCCTAGATGATTTGAGTCTTGTTTTGCTTCCAAAAATAAATACTCCTCCACAATAAATTATAATTTTTCTATTGATTCATCATGGCCCTCCTCTTTTTCAAACACAAAGTTTGATAGATCAAAATCATCCACAAAAAAAAGATTCTTGTAAGGATAAAAGGGAAGAAAGATGTAAAGTTATACCATTGATAGAAAGAAAGGATATTTTTATGATATTTTCTTCACTCAAAACCTATAAATCTGATTCATCATTCTCCATGGGATGAATCTCCTCATTATTGGTTACAACATATGAAGATATTCTTTGTGGATCATTGCAATCTTCCAAAAGTGCAGAAAGTTCTAAACATGGAGGACAATTGGGGTCACTGCATTCAATTGAAATATATTGCTCACTTGGAAGATTCTCTTCCTTTGTTTCAAACCTTTTAGTTTCAACTTCCTTGAGTTCAAAATGTTAAATTAAAATAGGATGTATTTCTATAATGGGGTAGGCCACTTCTTCATCCACTATGCTCTCAGAGTTAGTCCATTCTTCAACAAGTATTTCATGATTTTCAATAATAGGACTCACCTTAGCTAATTTTGAAGAAATTGGAGAAGGCTGACTATTAGGTTCTTGGTGATGAACCCCTTTTGCTTCAAAATCATGGCTCTAATCCTTGAATTTATGAATTTTATCTGTCATGTTTGGCTCCTTCCCAATCTTCTCATTTAGGCTCGCATGTGCGTCCTATTGTCCGTAAGAATGGATTTTAACCCTTGTTTCCATGAAGTCTTGAAGATCTTATTTGGTGAGGAATGGATCCTCAGAAACTAATTTGTTGGGCTCTCATTTTTTTGGATAATCTCAATTACTTAATGGTTTACAAAAATAATTCTTCATTACTTTCAGAACATGTAAATTTGATTTTGTAACACAGGAAAGTGTTTATCCCTTAGTTGATTTTACAAAGGGTTAAATGGTGGAGGGGTTAAATATATTCTTGTGAAGGAGATGGATGTTTGGGATGGATGATGACATAAAATGAAAATGGGATAGAAGGGAAGAAGTATGTAGAAGGGGAATCCTTAATGGGAGTAGTTAGAAGTCTAGGGACATGAAAATCAGGTTGAGATGGTGTGTAGTTAGGAAGGGTAAAAGATCGGGTTATGCTATGGTAGTGTAGGGTTCCCTAATTGACAGGGTTTCCTATCACTAGATTGGTAATCCTCCATTAACTCATCCCACCTTGCAATTTTGGGCATGATTTCAACCATAAACTATAGCTTATTTTGAGGACTAAACCGATTTGGTATAGGGACATCCCATGGATAGGGCTGCATGAAACCAATTTTATTTTCCTTAATTGAACAAGTATCTCTTACCTGCACCATGCTTAACTCCATTTCTTGAATCTATCTCGAAAGATCAATATCTTCCATGGTATTTATACCATCACTTGCATAATCTTATTCTTGTTAAACATTTTAGTTATAAAAATAACCATATGGGTCAAATAGGGTGTGGGTTATATGCATATTCTTCATAATAGGCTCATAAAATTGGTTTTGGAAGGATTTTAAAAATATGGAGGTGGAGGGTAATGATATTGTTGTTGCAACTGAGAGCTCCAAAGTGAGGGAATGAATTCATGATTTCACAACTTCATGGGAATAGGAAATGGAAAGATGGAAGGAAATGGAATGGTCTACTAGTCAAGAAAATGGGTTGTTTTAATCAAAGGAGTCATTAGATGTGCTTAGAACTACCACTAAAGGCTAAAATATCACCAAAAACGCATCAAAATTGATGAAATGAAATATAAATCTTTCAATATTGGTCCCACCTTGGCATACTAAAACTTTTAGAGATCAAAATTACACCCTTCTATGAGTCAAGATTTATGAGACCTTGCAATCGAGACAGACCTTCAAGAAGGCCGACTTCCTCTACTTATTCCTACTACTAAACTACTCCTAGGAAGGGAAATGTAGATACCTAGCACTAATATATGATCCCAAGGGACCAAGGAGAGAGGGTGATGCATAAAGGTAAATCCTACACTAAAGAGAGGTGATAGCACCAAGAAGAATAGGAAATACACTCTTCAATGTAGGGAAATGGAAAAAAATCTGAGAAAGGATAAGGTAGACATGAGTGACATAGTATAAAACATCATTCAAGACACCATTTTAATAGAGCACAATACATTAAAATCCTATAAGGAGAACATAATATGCACAATAGACCTAAAAATGTAATGAAAGGGAAGAAAATTCAATAGAAAAGAAAGATAGGATAGATCAATAGCCACAAAACAAGTATTTTATTACTTCAAATATGCACAATACACTACATTGAAGGAGAAAAGGAAAGGATCACCATGTAATATGTCTAAATATGAGGCTTATAACTCAAAGGAGAACACTTTTGCAGCACTTTTTAATGATGACCTTGCATTCTCGAAAGTATCCAACCCTTACAAATGAGTCTCTTTTTATATTTTATAGAAAATGGGGAGAGAGTGTGTGTGTGTGTGAAGGAGAATAGAGGGAAATTTGAATTTCAACCTTCACCCACCAACAACATGCATTGAATGTCTAAAAAGTTCCATTGGCAACCTTACATCACAATTCCTCCATGGTATATTTCTTATAAGTAAGAATGGGCACCATACCTCATTACAACTAGTTGTTGAGAAATATAGAATTGTTCATTTCAATGTTGGAGATGTTTTCCTCTTTTTCTCCAACCTACCCTCACATAAATCATAATTTTTAGTTACCAAATTATATATCATGAAGAGACCTTGCCAACAATATTAATTTTTACAAATTTGGAGCATATGATAAAATTTTCTACACATGCGGATCCATGAGGTCAAAGAGGAACACAGAAGCTCCAAATGTATTGCTACACTTTGCATTAAACTCATTTTATCCTTTATTGTGAGGATATAATGGTGGTATGAAGAACTTGGTGAATAAGGGAATTGTTCCATGTGTCACTTGGTTCCCTACATCCTTATCTCGCTCACAACACGCTTCAATTTATCCCTTTCACTCTTTGTATTTCCCCAGAAAAATCCATCCTACATGGAACCATTATGTTTAACCTTTGTTCCCCCGCAATTTAGATCTAATGCTTGCACAACTACGAGAGGTTCGAGATCCTAATCCTACTCTAACTTGCGAGGAGACGGGGGTAGAAGTGCAAAAATTGAAACTAACTAAAGATGGTGATGCACCAAAAGGAGTGGTGAAACATATTTGTCATGCAAATAGACACAGACCAAAGTTCACAACATAAAACATACACAGACTGATAAGGTATAATTTAGGATCTGAAATGAAGCAAATAATACAAACAGAGTGAAAAACCCATTCACAGCTTGCATTATCATTTCGAGTGTCAAAAACACGCATTACACCCTCAGAGAGGTAAAAAAAACTGTTACAATCTTTGGAGAGGTCTGATCCTTGCATCAATCACTTGCTGGAGGTGAAAGAAGAAGTCTGCTATGCCCAAAAAATGTTCCCCCTTTTTTGTGAGCCAAATCTACCTTTTACATTACATGGGTCGAGCCTAGGAGACAGAAAACGTACAAAAATGTGAGAGCCCATTCCTTCTTGACTGCAGGTGCATTAAAATGGCATGGGGGACCTTACAAACCCATACCCTATCATTTTGACCAATTACAGGAGAATGCGACCCATTCTGCATTAAATCTAGTCGCTTGAAATGTCACTTCTGGCCATGAACACGCGTCAGAGCCATTTCTCAATTTTCTCTCTCTAGACTACACCAAAATTCAAGATTAACCCCAGAATCACGTAGAGAATTTCATAAGCTTTCCGTTGATATAAAGAACGTGCAAATCTGAGCTCTGGATCAAAAGATATGGAGATCTGAAGATTTAGGGCACAAAACAGGTGAAACAGATTTTTAAATTTCTTCCCGCGCTCTGCCACCTGGATGACACGTGGCATGCATTGATTGGTCATCAGGGGGCATGGGGCAGACCTTTACTTTTAGCTTTTGGGTGAACTTCTTGCCAAATTCTCTAACTCCTCCCCGAGCTCCGCATTCCTTGCTCCATAGGACACGTGTCCTCTTTTGATTGGCTCGGGCTGACCCCTCAAACCTCGCCCTTTGAATTTTGGACTTTTCTCCTTGTGACACGTGTCATGATTTGGTTGGTCCGTGGGTCTGCCGGCTCTTTCGTCCACCGCGTCCATTTGTCCCGGATGTCCCAGTGCTTTATCTGGGACAAAAACTTCCGATCCGCCCGAAATGGGCTTCCCTGTCCCTTTTCTGCGGTGACACGTGGCGTGATATGATTGGCTCTCGGCTTTTTGGCTATCCGCGTCTTCCACGTCCCTTTGTCCCATGTCCCGTCTGTTTGGGACAAATTCCCCATTTCACCCGAACGGCTTTGGTTCGCGTCCTCATTGCGTCCCCCAAATGTCCCAGGTGTCACGTCCCCAGGATGTTCCAAAGAAAAGTTCTCCTTTCGGCGATCCGGCGGTTCGCGTCCTTCACGCGTCTTCTTGTCCCAAATGTCCCAGAGCAATTAGTCGATTTTCTTCTCCTTCGGCCGAACCGGCTTTCCGCGTCCCGCGCGTCTGGCCCGGATGTTCCTTTGCTCTGCAGACTGCCTGGTGGCCTTTCGGCCGATTCGCGCCCAGATGTCCCTCACGTCCCGACCATTGCGAGGACTAGGACTTAGCCATTTTCATGATTTTTCCTGGCCCAAGCTTGTTTTCTGCAACTTTTCACATTTTCTCAGAACTTGCTCTTTTCTTCTTGGCCGGGGAGTTAGAAAAAATGCGGGGGACCACTAGAAACATGATTTTTGCCACTGAATCAATCAATTTTCCTGGGGCTTGAGAATTCAATGCATGTTATCAAAATTTACTCTGGGGGTGAATTTTGGATAACAATTAGGACTTCAGTGGGGTACACTGCTGCTAGGTGAAAACCCGATTAGCTTAAGAGTCCATTGGGCATGGAGTTATCAAACATTCGATTTAGAATCCCAGCTGACTAAGAATGTGTAAGGAGGAAGATGGAATATCACCTGATGAAAGCAAAAGACTGCAAAACATCTCCATGGACAGCAAGTTGTGCCAAAGCACTTAGGGAAAACAAAACTAACCTACAACAAAACAATGTGCACAAGCACTTGGAGGAAAGAAAATCTAATCTAATATTTACAGAGGTAGTGAACTTCCCTCTAGAAGCAACGCTTGAGATAGATTCCATTGACTGGAATCTGCAGTTCTTCACCATCCAATGAGGCCAATTGGAAAGCATTGTTGTTCTTGCACTTTGTGACCATGTATGGGCCACTCCAAATGGCATCAAATTTTGAATGCCTTCCCGGTTTTTCTCTATCCACATCCCATTTTAACACTAGATCTCCAACCTGAAAAGATCTATCTTTGGCCTTCCTATCAAAGGTCTTCTTGATCAAAGCTTGATCCTTTTCCATTACTTGGGATGCCTGGTTTCTGATCTCTTGCAGCTCCATCAACTCTGCATACCTCACCTCCATGGGCTCAAACTCTAGCAACTCCAGCTGCTTCATGAGTTCCAACGTTGGCAACTCAAGTGACATGGGCAAGATTGCCTCTCTTCCATAGACAAGCCTAAATGGAGAGTTACCTATGGATCTTTTGGGAGTTATCCTATCAGCCCATAAGGCTGATTTCAGTTTGGTATGCCAAGACCTCTGATTCTCATCAAGAGTCCTCCTAATGATCCTCAACAAGTTCTTGTTTGTAGACTCGGCTTTGGCCATTACCACGAGGGTAATAGTTCGATGAAGTGCTTAGGTAAATACCGTTCTTGACAGCCCACTCGGTCACCTAGATCCATGAATGCCATGCATTATCGGAGATTATTGTAGCGGTACACCAAATCTGGTTGTTATTCCCTCATAAAAGTCTAAGATCTTTAGAGACTCATTTGCCTCTTTGAGTGCTCTTTTACTTCCATTTGGTGAAGTAGTGCACGTGGGTATCAAAATCCATTTGTGCCCTTGGCTTGAAATGGGATTAATGACTCGATGAAGTCCAAACCCCATTGCATGAATGGTTGGTCAACTGAGATTGGATGCAATGGGAGGGCAGCAAGTCTCTCTTTTCCTGTGAAGAATGCACAATTCTTACACCTCTTGATCCATGCATAGCAATCACTGAAGATTTTAGGCCAATAATAACCAGCCTTCATGATTTTTAGAGCTGTCACTCTTGGTGCAAAATGGCCACCAGCTGGTCCACCATGAAACTCTTCCAACACCCTTTGAATCTGATTTGTGCTAATGCATCTCAGCAGCACTCCATTCACATCTTTCTTGAACAAAACTCCATCAACAATGGCATACGGAACAGCCTGCAACCTGAAGTGTCTCCTTTGGGTCTTGTTCATCTCTGGGGGGCACAGGCCTGTACCTAGGAAGTGTATAATGCCTTGGGTCCAGCAAGGAGTGGGGGAAGCATTGTCTTCTTCTTGATTGCCACTTGGCTCATGGCTGTCTTGGACTATCAAAACAGCCTCTTCTTTGTTGCATACTTCTTTTTGCTTCCCCAAAACCAGCTGCTCACACAGTCCTTTCCCTCTTACCAGCTTGGTGACCTTGATCTCAATGTCATATTCCATGACACGGGTGATCCAACCTGCCCTTTTCTCATTCAAATCCTTGTTGAGGAGGAAGTCCTTAACTCCAGCATGTGAGACCAGCAACTGGACCTTGTTGTTTGAGATTAAATGCTTGAATTTCTTCAAGCTTCTGATTACTGCAAGCACATGCTTCTCAATAAAAGAGTACCTCACCTCATAGTCATCTAGGCTCTGGCTGAAGAAGGCAACCGGCTGCTCATCATTATCTTTGTTCTGCTGTACTAGAATGGCAAAAATAGTGTCATCACCTCCAAATGCATAGAGGATGAAATCCTTGGAGAAGTCTGGGTTGATGAGAGTTGGTGCTTGAGAGATAGCTTCTTTGATTGCTTCAAAACTCTCCTTGCCTTCTGCTTGTCCACTTAAAAGCCATGCTCTTCTTTAACATTTTGGTGATGGGCTTGACAAGGGCTGCAAAATCTGGGACAAACCTGCGGACAAAATTGATCCTTCCCGAAAGCTTTGAAGAGCCTTCTTGTGACTTGGCAATGGTAGTGCTCTTATGGCTTCACCCTCTCTGGATCAATTGCAGTCCCTCTTTCGAGACAATATGGCCTAGAAGTTTCCCCTCATGAGCCGAGGAATATGCATTTTTGGGATTGATGATACCCCAAATCTTCTACCTCTGAAATACACCTCGGATGAAAAAGGTGATCCACTGCATTTTTGGAGAATACAGTGATGTCATCAAGATATATCAAAACTATTTTATTGATCAACCCCTTGAATGCCATATCCATTGCCCTTTGGAAAGTGGCTCCAGCATTTGATAGGCCAAATGGCATCTTCTTGTAGGCATATGTTCCCCATTTGGTTGTGAAGGTTGTCTTGAACTGATCTTCCTCCCTCACCATAATCTGATTGTAGCCTGAGTAGCCATCAAGTAGTGAAAACCTTTCTGAACCAGCTACAACCTGCAATATTTGCTCCATGGAAGGGAGTGGATAATGATCCTTGAGAGAGGCTCTATTCAAATCTCTGAAGTCGACACACAACCTGATCTCTCCATTCTTCTTTACTGGGACTAAGTTGGCGACCCAACTTGAGTGTTTGATGGGGAAGATGATACTGGCCTCAATAAGCTTGCTTAACTCTTTTCTCATGAGAGGTTCATATAGGGATTCAGGCCTTTGCTTTTGCTGACAGGGCTTGGATTCGGATCCATTTCAATAGTATGTTGTGCCAACTTTGGGTTGAAACCTCTTAGATCTTTGTAAGTCCAAGCAAAGACATCTAGGAACTCTTGACAAAGCTGAACAAAATCAGATTTCTCTTGTGAGGTACTTACTTTGCCAATCTGCAATGTTTTGCCTTCTTCCACTAAAATAGGCTCTGAATCTTCACCCTTTACTTGAATGTTCACTTTCTCCTTAGAGCTGATCATTCGGGTTGAAGATTGACTCCAAGGTTATGAGGCCTTTTGGTAATTTGTTAGTTCTCAGCTGCACCACTTGGTCACCATACTGCTGATGCAGCTTGTCTTGATTCCTGGCGGAGAACTCAGCTTCTTCTTGTAGGAAATTAACAATTTGCTGATCATTCTCGAAGACTTGCCAACTTGTATTGTTATCGGAACAGTGGTCTCACAACCAATTTGATATGAGGCTGAGATTTCTACTTTTGATACTTTCTACAACATCAAATGCAGCCCCAATTGCTTTGCTTGCTCAGTCAGCGGCTTCATTCTTTTTCTTGGGATGGAATTGATGCTAAAAGCTTCAAAATCTTGATAAGATCCCATACCTGATTTTTGTAGTTCTTGAACAGATCATTTTTGGCAGCATTTTTTCCTTTGACTTGGTTTACAATCAGCTCACTATCACCAAATACTTGTAAATTCCTGATGCCTTTCTTCATTGCCCAGTGCAGTCCATGAATTAAGGCTTCATACTCAGCCGTGTTGTTTGAACAGGAAAACTGGAAATGGAAGGCTGAGTAATACCTTATACCTTGCGGTGAAATGAGCATAGCTCCTCCTCCTGCACCTTGTCTACTCCTTGACCCATCAAAGAACAATTGCCATACTTCATTCTTGTCTTTGTGATCCGGCTTGGTGATGCTGGGGAGAGGTTGATTCTCTTCATGTAAACAATAAACTCCTAGCGCGAGATTCTTACTTCTTCTTAGGGATCAAAAGCATGTATCTTGTTTGCCCATTCATCAAGAGTTAGATCCGGGATACTTCCAACCTTGGTGTCAGCCTCATCAGTGCTAGGGTGATCTTCTTGATCAAATGCTGAGCAATTGGCATTAATCTGACTTGGAGTGTAAGGCTCAATATGGAAGTTTGCAATAGGTTCGGATCTGATTGTGGCCTTAGTTCCATATCTTGTTCTGAATAGCATGTGTGACCAATCAGCAAGAAAATACCCCCAATCTTGGCTGTGAAGTCCCTTGACAAGCAAAGGGCAAAGAGTGGTGGAAGGTCTATGATTGATACATCTTGTAAAACAACAACATTTGGACATGCGTGCAAGGTAAGACTCAAATTTCTAATCACTCCAACTGTTGCTATTGCTGTCCCATCTAGCTGCACTACCCCTTTAGATGTTATTTCATCTTTGGAGCCCTAGTGATCAGCTATCTGTTTAGGCATTCTTGAGCTACTTGCCCGAGTCTATCATGCAATTATGTACTAGCTGATTTCCATGATTAATGAAACATAGAAAGGAGGGGCTTGACATTTTACCTTGTTGCCCTCCATGACTTCCTTCAGGCTGGGCAGCATTTGTAAGCACTTTGTCTTGCATCTGAACCTGCTGATTCGAAGTTGGCCAATCCTTCATGGCAGCTTGCAGTAGATCTCTTTGGCCTGGGATAGATAGGGATTCCCACATTGATATGTTGACGTTTGTCTTCTTCATCTGATCAATGATACTGAATGGTGATGAAGGATCTCTCTGTTGTCCCTTGGTTTGCACATTTACTCCTTGCACGTGGGCAGCAATAGCTGGCATTTGAGTTGGCCTAGGGGCTGTTCTTGGCTGCCCTTGTGCATTTGAAACTGGACTTTGCTTGCCAATCATTTGTGGAGCCGTGGAAGGTTGTGGATTGGCTGGGGCTAATGGTTGTTCTTCACCCAAATTTCTCCTCTTTGACCTTGTGTTGGCTGCAACACCTTGAGAAACTACTTGATTCATGCCACAGAAATCTTCTGCTTGCCAGTTCACCAATGTGGTGTCATTTGGGGCTGATTGCTGTTGGAATGTTTCTTGTTGTTGACTGTTTCCTTGACTTCCCTCGCCCTCCACACCAGTAGTTGTCACCATTAGTGCTTGATTGAGAGCACCATTGAAACACATGGATTGGTTATGAGGCTCGTTGCATGGAAAGCACCAATCATATTCCTGAGCAATGTTGTTTTGTGTTGGCACTAATGCCTTAGAGGCAGATATGGCATTTGGATTATAGGGCTGGAATGGTCTATTGGCAGGAGGCCTTGTTTGATTCATATTTGCAGCTGGATTAGGTGGTCTTTGTGGTTGGTATGGCTGCCTATTAGGCTGAGCTTGGGGTTGATAAGAAGGTCTGAAACCTTGGGCTTGTTGCCTCTTGAGAGTAACTAGCTCATTGCCTAGGTTTTGCAATTGCTTCATGACCTCTTGAAGCTCATTTGGGGCACTTGGAGATGAAGTGGAAGCTTCATTTGAACTCTGATTTCTAGGAGTGGGAGAAGGAGCCAAATTAGGTGCTTGATGGGTGTTTGGGCTCTCTAAACTTGGAAACAATGGCATGGGAGGTCTAGGGGCAAGTTTGCCAGCTTGGATTAAACAATTTTCAGCCCTAATGGCAATGCTATAAGCCATAGGGATAGTTATGCCTCCCATGGACTGAATCAACATAGAAATATCAGAATTTAAAGCTTTGAGATAGTATAGAAAAGCACCTTCTGCTGTTGGCCTGACTGCCACTGGAATCCTCTCCCAAGTTTTTTGAAATCTGAAGTTGAAATCGGTCAGCTGCTCATTGGGAGCCCTCTTGATGGTTGTTAGCTGCTCCAAAAGAGACAAGTTGTCTCCCTTCTCTCCAAATTGCTCATGAAGTGCAATACACAGCTGATTCCAGTTTGTGATAGAACCAGCTCCAAGGCTCCTAAACCATTGTAATGCTTTACCCTTGAAGGAAGATGCCAGTAACTTGACAGCCACTTGCATTTCATTGATTTCATGAATTGCACAAAGGTTAGCAATATCTTTAACATGATCACACAGAGTAGTCGATTTTCTCCGGTGAAGTAGGGAATGTTCTTGAGGCTGCAATAGGAAGCTGGATGTTGTGCATTGAGAGCAAGTGGGCTGCTTTGCTGTGAAGTTGACGTAGGGATTGTTACGAGCCATTCTAATTGGTCTTAAAACCCTTGTTGGTGAATGAAAGGCCTACGAGTGGAGGAGTTGAGAGAGTTACATTTGGTGGAGATGGAGACCTTTGAATCCTTCTTCCTCTTTGCCTTCTTCTTGGAGATAATTGCGGGTATTCAAACAACACTTCTTCTTCTCCAACTCTTGACCTTGTGGTGATTCTTCTCATGAGTTTTCGAGGCTGCACTTGGAACCAGTTGGTTCTTCCCCTTGGAGTCGCGGATATGCAAATAATAGCTCTTTTAAGCAAGAAAAATGCAGCGAGATGCACATCAACCTTGCTGATAAAAATGAGACCTCTAGTCCCACCGGCAGTGTGCCAAAACTGTTGTTGCGGGGCTCACGGCACCCTGGATGCGGATCGGGCTTCTAGGTTGATCACTCTAGCATCCGGTGTGATTGCACAACATGGAAACCTCTCTCCAGCGTGGGACTTGTGGCGAGAGAGAGAATCTCCAGATTAGAGGTTGGTTCCTCAAACTCCTCGATTTAGATCTAATGCTTGCACAACTACTAGAGGTTCGAGATCCTAATCCTACTCTAACTTGCGAGGAGACGGGGTAGAAGTGCAAGAAATTGAAACTAACTAAAGATGGTGATGCACCAAAGGAGTGGTGAAACATATTTGTCATGCAAATAGACACGAGACCAAAGTTCACAACATAAAACATACAGGTGATAAGGTATAATTTAGGATCGAAATGAAGCAAATAATACAAACAGAGAGGAGTGAAACCCATTCACGAGCTTGCATTATCATTTCAGTGTCAAAAACACGCATTACACCCTCAGAGAGGTAAAAGAAAATATTACAATCTTTGGAGAGGTCTGATCCTTGCATCAATCACTTGCTGGAGGTGAAAGAAGAAGTCTGCTATGCCCAAAAAATGTTCCCCCTTTTTGTGAGCCAAATCTACCTTTTACATTACATGGGTCGAGCCTAGGAGACAGAAACGTACAAAAAACATGAGAGCCCATTCCTTCTTGACTACAGGTGCATTAAAATGGCATGGGGGACCTTACAAACCCATACCCTATCATTTTGACCGAATTACAGGAGAATGCGACCCATTCTGCATTAAATCTGGTCGCTGAAATGTCACTTCTGGCCATGAACACGCGTGTCAGAGCCGTTTCTCAATTTTCTCTCTCTAGACTACACCAAAATTCAAGATTAACCCTAGAATCACGTAGATAATTTCATAAGCTTTCCGTTGATATAAAGAACGTGCAAATCTGAGCTCTGGATCAAAGATATGGAGATCTGAAGATTTAGGGCACAAAGCAGGGTGAAACAGTTTTTAAATTTCTTCCGCTCTGCCACTGGATGACACGTGGCATGCATTGATTGGTCATCAGGGGCATGGGGCAGACCTTTACTTTTAGCTTTTGGGTGAACTTCTTGCCAAATTCTCTAACTCCTCCCCGAGCTCCGCATTCCTTGCTCCATAGGACACGTGTCCTCTTTTGATTGGCTCGGGCTGACCCCTCAAACCTCGCCCTTTGAATTTTGGACTTTTCTCCTTGTGACACGTGTCATGATTTGGTTGGTCCATGGGTCTACCGGCTCTTTCGCGTCCACCACGTCCATTTGTCCCGGATGTCCCGTCTTTATGCAGGGAAAAAACTTCCGATCCACCCGAAATGGGCTTCCCTGTCCCTTTTCTGCCGGTGACACGTGGCGTGATCTGATTGGCTCTCGGCTTTTCCGGCTATCCGCGTCTTCCGCGTCCCTTTGTCCCAGATGTCGTCTGAAGTTCCCATTTCAAATTCTTCGAACCGGCTTTTCCATCCCGTCCTCGGCCCACGGCCCAAATGTCCCGAATGTTATGCTGGAAAAAACTTCCCCATTTCGGCCAAACCGGGCGGTTCGCGTCCTTCGCGTCTTCTTGTCCCAAATGTCCCAGAGCAGTTAGTCGATTTTCTTCTCCTTCGGCCGAACCGGCTTTCCGCGTCCCGCGCGTCCCGATGGCCGGATGTTCCTTTGCTCTGCAGACTGCCTGGCGGCCTTTCGGCCGATTCGCGCCCAGATGTCCCTCACGTCCCGACCGTTGCGAGGACTAGGACTTAGCCATTTTTCATGATTTTTCCTGGCCCAAGCTTGTTTTCTCAACTTTTCAAAATGCAAGTGCCCCAAGATAATTGTAAGTTCCCAAACATGAAAAATACATGTTTTCTCTCATTTCTTCATTAAGATCCCATGAAATTTCCCAAGAATACTGGATATGTTAGTTATCCAATTTTGCCAAGGGAAATTGGATAACAACAATCAAAACACATAAAAAATAATGAATTTATTGCAAAAGGGTGCAAGAATGGATAGATCCAATCGATTGTAAATTTCCATGGCTAGATTATATAAGCAATTGTATAGTCTTACACCAACTCAATTTCGAATTTCAATTTTAATAACAAAGAATCTACAATTTTTATCTACCTTTTCCACTTGTCAACACATCTAGATTTCCTCTATTCTAACCTATATAAATAATTTTTCATCTCCTCTTGTGCATTTGTGATATCATTTCATTGTTTATCATTATTTCAAGTATTAATGTGTTATTATGATTATAAGTGATTAATAATTAATTAATTAGATTAGAATATTATCATGTAACACGTCCTCGATCCTATATTGGTATTCACTTTTCATAACACAATTTAATTAGGAGTAAACACCTATAAGAGATATTATTCACCACATGGATTCAATTATAGGATCAAGTTTTCTAAACAAGGGAACCTACGGGATGATGATGAAAGAGAATGTGGAGATTAAAAAGTAAGTCCAAGAATTTTTAGAGAGGGGACTCGTTAGAGAGAGTCTAATCCTATGCATAATGCTAGTAGTTCTAGCATCGAAGAAAGGAGATGAGTGGTGTATGTGTAATAATTTGAGGTCCATTAATAATAACACCATTAAGTACATGTTTTCATTGTCGTACATGGATGATATCGTGTATTGTTTGAGAAAAGCAAAGTATTTTAGAAAGATTGACTTGAAGAGATAATATCAATAGATTCGATATAAGGGAAAGAGATGAATGGAAGATAACATTTAAAATTGAAGATGGATTATATGAGTCATGTGTAATGTAGTTCAGATTGAGCAACACCAAGTAATTTCATGAGGTTGATAAATCAAGTCTTGAAACCATTTTTAGGAAAAAAATTGATCATGTACCTATAGACACTAAATCACACACTTTGGGTATTTATCTTGTCCCGATAACATACTACTATTCATATGATTAAAAAGTGAGAAAAGTACTAATTGATCACTATATTTGGCCTCTTTGTTTGGTTTTTGTTCTCTCTTTGTCTTACAAACCTTCCCGACCAGTCTAACTTTTGTTACTTCAACATATCTGAATCTGGACATCAATTCCCGGCGAGGATGCCAATGCCCGGTGCACCCCCGTCCCCTGGGTAGCCCAACCTCCTTTTACTTTGATCACATCTTTTAGGTCCTTTCTATCTCATTAGAATATGTATTCCTTACTAGTCACCTTTTAGTGGTTAATTACGAAATTCAAACAAGGGAATCATACAAATATAAATATATGTGATCATAATAAAGGACCAAACACTAAGAATCATCTATCACCACTTAAGGTTACATCCAAAGGAATTTACAAGAGCAGTTAACCATCCATATATCATTCCACACAAGGGAAAAGGAATACATTTTCTACATACACTTCATAGGAGGGGAAATTAATTTTTCCACATCTATCTATATTTTTACATCTACTTATTTCTCACTTTCAAGTGCAACTTGCACAAGTGCTATACAGGCATGATTATTCACACATACACACAAAACTACACGGATTCTAAAATGTAGTGCAGCACCTGGATCATAAGTTCACTTAGTCGAGTGACCACCGGGTCACGACTCCCCATTTTGCATATTTTTCTTTTTAGGATTTGATTTGTTTTGACGTTTTGCGTGATCTCTTTCTTCTTGCGCTTTTAAGTAAATAAAAAAAAATTATAGCAACACACAAGTGATCAAAAGTGACATTCAACAAACATCTCACAACCCTGTAAAGATAATTTTCTGATGTTTTGAGAAGTCACAGGAACCCAGAAGATGTTTGCAATGCCCTAGGTACCCCTTACCCATTCTAGGCACCCCAATCCAAGAGGATCCTCGAGTCACACAATTTTTTGAGATTCAATGTGACACTTCCCTCCTCTTGTTCATTAGTTCATCATCTCAAGGTATAGTCAAGTATATTTTTGAAATAGATAAGTATTATATCTCTACATTTGTAACTAGGGTTTCAAATTTAAATTGCTTATTTTCTTGGATCAAATCTGTACTTTATTACATATTTATTTATCATTGTTGTTACATATTTAGATTTAGCATTTATTTATTTCAATATTTTCTTACTCATTTGGTGAACCTGTCATTTAAACACTTGTAGATATTAATTTTTCATTATATCCAGTCTTCTTCATGATGGCTTCTAAAGTCTCTCAAGTCCCCTCACTTCATTTTCTTAAAATAAACCCATCTTGTAAATATTGTCTCCACAAATCCTTAGAGACTATGTATCTCCTATCAACATGCCACCTCCACAAGTTAGTGTTATCTTTGATCATCTTTCTGATGATTATCTTGGTCCTAATTCCAATTAATCTATTTGCAAAATCCATTCAAGATATACATTCTTTATTTTAAGATGAATTTTAGGCTATAGAATCCATGATTATCTCTCTTAAATCTTAAATTCAGCATCTCAAGGATACTTCTCAATATAATGTTATTTATTCTCTTGCATTTCATTCTAATCATATGTATTCTACATGCACACACATCAATTAATCCCAAGTCTTGTTGTTCCTTGCACCCCTCAAGTTTAATCTCACTAATAGGCAATAAGATATTATTTCATAACTCCTCACTCATCAATTCATCATATTGTCATCTACTCATTACTATCCTTGTTATAGGCTTCCAAAATATCAAGTTCATCCATATTGCAATTATCATCAAATCAATGGCCATAAATAAAATGATTTTTATTCTCTCAAGTGAAAAATTGGCCACCTTAAGCATTATGGGCTCATTTAATTTTCTACACAAAATGCTCCTACATCTTCATCTCCAATTACTACATCCCAATGGGTTCCTAAATTTGATTCAAATATATCTAGTGAGCATCATTCCATTGTTACTTAGGTTCCTTCTACAATAATTCAAGTTCCTTCTAAGAAAATACCTCATACAAGAAATATAACACCTCCTCCTCTCAATTATTCTACCACATTACCAAGTCAAACTAAGTAATCACCTCTCAACATCAGTAATATGTCACCTCCTTTTACTAAGCTTCTACAATGTTAACTAATAATCCACCAATTCAATAGCCAATTATTTTTTTCAAAGAAAATACTCTTTCTAATATGCTCAGGACACATTTCAATCTCCGCCACCATTTCATGGTCCTACTACTACTTCTACCTACCATTTTGTTAGCTCTCTCTCTTATCATGACACATATAATGCTCTCCCATAATAGCATGGTATCTCTTGTGTCACCACATATATCTCCATTGTCATACACTTCAGGGAATCACACTTATTCTCCCACCTTCTAGCATTATCAATTGTTTCTATCATACTTAACACTTCAAGATTTATGATTCATCTTTCTAAGCACTTTCAAACCCTTTGATACATGCATTTTATCATCATTACCCAATGACACACTCTTGTGCTACAGTCCACACTTGATCGTTAAGGGCATACTATATACATGAACCTCTCACACACTATATTTTTCACATGTCACACATTATTCACACCTATTTCTCATGGATTCTATAACACATCATATGTATTAGACACTATTCACATTCATGAGACATATTTCTCGCGTCTATTTTTACACATTGTGCTCATTACCCAATGGAGCACTCTAGTTCCACAATTCATACTTGACTCACTGAGGTTTTAAATATAAAATTTACCTCACCTCAATCACACTTTCTACACTTTATGCTTTTACAATCATATCTTTCTAGTGCACAAATCAAACCATTTCCCGATGAAGAACTCTTTTTCTATGGTTCATTCTTGACTGTTGAGGGGGCATGTATAAATGAATTTAATCTCTCATTCATACTCATTCACAATCATTCTAGGGGCATGTGGATCTTATCACATTCACTTTTCATTCCAGTCCATCTCACTCATCCACAACATATTGCATATCTTAGTCGTACTTAGTCTTTCTTGCATTTACTTGTTACATGTAAACTTTATTACACATGCTAGATAAATACTTTGTATGTCATCATTTTTCTATATACACGTGTGTGTTCACTTTCCTTATAGTTTTTATCACATACTCTAAAGATATCTTTACGCATAGTATGGCTTCTTGAGCAAGACTCTCTTACCAATCCTATAGCAGACTATCGAGGACATCCAATTTCATATACACTACGGTGTTATTGTTTGATTTTTCATAGCACATTACTATATCAAATTATACATGCTTTGACATACTTTCTATCTTTCTAACATACTAACGGGTGCTTCATATGTGCCATTTTTCTTATAGGTCTATTTTTCACCATGGTTTTCTCACATTACTCTACTTGATATTTTTTATTACTATTTTCCATTGTATGTTGTTATTTGAATTTTTTTCCCTTTGTCTTATGTGTAAACTATGTGATTTAGGCCACATTGGCCTTGATTGTATTGCAACATCATGAGTGATGTCCCATGTTTGAAACCCATGTTTCATGGTCTACTCTTTACGCCTTATTGTTTGTCTTCTTGCGTATCATCTTCTTGCTTGCTAGCTTATGATTACCTTCTCGCATGTGTGATTATATTTCTTGCACTAATACTTGTTTCATATCCATTTTATTTTGTGTTTTCCTTGGTTACTACCAAGCAAGACTCCCTCACCCCGCAAGGCTTCAAATTTAGCATAGTTTCTAGGCCTCCTTTTTCGAATACTCCTTTTGATTTCGTATGCAACCAAAACAAGGGGGCATCCATTCGGTGAATCACTCACCTCATACAAAGTTTAACAGTCACAATAGAGTAAAGCTTAGTTCACAATGCGCACAAAACTTAGTCTCAGCAATGACCTAGAATCTAACTTGGGTCCTTAGCACATGATATACATCAAAGAATAGCTGCATATAAATAGTATCACTTGGGTACCCCCGACCCTTATTGGGTGTTTGTAACCAAGGGGCAAGCATAAAGTTTTTCTCGAGTTCATTATAGTTCACATCAGTTTACAAAATGACTTTTACAAGACAGTAGTCCTTCAACACTCAACATGCATTCACTACACCTTCTTTACTAATATCTCGAATGGATTGGATTTTCAAAAACCATATGTAGTGGTGTTTTTACTTTGGGAAGAATTCAAAGGTTGGATAATAAAACTACACTTTTCTTCCTACACTTCTTCCACACTTTGCACACTAGGCATTAGATTTCCCAAAAAACTCACACTTAGTGCAATTGGTGTAAGATCACCCAAAAATCATTCTTCTACATCATCTTATGGATCCTTTCTATCTCTTTCACTCATCATAGATTAGGTTCATGTGTTCCTTTTTACATTTTTACTTACTTTCTTACATATTTATTAAGCATTTTGATCAAATTTTTCATATATACACGTATTTGACTACTTGTTTGTTCTTCTCTTTTATAGGTTCGTCCTTATGGGAAGTAGTAGTCACATCAAGCTACACCAAAAATAGGTAAAACATGACATTTACGCATACACTCTCACACTAAGTTCATCATCATCATTTTTCAATTCCTCTTATTTTTTTCACTCCACACTTTTCCTTGTCTCTTGGCACACTTTTTCACCATCGATCTACATGGTTATTAGGTATGCATCTCTTATCTAATTTATATTATCGATCATTATCTCAACAACATAAAGTGGGGGAAAATTTAGATGTTATAACATGCACTTTAGGTATTTATCTAGTCCTGATCACATACTACTATTCATATGATTCCTAAGTGATAAAAGTACTAATTAACCATTGTCTTTGGCCTCTTTGCTTGCTTTTTATTTTCTCTCTTTGTATTACACACCTTCCTGCCCATCCTAACTTTCACTACTTCAGCATCTCTCGACTATGGACACCAACATCTAGCTAGGATGTCGGTGCCCAACTAGGACATCAATGCCCATGTCCCCTCTGGGTGCCCCCGACCTCTTTGTACTTTTCTCACATATTTTGGGTCCTTTCTAGCTGTTGGGAATATTTATTCCTTACTATTCATCCTTTTAGTGGTTTGTTACAAAATTCAAACAAGGGAATCAAATAAGTATAAAGATATATGATCATAATAAAGGACCAAGCTCTAAGCATTATCTATCACCACCTAAGGTTGCATCCAAAGGAATTTATAGGATCATTCAAGCATCCATGTAGCATTCTACACAAGGGAAAGGAAAAACATTATTTAGATACACTATATAAGAGGGGAAGTTCATTTTTCCATGCACACATCTATCTACATTTTCTACATATAGTTATTGCTCACTATGAAGTGTAACTCGCGTAAGAGCTACCTAGGGCATGATTCTTCACACACACATAGAACTACATAGAGTATGAAATATAGTGTATCACATGGATTGTAATTTCACTCAGTAGGGTGACCACTGGGATCACGACTCCCCATTTACATATTTTTCTTTTTAGGATTTGATGTGTTTTGGGGTTTTACAGGTGCTCTTTCTTATTGTAGGTTTTAGAGAATAACAGTGAAGTACAGTGATACATATGTGATCAAATGTGGCATCTAAAAAACATCTTGTGGCCCTATGAATATCATTTTTGAGTTTCTAAGTAGTCATAGGTCACTAGTAGAGGTCTATAATGCCCCTAACCTAGTCCAGGTAGATCCTGCAATGTACAATTTTTTGAGCTTTGGTGCGACACTTCCCTCCTCATTTTCATCAGGTCATCAATTTGGCATAGTCTAGGATTATTTGTGAATCAAATAAGTATTTTATCCCTACATTTTCAACTATTTTTTCAAATTTAAATTGCTTATTTTTTTGGATCAAATATGTACTTTATTACATGTTTATTTATCAAAGATTGTTACACATTTAGATCTAGCATTTATTTTAATATTTTCTTAATCGATTGCCTAGATGATATTATGATTTTCAACATGACGTGTGAAGAGAATTTTCTACATATCGGGAAGTGTTACGTAGACTGCAAGAAGAGAATTTTATTAATCTTAAGAAATGTAGATTTATGCAGAATAATTTGTGTATATGGTATTTGTAATTTCTTGAAAAGGATTGAAGATAGAGCCTAAAAAGGTAAATTAAACTATGGATTGACCATCACCAATGAGTGATATTAAAGCACAAAATTTTCATGGGTTGGATATATTTTACCACAAGTTCATCATGAACTTTAGTGGTATATGTGCACCGATTACAAAGTACATGAGAGAGGTGATAGGAAGAATTTTTTCTAGAGCACAAGAACAAAAAAGAAATTTGTTTAGTTGAATAAAATTATAATAGAATAACCAATATTGTAATTTTCATATTTCAAAAAATTATTTTAGGTGGATTACAATGTTAGTGGCATAATCATTGGTGTAGTGCTGACTTAGGAAGATAGAACTATTACATTCTTTAATGCAAAATTTAATGATGCAAAGATGAAGTGTTGTGTTTATGTTTATGAAATTGTGTAGGAATTGAAGAAGTGGAGACATTACTTGTTGCCAAAATATTTTTGGTTAGACATGGGCCATCAAGCATTTAAGTTCATTAATAGTTAGGAAACTTGAACTAAAGGTATATAAAGTGATTGGAGTGCCTATAAGGATACACATTTGTATTGAAGAATAGGAGCACAAACTATAACAAGTTTTTTGATGAACTCAATTGGTGTAATGTTTTTTGACAAAAATGAGGATAGAAGTTGTGTATTTTAAATTCATGAAGGAGATATATCCACAAGATGAAGATTTTATATTAGTATGGGAGGCATGCACAATACCTACAAGTGTTAACATGACCCTTGGTTATATTATTTTGTGCAATAATTATTGTTAGTCAAGGGAATACAATTATGCATTTCAAAAGGATTAATTCAAGAAACTTTAATAAGGGATACACATTGTGGAGGATTAACATGGAAATTTTTCTTAATAAAACCTTATCACAACTAGGGGAGAGTTATTTTCGGCCAAAAATCAGTTTGTATGTACAAAAAAATTTGTAGAAATGTCATGTTTGTAAATTGGATAAAGGAGAATGTATGGTTGTATCAACCTTTTCCCATTTCATGGATGCCTTGGGAAGACATAAGTATGAATTTTAGTATGAGTGCTCCCATAACATATAGGGGTTTTGATTCCATTTTCATAGTGGTGGATATATTTTCAAAGATGGCACATTTTATTACTTATATAAATACTAGTGACACAATAAACAATATAAATCTATTCTTTTAGGGAAATTGTGAGACTGCAAGGATTATTGTGTAGTATAGTGTCTGACCAAAACTAATTTTTTTGTCATTTCTTGTGAACATTGCGTAAGAGGCCGCGCTAAATACAAAGTGATAATTCAGTTTTACATAACATCCAAAAACTAATGGATAGATAAAATTTGTGAATATAAGCCTTAGATATTTTATTGGATACTTGGTCAAAGATAAGCTAGGAAACTAGGATTTGGATTTAACACAAGAAACAACATAATTATAACAATTCAATTAAATAGGATTATAGGGAAGAAACCATTCCAAATAATATATGGGAATAACCTAAGAGAATTTTTGGAGTTTAGATACTAACCATATAATGAAGATTAGTGGTGAAGTAGGAAACTATGTAGAACACACATAGGAAGTGCACCAACAAGTGCACAATAATTTATAAAATATGAATCCATAATATAAACAATGTGAATATGAGAAGAAAAGAGAAATTAAAAATCAAATTGGAGACATGGTCTTGACATATTTGGAGAAGGAGAGGTTTCTATAAGGAACTTACAATAATCTTAAGTGGAAGAAGATATTACCATATAAGGTCAGTAGGAATTTTTCACATAATGTTTGTGAGATTGAATTATCTGAAGGTGTTGATATCTATAACATATTTAATGTTACGGATCTATATCTATACCACACAATACAAGAATATGAAGATGAACCTAAAACAATATATCTAGTAGAGTAGATTGGAGGAAACATATGCTAGAGTGATTATGATTACATAGAAGAAACAATAGATACTATAACCAAGAAGACACACAATAAGGAGGACATTGAGTATTTGGTCAAGTAAAAAGGGATGAAGATTGAAGGGGTGACTTATCTAAGTGTTGTAGATGTCATGAAATGTGGTATGTTGGTTCCTTGAGTAGGATCTTAAGTTTTCAAAATTACCCAAGGTGTATGACGTAGGAACATCTGAGCTCACAAGAAATCTTGTGTCAACCAAAACATTTGCACATTATATTCAATTGTTGTTTTCATTCTGTAGAGAATTTTATGTTGTTACTTGAGTTATGTAATGAAAAAATACATTTCTAAAGAGGCATTGAGTCTTTTGATGTATTCTATGGAGTACACAAGTCCTTAACACAATTTTGTAGAATTAACATTTCTTCTACATAAATTTTGGTCTATTGTACAATATAATTCATGTAATCTTATTAGAGCCACTAACTTAGAATAAATGAGCAATTAAAGGGATAAGTTATGAGAAAGACATAGTGGTTATGTTCATATCTGTTTTTGGGTCATTTAGGTCCTTTCATTTGAATTTTATAGAATTAAGAGTCTGAGAAGATGGTATGAATGACTATATAATTAATAACAACCACCTTAATATATTAGTTACAAGTTTGAGGAATTGATCTTGATGCTTAAAGGTGTAAACATCCTAATTAGATTTAACATTAAACCTAATCGATTTTTTAGTGAATTATTACAATAAAGGATGTAAGTGTTAGCAATAAGTGATTATTCTTATTAATCATCTTCCAACATTAATTATCACAATCAAAATAACACTTTTGTACTTGTAATTGATATGCTAAAAAGATATGAACTTAGAAATATGGAGGAATGATTTCACTTAGCTAATTATATATGATTATGGAAGTTTCTAGGAGGATGCACTACAAGAACAAGGATATATGGACTTGACTCAACTTTACTATAGAGACTTATACTGTGTAAAATTACCTAGGGAAGGGTTATAAAACTCATTAGGGTCATACCGTATAGTCCTGCACATATTGTATGGTATTATACTTGGTTGGTTTTAGGTTATATAACTTTCTAAAAATTTGATTATCTAAAACTCTTTGTTTTATTCAAACCCTAGTTTCCAATCATGTTATGAAACTCTCTAAGCGTTATGATCATCATCTCAAACCCTAGTCATAGATAAAAAGTCATGAAAAAGATATATTAGTTAAATTGTGGGAACTATATACCAAAAAAGTACATTTTATTCTGATTGTACTCAACTTCTCGAGATCGTGATGAGACAACAAAATGAGAAAAATAAAGTGGAAATAGGATGGGTATGTGTGGCATAGATAGATTAGGTGAGAATGTAAGTGGTGAGAGAGCCTATGATCAAACAAAATGAAAACTCTCAACTTGCAAGTTATTAAATTTCTCATCAAGGGAATCAAATTCTTGTCTAACCTCTCGAGGGGGTGATACTACAATCAAAATGATAGTTTGATGTATTTATCACCAATGTCGATAAGGCTAAGGATTCCTTGACTGGTTTCCAAACTTAGGGAATTTCCCTTTCACCTCCATATATGCCTCTTTAGAGAGGGTCATGCAAGAATGAGAGGGGATGTTTTAAAGGAAAACTAGGGGTTTTGTCACCTAGCCTAATTTTCTTGTTCAACCCAATGTTTTTGGATATGGTCATCATTGAGAGTATCCCAGGTCTATGTCTCCTTGGTATTCTTCAATGCCTAATGGGTGGATGATTGGTTTGAAAATCCTTCTATGAGGTTTAGGCTGGCCTAGAATTCTCATATGGGACACCAAATCAAGAGAAAGGTGAAAGATATTAGACAATCAATAGAATATGGGGGCCAAGGACTAAGTATGAGTAATCTAAGCCACTAGTTAGTGGGGTGTTGCATTATTTTTAATGTTTAAGCAATTTTAAGTTCCTAACTTTACGTAAGTAATGTAAATGAGTTTAAATTAAATAAAATACGATCAAATTACCTTGTAATTTAATGAAACTACATTCACTAATACTTAAATAAAGTGCACATTAATTACACTAATTCTTTTTTATTGTTTTGATGAAGCTTTTGAAATAAAATAAAAGAATTAAAAATATAAATTCCTAATGTTTTTTTAGTATTTTACAAGATCAAATTAAATAATTAAAATAAAAGAAGCTAAGTCTCTAAAATATTTTTGTAATTTTCTCATTTTAAATAAAATAAATAAAGAAACAATACTACGAGACATGGATAGAGAGAAATAATTAAAATAAAAGAAATTACTTCTAATGAAATGAACTAAAATATAGAATATCTTGATGTAGTTATTATTTTGTTGCAATTGTATAAAAACAATATTATAAACACAAATTGTACTCAGAATTTATTAATCTAGGTAAAGTGAATTTCTTCTAATAGGAATTTTGTCTCGGGTTCTTTGAAAAGAGAAAAAACTTCTTGGAAGAAATTTCTTCTTTGTTGTAAAACTTTCCTCAGAGAGAGTGAATTTGAAACATATGGGATGATAATAAATAAATAAATAAAATAAGATTGATCGCATTATATTTTTCTCCAATATTTTTCTCGTGTAGATCCAAAAGGATAAGTAGGGAAGAGGATATCAACAAAATATTTATGCAAGAAATGTCTTAAAAACAATACTGAACAAAGAATGAATCTAGGAAGTGATGGAATCTTCCACTTCTATTAATCTAAAAAAATGATTTTATTCTAATTATAGAAAAGATTTAAAATAATTTAATTACACCTCTAACCTAGTTACTAATGTTCTATGATAACTTCCCAGATGTGAATTTTCATTTATTATCTCCTCATCTTTGTGTCCTTCTCTATAATTAATGTCAAGTTAATCCCGTGATGTGCAAACATTGGTGCATAACAAAGAAAAAAACAAATTGGTTGTTGTTGTCTTTGTTGCGAGAAATGGATGAGAGCATGTAGCGAGAAAGAAAAGAGCAAATAACTAGTTATCTATGTGGTCCCTCTAAATTTCAAAAGTATAACACTTCACCAAAATGTAAGATATCCAACCCATCATATGGGTAAAAATGGATTTTATAAAATCTTGGGAAAGAATAAGTCCAACAACAAGTGTCAATAAAGAAATGAAAAATCACCCAAATGAGGTACAGTCAACTTTATAAACATAGTAAACAAGGAATTGAATTCCAATATGAATCCAAACATACTTAAAATAGACAAAATGGATGAGAAATGAATGAGAAAATCACTCCTAAAATCCAAACATGAGTTGAAAAGTGTGTGTTTTAAATTTCAGTTTTAAGGAAACAGGACCATCGTTGTTGAAAAAGTGGGAATTTTGTAACCATTGTGGTGGTTATGGAACCTTCACAAAAAAATCTCAAAAGGGGTAGAAAGTGGCCTACGGATAAAAAATGAATTACTTAACTTGGAAAATAAGACAAACTACGACATGAGAAACATGGAAAGGAAAAGGGGAAGGATCTAGACTATAATATTACCCCGAAATGGTTTTCTCATCATTGGAGACTTATTGTGTTCTTCCATGTTGCACCATGTAATTTTTGGGTGCATACATATTGCCCCCTTAGAAGAGTGTTTTAGCCATGAATGGGATAAAACATGATCTTCAAGAATAGTGATCCTAAATAAGAAGTCTATAAATTTAACCTTATTCAATTATTTCT
Organism: Taxus wallichiana var. yunnanensis; assembly: GCA_018340775.1. Lineage (NCBI taxonomy): Eukaryota > Viridiplantae > Streptophyta > Pinopsida > Cupressales > Taxaceae > Taxus > Taxus wallichiana. The sequence continues at coordinate 919,267,154 of CM031234.1, read as the reverse complement.
TGAAATGTTGCTAGTCGAGCCTTCTGTCACATGTAAAATGAGAGCGGGAATCAAGTGCAATAATAGAGTACAATTATAAAAATATTTTAAAATGAAAAGATAAAATCACTTACCATATGCGCGGGGTGAGAAATTTAAATGCCTTGTGCACGCCAAACTCTACATACACTCACTCAAAATATTGTTAGGAAATTCAAAATGCATTATATATATATATATATATATGTTGTTTTAGTATTTTTGAAATCATTAGTGCTCAAAACTTTTCCAAATTTAGAGCTCTAGATTTCCGGTGACCATTTCATTCGTCACTATAGTAAAAATACAAGAATTTGAACATGATGGCGAAAAATAATTCGAAGTGGAAAAGGGTCGAAACAGTGAGTTATAAATATTTATTTATTTTTACCCCAATTTCTTACTTTTATTTGGAACTATCCCTAGGGGATATTTCAAGTAAATTTATAGTCAAAATATGTGTATGGGGGTGCCTTGTAGGTTGTGTAATTTATTTAAAGTGTTTTGGTATTTTTACATTTTTCGATGTTTTTGGTTTTGAGGACATGAAAAAACTATCGGCAACATGACCACTATGGAATTTAAGAAAATGCCACCTTACATATAGCAAAGGATACACAAGCATAGCGATGCTTGCGTAATCATTGAAATGATGTGCAATTATCACTCGTGTAAGGTGACGGTAACATAACTACCATGGTGGTTGTGTAACCGCCACCTTGATAATAAGGGTGGTTTTGTAATCATCACAATTTTTGTGATGAGAAGGATAAGGAGGAAGTTTTACCTATTTTTACTAGCATTCTTATTGTTTTTGCAAGCTTGTCATACATTTATTAGAATATGACATAATCTTATTTATCTATTTTATGGATGTAAGGAGTTTATGTTAGATAGACCAGATCCATGGAGTAGGAGTGGCTTGACAGAGTGTTTTTCTTATTAACACTCATCAAGATAGGCCTCTTGGAGAGGGTGGGGATATGGAGGTTAGCCCAAACTAGACCAATTACCCCAGTGATTCATATTATTAGTGAATTCTTGACATATTGGGACATAGATCAGAACACCTTCCAATTTCATGGCATCCATAGAGATTATACTATTACACTTGAGGATGTACACTAGATACTCGTCATTCCTATCACAAGTAGGAAGTTAGTGCTAAAAATTGAAAGTTAATCGGATGAGGCCCACAAGTGGACTACTTACTTGTGTGATGCAATGGCACTTGACATGAGTGCTAAGAAGGGGGTTAGATTTTTACATATGAAGGTTCCCCTAAACCTACTTCATGCAAGGCCATCATTGGTATTTTGTATTTGGGTTTGATTGGGGACAAAGGTGGTGATAGGTTTTTATTTTGTTGAGCACCTATTATGGAGACCATTGAACAACATGGGAGGATATTTTCTTATGGTATGGATATATTAGGAGCCACCTAACATGATCTATACAAGATTTTGAGATGTGGGGCCACTTCACTTAGTCATCCCACATTAGTTATGTCATGGATATATGAGACAGTAGTCTCCTACCAGAGGGGTATTGAGATAAGCAGACCATGTAGAGATCATAGCGGAAAGATGAGTGGATATGGTCCCTCGTAGAGCCATACCATAGATAGTAGGGACACTGACCACTACAAATATGATGACCCATACATATCAAGTGATGATGGGATAGTGGGGAGGAGATAGTTGCATTGACTACCTACACATCCACTACTCGGTTAATTTACTGCAATAGTTGAGTGGATATTCATCCAGTCATATGGGTACTGTTAGGAATTCGGGACTACATAATAGTGTTATGATTTAATAAAAAAAAATCATGTACACAAGATCTAAATAATTCCCCAAAATCTACAGCAATGGAAGTATAAACTAGAATAATCCAAATCAATACAAAGTACACACACGTAACACATCATTTATTGTGGTTCACCCAATGTGGGATACCTCCACCAAAGATAGTGATCTCATATATAATACAACAAGAGTACAAACCAACTCTTTAATATAAGAATATAATGCATCTCTCCAAGAGTATCCCTCTCCTCCACATCTCTAAATATATCTCCATGAGTCCACTACTACTTTGCCTCTCAGTACACCACCAAAGAGATCTCACATAACTAGGAACTACTGCATCTCGAACTACTACCAAGTTCTTTGTGGATCTACAAACAAGACCTCTCACATGGGTCTACCATATGTGCAACTATAAATGTGCACCAAGAAGTAAGTCTGTCTCTCCATCACTTTGCGCATGTATAACCTGTGCAAACATGAAGATAACCTCCTCTACAATATCTAGATCTACATGGATCAAAATTACAATATGATCTCATGGATCTATAATACAAGATCTCACCAACATGTGGATCTACAAGAAGAAACTTTGTGTGCTTTGCATACTATGCAAGCTATTACAATGAGACAATAACTATACAAATAAAATATAGTATAATATGTTACCCTCTTCTCACCATTCATATGAACATTTTATTTCCTTCTATCTAGATCCTCTCCATGGAGAGTATTTCTTCATGTGACTGTTCTTTCTTTCTCTTCTTCTTCTTCGTCTTCATCCTCTCAATCTAGGAGAATCAAGGATCTAATTCAATCCTTCTCTTAATTCTACTTCTAAACCCTAGATTTCATGCTTATATAGGCATATATAAACTTAGGGCACTTAGCCATGCAATTACAATCAATAGATATACTTTAATGATAAAAATATATCTAATTCCCTAGAGTTAATTAAAACACTCCCGCATAGGTAACCGACATCGGTTCACCCTAACTAACATGATGGTTCATCTGTTGACCGATGGTGGTTATTATGTTGACTAATGGTAGTTCTTATGCTGACCGATGGTAGTTATTATGTTGATTGATGATGGTAACAACATGACCAATGCCGGTTACTTATCAAAACCAAGTAACCATGTAAAAATCAAGCTATTTGTGAAGCAATTCAACTCCACAATCCTAACAATCTCCCACTTGGAGATAAATTTCTGAATCTTTGTACTTGTACCTATACATCACTGTCCTCTACACACCGTGAAGACCATCTATTCTTTCCTTCAAAAATTCTCTCAAAAAATAAAAACTAGGAAGATCAAACCATCTTCTCAAACCAAGAAGATAAAAACATGACTTACCAAAGACCTGCATGAAACTACTACTAATTCATGATAACCGAGCTATCCATACATCAAGCTCCCACTGAATCATAACACCAATCCTATCATATAACCAAGCCATCATGACTAACACACCTGTAAGAGCTCCCACTCAAACTGAAGTACTGAGCTTCAAGTGCAACCATAGCCATACCTATAAAACCAACCATGTTCTCCATCCATCTATCCATGTCTTTATGCAACCACAATACAACTATCAAAAGACAAGTTAAACTAGGATATGCAGAAAAAAAAACAAGATCCTAGGTAAAAACATCCTGAATGAGTTCTACATGCAACAATGGGTGATCAATCCACAAACACCTACATAACTCAAATAAATCCAAACACTACAATCTATAAATCCAACCCTACATAAACAACTAGCATGTCCAAGGCATTCATCTGTAGATAACATAACTATCAAGGAGTAACATAGTAATCAAGAGGAAATACAAACATCCCCTACTCATGCTCAAAGAAACTAAACCATGCTCATACGCATCCATGTGCAAATAAAAACATTTGCATCATCATAAACTCAAAAAAATGAATCTATCCACATGTATAAACTCACCTATACATCCATCCATATCATTGGGCTCTCCAGAAGTGCCAAGTCTCTCACCAACTAACTCCAAAGCAATATATGAATCTTGTGCTCATCAATGTCAATAACAAACAACCATACTAAAGCATACAACTAATACCAAGTGCAAATACCAACAAACAAGTCATCAACATACTTTGCACAAATCAAACAAAAATGAAAGCAAAATAAGGGCACCATCTAAAATGGTAAATAAACATTGTTTTCAAACCTATAACCAAACTGACCACGGTTTCCCCTATAAACACGGTCACTTCCTAACCGACCACCACATACGCTACCATATGACAAACCATGGTTCATCCTAACCAACACTAGTCTCTGTAACTTAGAATATTTTCTCTTTTAACCTTTAAAAATATTTTAAAAATATCTATCATCTTCACCCAACTGAATCTAACCATCAGCTATAATCCCATAGGGATATCCATAAACCAAAAAATTAAACTTATGACATCAAAAAGTAATAAACTCAATATACTTGTGAATCTATGACTTCCCTCCAAAACCAACTAGATCCTCTGCCACTCTAAAAAGTAGCAATCTCCTCTCACTATGCATGTGCATCATGTATCCAATCCTGCAATGCCAACAACCATGGCTTGCTCCTACTAAACATGAAATTCCCTGCCACTACCTCTAACACCAAGCTCAAAAGATAATATGTCAGTGAGAAATAAAACCAGATGAAAGAAAATATAAAATGATTCCCTTCTTATTAAAGAATACTCCTACATCACAAAAGTTTGGACTTCTTGTGAAGTAGGTGAATCAAATTATTTTCATCCTATGTACTCAACATCTTTTGTTACCTACAACTGTGTCTAACCATGAATTTTCATTGAGGATATCATCCTTAGACTAGATATCCTTGTCCTCAAGATTCCACACAATTGGGAAATAAAAGTCAAACAACACCAAAAACATGGTGTAAATATGTGCACACTATCCAAACATAATATCAACTTCTCCAAAAAAGAAATAAATAAAACATGAACCATATAGAGATACCTGACCCAAAGTCTCACTGGACTAACCAAGCCAAATCCATCCTCTTTTTGATCCAAACATTGAAGTGATCAACATTGTTTTTACCTATACACACTATGTAAGAAACATGATCCTCCAAAACAGGGCATTGAACCATCCATGCCCTCTTTTATTGTAATAAACCATGTGCAAACTCTTTGTCACAGAGACCGAATATGGTTTGTTGACCATTACAAACGGCTTACCCTCTATGACCGATGTTGGTTCCTTGACTGACATCAATGCTATTGGAACTAACACAATGCCAAAAATTGGCATAGGTCACCAAACCAGGTGCCTACTCTGACCAAAGATGATAGTTGTGTTGATCCAGTTCAATTTTAAGAAGCACCCAAATCTTGCACAAAAACTTAACAGCAATAATACATGCAATAAAAATTACACCAAGATGAAATACATCACCTTACCAGCACCAAGATACTCAACCGCATCTTCAATTGAAGAACATGTTTCTCTGATGGAAACCCTATCTTCATTTTGTGCTACTTGTATTCATCTTCTCTAATGAAGCCCATGCATCTAACTACACCAAAGGATGCATAACTGCTCCTTTTCTCTCATTCTCAGATCTAGATCTACAATCCCAAACATGCATGTGCAACCTAAATAATATAAGCACTACAATACCAAGATAAAACCATACCTCAATAACCAGATCTGCAATCTGACCAACATGCTTGTGCCTCCAAGAACTAGGGACACCTCAACAAATAAGATACATTCCATGCATCTTTTAATTCTTCAAATCTATGATTTTCTGTTTAAAACTAGGTTTCCCATAATAACTTGACCATGGTCACCACCGCCGATTTTGGTTTCCACTTAACCGATGTTGGTCACTATAATTTCAAGAAACCTTAATCTACCATCTCCTTCTTGAGACTAAATCTCTTCTTGCGATCTTATCATCAATCAAAAACAAATGTTTCTCATCATACATTACATCCACACGGTAAAAAAACTATGATATATTGAAGCAAAAGCTTGCTCTGAAATAACCAAGTTCTAATACCAATTGTTGGTATCAGATAAGATAACAAACCTAGCTCTGATACCAGTTGTTGAGAATTTGGAGACTGTGGAATAGTGCTATGATTTAATAACAAACAAAATCATGCACACATGATCTAAACAATTCCCCAAAATCTACAACAGTGGAAGTATAAACTATAATAATCCAAATCAAGACAAAGTACACACACATAACACAACATGTATCATGGTTCACCCAATGTGGGCTACATCCACCAAAGATAGAGATCTCATATATATAATACAACAAGAGTACAAACCAACTCTTCAATACAAGAGTACAATGCATCTCTCCAAGAGTATCTCCTCTCCTCTAGATCTCTAAATGGATCTCCATGAGTGCACTATTGTGCCTCCAAACACCACCAGCAGATCTCACATAACTAGAAACTACTACATCTCTGAACTGCTACCAAGTTCTTTGTGGATCTACAAACAAGACCTCTCACATGGGTCTACCATATGTGCAACTATAATTGTGCACCAAGAAGTAAGTCTGTCTCTCCATCACTTTGCATACATAACCTATGCAAACATGAAGACAACCTCCTCTACAATATCTAGATCTACATGGATCAACAATACAATATGATCTCATGGATCTACAATACAAGACTAGATCTACATACAAGACTAGATCTACATGGATCTATAATACAAGATCTCACCAACATGTGGATCTACAAGAAGAAACTCTATGTGCTTTGCATACTATGCAAGCCATTACAATAAGACAATAACTATACAAAGAAAATACAGTAGAAGATGTTACCCTCTTCTCACCATTCAGATGTACCTATTATTTCCTTCTATCCAGCTCCTTTCTATGGAGACTCTGTCTTCATGTAACCTATTCTTTCTTTCTCTTCTTCTTCTTCTTCTTCATCTTCATCCTCTCAATCTAGGAGAATCAAGGATCTAATTCAATCCTTCTCTTAATTATACTTCTAAACCCTATCTTTAATGCTTATATAGCGTATATAAACTTAGGATGCTTATCCATGTAATTATAATCAATATATATACTTTAATGCTAAAATAGATCTAATTCCTGAGAGTTAATTAAAACACTCCCACAAAGGTAACCAACGACGGTTCATCCGTGACTAATGGCAGTTCTTATGTTGGCCCGATGGTGGTTCTTATGCTTGACCAATGATAGCGGTTACACCATGACCAATGCCAGTTACTATCAGAACTAGTAACATGTAAAAGAAAGCTATTTGTGAAGTAATTCAACTCCACAATCCTAACAATCTCCCACTTGGAGATAAATTGCTGAATCTCTGTACTGTACCTATACCTATACATCACCATCCTCTACACCATGAAGACCATCTATTCTTTCCTTCAACAATTCTCTCAAAAAATAAAACTAGGAAGATCAAACCATCTTCTCAAACCAAGAAGATAAAAAAACATGACTTACCAAAGACCTGCACGAAGCTACTACTGATTCATGATAACCAAGATATCCATACATCAAGCTCCCACTGAATCATAACACCAAGCCTCTCATGCAACCAAGCCATCATGACTAACACACCTACAAGATCTCCCACTCAAACTGAAGTACTAAGCTTCAATGCAACCATAGCCATACCTGTAAAACCAACCATGTTCTCCATCCATCTATCCATGTCTTTATGTAACCACCAATAAAACTATCCAAAGACAAGTCAAACTGGAATATGTGAAAGCAAAACAAGATCCCGGGTAAAAATAGCCCTAAATGAGTTCTACATGCAACAGTGGGTGATCAATCCACAAACACCTGCATAACTCAAAGAAATCCAAACACTACAATCTACAAATCCAACCCTGCATAAACAACTAGCATGTCCAAGACATTCATCTGTAGATAACATACCTATCAAGGAGTAACATAGTAATCAAGAGGAAATACAAACATCCCCTACTCATGCTCAAGGCAACTAAACCATGCTCATAGGCATCCATGTGCAAATCAAACATTTGCATCATCATAGACTCACAAAACTAAATCTATCCACATGTATAAACTCACCTATACATCCATCCATATCATCGGGCTCTCCAGAAGCACCAAGTCTCTCACCAACTAACTCCAAAGAAATATATGAATCATGTGCTCATCAATGTCAATAACAAACAACCATGCTAAACCATGTAACTAATACCAAGTGCAAATACCAAAAACATGTCATTAACATACTTGCACAAACCAAACCAAGATGAAAGAAAAACAAGGGCACCATCTAAAAATGGTAAATAAACATTGTTTTCAAACCTATAACCAAACTAACCATGATTCCCTTTCCGACACCAATCACTTCCTAACTGACCATACTTACGAGATGACCAACCACGGTTCATCCTAACCGACACCAGTCTCTGTAACTAGCATATTTTCTCTTTTAACCCTTAAAACTTTGAAAAATTGCTCTATCATCTTCACCCAGCTGAATCTAACCATCAACTGTAATCCCATAGGGATATCCAGGCACCAAAAAATAAACTAGAAGTGACATCACAAAGTAATAAACTCAATATACCTGCAAATCTATGACTTCCCTCCAAAACCAACTAGTGCCTCTGCCACTCTGAATAGTAGCAATCTCCTCTCACTCTGCATGTGCATCATGTATCCAATCTTGTAATGCCAACAACCATGGCTTGCTCCCACTGAACACATGAAATTCCCTACACTACCTCTAACACCAAGCTCAAAAGCTAATATGTCAGTGAGAAATAAAACCAGATGAAAGAAAATATAAAATGATTCCCTTCTTATCAAAGAATACTCCTACATCATAGAAGTTTGGACTTCTTGTGAAGTAGGTGAATCAACTTATTTTCATCATGTGTACTCAACATCTTTCATTACCTTTAACCATGACTTTTCATTGAGGATATCATCCTTAGACTAGATATCCTTGTCCTCAAGATTCCACACAACCGGAAATAAAATTCAAACAACACCAAAAACATGGTGTAAATCTGTGCACACTATCCAAACATAATATTAGCTTCTCCAAAAGAAAGAAATAAAACATGAACCATATAGAGATACCTAACCCAAAGTCTCACTGGACTAACCAAGCCAAATCCATCCTCTTTCTGATCCAAACATTGAAGTGATCAACATTGTTTTTCTTGTACACACTATGTAAGAAACATGATCCTCCAAAATAGGACACTGAACCATCCATGCCCTCTTCTACTGTAAGAAACCATTTGCTAAACTCATTGTCATAGAGATTGACTATGGTTTGTTGACTAGTACTAGCTACCCTCTGTGACCGATGTTAGTTCCCTAACTAACATCGGTGCTGCTGGAACTAACACAATGCCACAAATTGGCATAGGTCACCAAACAGTGCCTACTCGAACAAATCGATAGTTGTGTTGAGCCAGTCATTTCAAGAAGCACCCAAATCTTGCACAAAAACTTAACAATAATACATGTAATAAAAATTGCATCAAGATGAAACACATCACCTTACCAGCACCAAGATACTCAACCACATCTTCAAAAGAACATGTTTCTCTGATGGAAACCTCATCTTCATTACTGTGCTATTATATTCAACTTCTCTAATGAATCCCATGCATCTAACTACACCAAAGGATGCATAACTACTCCTCTATCTCATTCTCAAATCTAGATCTGTAATCCCAAACATGCATGTGCAACCAAAATAATATAAGCACTACAATACCAAGATAAAACCATACCTCAATAACCTGGATCTGCAATCTAACCAACATGCTTGTGCCTCTAAGAACTAGGGACACCTCAACAAATAATATACATTCCATGCATCTTCTTAATTCTTCAGATCTGTGATTTTCTATTTAAAACTAGGTTTCCCAATAACAGACCACGATCACTCTATAACCGACCACGGTTACCCTATAACTCACCACTGTCAACTTGTTGACGTTGGTTGCCACTTAACTGACATCGATCACTGTAATTTCAAGCAACCTTACTCTACCAGCTCCAACTTTAGATTAATATCTTCATGTGATATTATCATCAGGTAAAACAAATGTTGCTCTCATACATACATGTAAGTAAAATACTAATAATAAACTAAAGCAAAACCTTGCTCTGAAATAACTAGGCTCGATATACGGTTGTTGGTATTATATAAGATAACAAATCTGGCTCTAATACCAGTTGTTGGGAATTTTGGACTAGTGGAATAGTTCTATGATTCAATAAAATAAATAAATCATGCACACCGGATCTAAACAATTCCCCAAAATCTACAGCAGTGGAAGTATAAAATAGAATAATCCAAATCAAGACAAAGTACACACACATAACACAACATGTACCATGGTTCACCCAATGTGGGCTACATCCACCAAAGATAGAGATCTCATATATATAATACAACAAGAGTATAAACCAACTCTTCAATACAAGAGTACAATGCATCTCTCCAAAAGTATCTCCTCTCCTCTAGATCTCTAAATGGATCTCCATGAGTGCACTATAACTATGCCTCCAAACACCACTAACAGATCTCACATAACTAGGAACTACTGCATTTCTGAAATGCTACCAATTTCTCTATGGATTTGTAAATAAGACCTCTCGCATGGGTCTACCATATGTGCAACTATAACTGTGCACCAAGAAGTAAGTATGTCTCTCCATCACTACATGCATAACCTGTGCAAACATTAAGATAGCCTCCTCTACAATATCTAGATCTACATGGATCAACAATACATTATGATCTCATGGATCTACAATAAAATCTAGATCTACATGGATCTATACTACAAGATCTCACCAACATGTGGATCTACAATAAGAAACTTTGTGTGCTTTGCATACTATGCAACCTATTACATTGAGACAATAACTATACAAAGAAAATACAGTAGAAGATGTTACCCTCTTCTCACCATTCAGATGTACCTGTTATTTCCTTTTGTCCATCTCCTCTCCATGGAGACTTTGTCTTCATGTAACCTATTATTTCTTTCTCTTCTTCTTCTTTGTCTTCATCCTCTCAATCTAGGAGAATCAAGGATCTAATTCAATCCTTCTCTTAATTCTACTTCTAAACCCTAGCTTTCATGCTTATATAGGTGTATATAAACTTAGGGCACTTAGCCATGTAATTACAATCAATAGATATACTTTAATGCTAAAAATAGATCTAATTCCCAAGAGTTAATTAAAACACTCCCACACAAGTAACCGACGTCGGTTCGCCCTAACTGATGGCGGTTCATACATTGGTGATGGCGATTCTTATGCTAACCAATGGTAGTTCTTATCTTTGACCAATGGTGGTTACGATCTTGACTAACGATGGTTACACCATGACGGATGTCGATTCTTATCGAGAACTAGTAACATGTAAAAACAAGCTATTTGTAAAGCAATTCAACTCCATAATCCTAACAGGTACCCCAATAGTTTGGGTTACTCTTTTCATATTATCTTTCTATAGTTGGCACTATGATCAAAGGTATTAGAGATGTGAGATCTAGCCACATGCATTGACTTAGATTAATTGTTATAGTTATCGGTGTCGCATGATTGGGACACCTAGAGTTCTAGTGTTTCCCCTTACCCAACTAGAAAATGAGGATTTAGACCACATCTGGTTTGAATAATTAGAGAGGATCTAAGAGGGAGTGAGGAGGAGGAGGTGGAGATAGATTCCAGCTCAGGTGAGGAGTCAGATGCTAATTGACAGGGTGGTGGAGAGGAGTCAGTGGCTACTAGATTGGAGGAGGAGGTAGAGGAGGATTCCATTCACCTTGAGGAGATGGAGGAGGTGGAGGTTGAGGAGGGGCCCATAGAGGAAGTGATGGATCTAGGTTGTGTCCTTGAATATACTAGTGAGTAATTTCACTTCTCCTCTCCCTCTACTTCCTAGATTAGATGTTAGTAGTTGTTGCTTCTCTTTTTTTACTCTTATTAACTCATCATTGCAAACTTGTATTTTGCAACTACTTTTGATGGATAGAGGGATTTTATCAAGTAGCAAAAATTGGATTTTTTTTCCATTCCTTTGTGTATATCTTAGGAGACACTGGCTGATAGATTTAATACTTCCAACATGGGCCAACCATTACATAGATGTTTTTCACTAGCACGGCATGCATTCGAGAGCTTTCTTAGTTGAGAACCAAGAATGTAGTTTAGACACAATAGGTAAAGGATTTCCATGATAGGGAGAGACTATAATGACCCTCACATAGTGGGGCTACTACTACTAGACACTATCATGGGCACTCTCCTAGGAATTATCATTTCTTGATACATAAAGGCTCTCATGTTGTACCTAATAGGCCTCACCACGGGATCCGTAGTGTGGTTCCTCAACCTACCACTTCATAGGGACCTTGTAGAGAGGGATATGTTGATTGACTTTATTGATTTGGTCCCATTTTTGTGTTTATATTTATTTATTTGGATTTTTGTCTCATAATGTAGCATTTTTACCACACATTTCGTACATTGTGATGACATTGTACTAAAACATTGATACACACACACACACACACACACACACACACACACACACACACACACACACACACACATATTGGCTCGAACTTCCTTTACAATTTTATTTTTATGTGATTTACTTCATTTGTTAACTCTTGTATGGTTAGAAATGTTTGATGTTTTTTTTTTTTTTTAAATTAATGCTATGGATAATTACATAAGGTGATAAATGAAATGATTTCTTAAAATTACATATATGGTTTAAATCATATGCTAGAAATATTAATTTTTAGACAATAATTAAACATTCCATTTCATTGACAAGATATGTAGAGAATGATATAATGATATAAAAAAATTACTCCATTCTTGACTCCACACAACTAGTAAGATGTGAGAGCTCAACACCAAGATCCAAGAAGGATGTAAGATGTATGAGTGAAACATAAATAGCATGAGGATGATGAACAAGAGACCCAAGTTTTAATCACAGACCTTTGAGGAAACTCGTGACTCAACTCCAATTAGGATTGAAAAACCAAATTCAAGACCACCTACACTTATAAACCTTAACTAAACTTAGATCAAAGATAGTCTACTAATTAGTAAAATCTGGTATGAGGACAAACATCTCTCCTCATGTGAACATCTAAATAATCTATTTGGGAACTATATTCAAACACTTTCCAATTATTTTATTTTAAGGATCTTTTCTTTTTTATATATTTTTTTGAAACCCCCTACACCTTGCCTAGTAAGAAGCATGGGCTAATCACCAAAGAAAAAGTGTAAGCGAGTAAGTGATTTTTCTTCCTCTCCTAGCCTCATGTTACTAGTAGGAAACATGGGCTCACTAACAAAGACTACGAGGGATATAAATTATAATTATTAGCAAGAAGAATATATTTTTAATCTTTCTTTCTTTTTTTGTGTTTTATTTTCACCATAATCTTATATTGTGTTTTTTTGGAGGGAACATCTTCTCCCCAATCTCATCCCCACACAACTAGTAATATGTGATGGTTCATCACTGAAGGTTGAAATGGACGAGCATAGAACCTGGGTGAAATGCTTATAAGTTTCTTGTAATGGAGAGATCTTTTAGGGAATGATTTTTCTATCAAGAATCTTGTAGAAGAATCTACAAGTGAAAGTATCTTAATTTGGGAGCAATTGTAGAAAAAGTGAAGCACGCAAGACCTTGTGGGTTTGAAATTAAAACTTGTCTCATACTTGGTGATGGTAAATATGTAGAATATACAGTTGGAGAGTATGAAGAAATTGTGATGATAAATTATTAAGATATTTTCCAATGAAATGTAAAATTTAAGATTGTTCAAAAGTAAGTGAATCTGTAGCATGATTTAAACAAAACAATAATACAAACAACATACATGGTGGAAATGCAATGAGGACAATGTGGAAATGTAATATCTATATGTAAAAATTTTTAAGGTGTAGCGAGTTGATGGATTCTCCAAACTCCTCACCCTCTAGAGTGAAAAAACACTAAGCACCATTATTAAAGTATTCTATTACTTGGTAGGGGCCTAGCCATTTTGTCCTAAACTTCCTACCTTTTCCAAATTTCTTATCTATATGACTATCAAGTCTTAACACAAGGTCTCCTACCTAAATCAGATGTTTATAGACATTCTTGTTGTACTAGCAACACATTATGCCTTCATAAACCCAACAATTTTTCTTCTCTAAGCCTCTTCTCATATAAGTTCTCTAAATAAGTTAAGTGTGCATTTCAAGGTACTTGTATTTGTCTATAATTCCTTATAAATACACATGAAAATCAGGAAATTATACTATCAAATGTCAATCTCTTTTATCATCATTGACCATTTTAAAGAGAATGGACTTGAGTCTTATGCATAGCCTCATCCTGATCATTGGCTTGAGGATAGTACAAATAAGCAATATGATGATATATTTTAAATTTTACACATAATTCATACACCTCATCATTTTTGAATGGGAAACATTATCTAAAATAATGACTTGTGGAATGTCATATCTAAAAATGATTTTATTCAAGATGAATTTGGCTATGAAAAAACTAGGTACCATAGTCGAGGCATGGCCTCAACCCACTTTGTGAAATATTTTATCGTTGTGATTATGAAATTATGGTCATTTGTAGATACAGGAGAGAATTTTCCTATCATATCCAATCCTCAATTGGAGAATGGCTAGGGTATAACCATAGGTTTTAGATCTTGTGCCAAGATATTTATGGTGATTGATAATTCTTTACATTTTTGGCATCTCTACACATACTCCACATCATCATGCTTTAGTGTGGGTGAAAAGTAACCCATCGATGAATTTTTTGAATAGTCAAATGCCCTCCAAATTGACCACCGAAAACTCCTTTGTGGGCTTCAAAGAGGATTATTTCTACTTCTTCCTCTTCTACACATCTAAGAAATTTTGCATCAAAGGCCTTTCGATATAACACTTCTTATATAACCACGTATTTAGAGGATATGATTTGAATTTGAAGTATTTGTTGAGATTTGGTCCCTTCCAGGTATGTGTGATCTATAATGTGATTTGTTATGTCTGAATACCATGGACATGAAGCAATCATAGGTTTATAGATATATAAAATTCATTCTTCAGGGAAGTCCAAATCAACTAATTCACCAAAATCCAAGGGATTTTCATCTATTTATTTGGAAATAATTTGTCCCTTAACCAAATTTTGGTTGACATTGGTTATTTTAAACTCATTCATCAATGTGATGAACCTACCATCCCTTTTAGAAAAGGATGCTTGAGTTAGGTTTTTCCAAAACTAGTCATATTTGATAATAACTCTCATTTCGTGATTGAGCATATAATGCCTCAATCATTTTATTCTGAAGAAAATGGTCATTCAATCCTTTTATTCCTATGTGTAATGAGTTTCATAATCCATGAGTACATGACTAATAAAATAAATTACAAACTCAAATCTATCTTCATCTTCATATGATAACACGCATGCAATTGAAATGTTTGTAGCTCTAGAATATATAATTAAATGATGATCAGGGATGAGAGCCATAAACATTTGTGGAGAAAGAATGAACCACTTGACTAATTCAAAATCATTAGGTCACTCTTCTTTCCATGCCTTGCAACATTTTTTTTTAATAAGTCATTGATGGGGTGTATGGCATATGTGATATTGGGGGCCCGATGCGGGAGCATCAAATAATGTCGAGCATGCAAGTGGTGATTATCCTTTTATCATGATCCTAGGTTGTTATGAGGTCTTAGGGAGAAATTTGAGTCATGTCAAGGTATTGAGAATGTTAAAAATTGAATTTTCCTTATTTTTGTACTTTCCCTCCAAAAGGGGATTTGAAATTGAAAAAACATGAAATGTGGTTGTCATAGGAGGTTTTGATGTTGAAAATGGAATGTAAGGTGTTTAAGTGTGAAAATAATTCCTACAAAGTATAGATGAGTCATTAAAGTGCTTAAAATAGTATAAGAAGGGCGGAGTTAGGAATCATGAAGTAGGAGATACATACATGAATAAAATTGAATATAGGGAGATGGTAGGTGAGTAAGAAGATATTCCTCAGGTGAAGGAGGAAGATAAGGGTGAAATGAAGAAGAATAAAAAAACAATTATGAGGAAGTACAATGATATATACATAAGCATAGTTTTTGTATGTTATCTTACTTCTTGAGGAGTGATTCTGAGTTTGTGTTTTAATAAATGATGGTTCAACTCTATAATTCTTTTATGAATTCATTATATTATTGTGAATGATACTTTAATGCACTTCTCTTATATGGTTGAGATGATTTATTGCTCTAAGTTGATAAATGCTTGAGTCCATGTCTACTATTATGCAAATACATGACCGTAATAAATTTTTAATGCTATATGGATGTGCTCTAGTTGATTCACGTGGTTGAGGGTAAATATAATGTCATTGCATGATTAATAATATCCTAAAGATTTAATCCTTCATTTTTTTCCCTTTGCATGTTGAAATTGATCCTAAGAAAACCAAAACTATGATTTTACTAACATGTTTTGTACAAGTTTGAATTCATTCACTATTAATATAGATTATGGAAAGTGATTAAAAATTAGATAGGTTGTGTTAGATGTGTAATAGGAATAAGTAATATGTATTTACCTTTGAACAAGCCTAGATAATTCATTGTTTCCCTTCAGGTTTCTATACCCTTTTTTTCCACGTAGTTGCAGAAAGACATCTCATGAATGAGCATTTCATACTTATTTCCATACCCTACTGGTAAGTAGAGATCATGAAGAAGGTAATTAAAGTAATATGGTGAAATTTAGAGTCTTGAATCATTGACTTAATTTTTTTTTGCAAAAACTAGGTTCTCGGTATCCTAGAGATGCACATTAGGGTATTATTGTGGCATGAAAGTTGAAGCATCAAAGCATGGTATTTTATATTAAATTTGGAAGGAATGAAAATGAGAAGGTGCTTGATGTGATTTAAGTGGAAATTTGATGTTTCATTAGATAGAAATAAAGATATTGGTGATAGTCCCTTCTAAGATAGTTTGACACGATCAAATGCCTACTTGAGAGCCATTTTACAAAGGAAGTATGGTTTAGGAGTGGAGTTGGGTAATGAAAATTTAGAGACATATATTAAAAGTTAATGGGTACTTTAAAATATCTTTATTTTGCATTAAACCTCTATACATTAATAGTTATGGTTGGAACTAGACTGTCTGGACTAATAAGGAGTTTGTGAGGAAGAAAGAGAAATGAGTGATAATAAGAATAGTTTTGTGAATTTCATTATGAAACTTGGGATAGAAATTGTTAGTCATAAATGGTATGTGATTATTTTTTATACTTTTTCAAGGGCACTTCTACATCATTCTAATAGTGGATTCAACGGTGGATTTTTTCCGAAGGGAAACTTAAGGACAATATTGACAAAGTAGGTGAATTTGATTAATTGAAGATTCTTGATTTCATATTGTGGTTAGTAAAATAGTTTTTGAAGTGATAGAAAAGATACAACCTCTAGTAGTGTCAAAGAATCCAAAAGGTAAGAACTTGCTAGTGTGTGTGCTTAGAGCTAGTAGAGGAAGAAGAAGGGTAAGCGGATAAAAGGTGAGAAGACTTGTATGAAATTAGATCAATTTGATGATTGAATTAGATACAAATGAATGGGTAAGTAGGGTATGGTGATGATGAGTCCTTTCTAGTGGAAATATTGTTAGTTTTAGCAAATTTTAAGCCATTTTAGGCTTGTGTAAGATCCTAACATGCAAAGATAGAGTCTAGTTAATGATTTGAAAACTCTTGCAAGGTGAATGTATGCATGATTTTATATATTTTTTTCATTAGGGACAAACCTTTAGATTACCCTGAGCTTTCCTAAGAAATATATAATGCTAGATTCATCAGTGGGGGGATTAATTTCAATGATCACACAAATTTTTATTACATCTACAGAAATTCCTTAAGAGGAAATGATTTAGCCTAAAAACTTTCCTCCTATCACTCCAAAAATACACTTCTCTAGTTTCAAGGTGACACCATACTTGATCAAATGCAAAATAATGATCTAAATAACTTTAAGATGGTCTCCTCTCATTTTTTCCTTTGCTAAGATATCATCAACATATGTTTCCACAATATTATGAATAATTTCATGAAATATGTAGGCCATATCTCTTTGATAGGTAGCACCAAAATTTTTCAAACCAAAAGGCATGACCACGTAGAAAAATTTTCCTCAAGGGGTAGTGAAGGTTTTCTTTGTTTGGTCTTCATCAGATATTCTTATTTGATTATACCCAAAAATCCATCCATGAGAGATGGCAACTCATAACCAATTATTACATCAAATATGATGTTAATAGATCGTAATTCAAAATCATCCTTAGGAAAATCCTTGCTTATGTCTCTAAAATCAATACTGAGACCTTATCTTCCCATTTTTCTTAAGTACTGGGACAATATTGGAAAACCACATAAAGTAATCCACCAGTTTAATAAACCCTACCCGTAAAAGTTTAACCACTTCCTCTTTGACCATTAAAGTGACTTTTGACTTCATTGGTCTTAGTTTTTGTTTATGTGTTTGGCATCGGGTTTAGTAACAAGATTGTGAGCTACCACATCGGGATCAAATCTTGTCATGTATTTATAGCTAAACGTGAAGGCTCTAGAATGCTCTTTGAGTTTCTTAGTATGTTCTTCTATTTCCTCCACCAACAATGAATACCCAACCTTTAAAATCCTAGGATTCTCCTTCGTTCCAATATTAATGTCAACCATACATTCTATCGATGAGGCATTCCCTTTTTTGAATTCAAGGGGGGTAGGAGGTAGCTCCGAGGTTCTCCTTCAACCTCATAGACTTATAAATATTTGCGGTGTGGAAATGGAAATTTTCATATCCCTAAAGTAGGAAGAAGAATGAGGAGTGATGCAAAATCCATTCTTATGATGTATTGGAGAAATATTAGTATAGGCATGCTAAAACCCTAAGATAACCTCATTTTTTTTTATCAAAGTCCAATGTGACAAGTTTTTTTTTGTTCTCCACATAGGGAAATATAGTTGTATTCATCATCTTTCAAATCAAAGGCTCAATCTTCATAAATACATCAAAAAAAATTTCTTTCAGACCCTCATTTCGATAGAAATAAGAAGATGAGAAGGCCATATAATCAACTAGTGGTTTCTTTCTCTAGGAATTTCCTCAATGGAAATGAAATCAAAGTCTTTTCTCATTTCGCGTACAATGAATTTTTAGAGCTAGAGATGTTCTTCTCTAGTCTCATACACCTCCAAGAATTGGTTAGCTATTAGTTGTGAATCTCCTAGGACTCTAACATTTTTAACTCCCATTCTCTTGGATATGATGAGGCCAAGGAGTAGGGATTCGTATTCCACTCCATTGTTAGTACATTAAAAATATAAATTGAAGGAAAATGGCATGGCCTTCCCTTCCAAAGAAGTTAGGATCACCCCTTACCCTATGCCATATTGACATTTGGATCCGTCATAATGAAACATCTAATAACTAGTAGGAAATATGGACCCCTTGTTGTTCTTAGGATCCATCCTTTTGGACTTAATATACCTCTATAATGAAAATTATTATACATCCATCTATAGGGAGAGAGGCTAGCCCAAAAATGTTTTTGATTCCTTAAGAATATATTGGTAAGAAAAAATTTTGGGGAAAAATTGGTGGTTATCTTTCCAACACTCTGGGAGTCTAAGTCCCTCTACTTAACCGGTGCAACTATCATACGTGCATGTGTGAGTAAAATGTGAGTTTTATCCTGGTGTCCTTTCATCTAGGGATCCAATAGGGGAACTCCACTAACCATGTGAAAAATTCTTGCATGTATCTACAAGGGAGGAAAGGGGAGTGAGAATATTTAGAAAGGAGAAACTAATGTTGCAAGTAGAAAATCATAGACTTGCACACACTAGCCAGAAGTTTCATTACATGCACTTTTATTTGAGAAGAAAACAAATCTACAAAATAGAAACAAGACTAAATAGAGATTAATGAATACAAAGTACCAATAAACTCCTCAATCAAAGAGGATAAAATTCCTTCTTCCTTTATTTAAGATCAAGCGAAAATTTTACATAGTGTAGGAAGTAGAAGACATTTTTAGTAGGAGAAATGGAAGAAACTTTCTATCTCTTGCTCTCTTCATAAGGATATCTCTCTCATGAATTCACAAAAAAATTCCAACATCTACGAAGAAAAATTTATAAGAAACTCAAATGAGGAGCTTGTTACAATTTATAGAAGTGGAGGAAACTCTTCATCTTAAGGTGACCTTTCGAATACCTTAATATGACTTAATAATGTTCATATTCCACTTTAAATATTTAAGTCCCTTTTATAATAGCAAGGTGACTTAAAGTTACATTATATTTCTAAAGTCACTTAAGTCATACTAAAAGTGCAACCATCAACGCAAAAATATAGCATTGAATATAGAGTGTATTGTATGAGAAGATAAGAGAGAGAGAAAGAAGAGGAAGAAGAAGGAAGAAAAAGAATCATGTAGAAGGATGATCTGCTGCAATGGATTTGATCTCACTCCTTGACTGCTTCCAATTTGTGCTCCTTAGAAGGCCATTTTTCCCCAAGCTATTTGCTGAAATGAGTAGCTACATGATCCACTTTGTCGGCATGAGGAATGTGAACATAGCTCAAGGTTTTTGTCCATCCATCAGCCACACTGATGATTTCCTTTGTACTTCACGACCCATGATGAATGTTTCTCTGTGATAAGTATAATGGAGGCCCAAATATCTGAGAGGAAGTTGAGGGTGTCCTTAGTGAAGGATGATGGGTTGCCTACCTCTTTCTTGACGTGTTCTTAAAATGGACCAATCAATTCATCGACAGTTGTATCTTCACCCATTGCAAGCACTCCAAGCTTCTAAATTTTCCAATTTACACTATCCTACAATTTGTATGCTTGTTCCTCTTTTTCCCCTAGCTCTATGATGGCCTAATTGATTTCCTCAAACCTGATTACCAAGGCCCTCACCCACACATATGAAAATTCTTCTAAAGGGGTTTCAAATATTTTCCTGTCAATCAACTCCTGGCAACGAGTGTTGCTCATTTCTTCTACTACTGGGCCTAAAGGTTCTCAATATTCCCTTTCTTTCTCCAAGTCCTTCTTGAGTGTCCATGTCATATCCACTTCATGATTTCCTTATAATGGCAACTTACTATTTTTAGTAAGTATGAAAAACTAACTTCCCTGAATCTCAATTTGATGTTGCAACCTTGATTTCCCTTTATCCCTAAGTTCCTCCCTCCTTCTGTATCAAATTTATATTTTTAGTAGATTTCCATGGGACCACTTACTCTTTTTATTAAGTGTCAAAAATTCTTGTTTTGGTGAGTTCTCAGTTGTAGTTCACCTCCAACGTCTCTGTCTTCTTCATGAGTTCTTCATTTGCTAGCTTTCCCAAAATAGTAATCCTCTATGCAGAGACATACTATTTTTATAAAGTGGGCTTCGGATGTCATATTGATGCAGAAAAATGTTTTTGATATGGTTTTTTCCCAATATCCCTCATCTGAAATTTCAGACCAGCCCGCTTAATAGTCCTAGAGATTTTAAACTTTTGAATTTTGGACCTGATAATGCTTCGGGCGCGACAACCATTAATGGACCTCAAAATTTCAGGTCTGATTTTCTCCCATGTTTGTGAAATTTTTATAATTTTGAGGTGGGTGTTTTCTTCTGATGTTGTACATGTAATTATACTTTGTTTCATCCAACGGTTTGATGGGAAATCCCACTTCTTTCTTCATTGAGCCGGAAAGAAGATTTCTTCAATGTGGATGCTTTATCACATAAGAGGAGAGTTTGATGGTATTTTTATGGTATTGGATAGAGGAACAAAAATTAATAAATTTTTCATTGATTCATGCACTAGTTTGCAAGATTTGTTTAGATTTCCATTTTTTGGCTATGGAGATTTTATTGTTCTCTTCTTCGTTGTTCTTCGTTTCTCCTTCTTAACTTGATGAGAATTCCTTATGAGACCTTCATATCACCATGAAAAATGTATTTCAGTTCCTTGGTTGATCTATTTTGAGTTTTTTTCAATGGCAGAGTGATGGAAGAAAGTTGCAGAGGAAGAATGTATGTATGGTTGTGCATGGGAGTGGAAGTAGTTAGAAGTAGGGAAGCAGGTCAAAATTTTGAATTTTTAAAAACATGGGGGAGAGGGATGGGAAAATTTTATTTTCCCTGATGTACCTCACCTCAAAGGGATGTGAGGGACATCAATTTTCATGGAAATCCTAGAGGCGACACGTGTCCTTGATCCGACGGCAGGGGATGAGTGCTCAAAAATCAGCTTTAAAGCACTGAGGGGCTAGAAGCGGATCACATGGGTGAACAAAAATCTAACCTAGAGGGATGGGAAAAATTTTCAAGGTCTAATGTCCTTGACCTATAAGGTACATGAGGGACATCATTTTTCATGGAAATCCTAGAGATGACAAGTGTCCTTGATCCGACGGCAGGGGATTTGAGCTCCAAAATTGCACCTAGGGATTGAACTGTCAAATTTGAAGATCACATGAGGGTCCTAGAGTTCTCATGGTGGCTGGGAAAATTTTCCAAGGTTGGTGTACCTGAACTTAGGGACATCGGGGACATGAAATCCCACCGGACTCTTGGTGCTAACATGTGTCCTCTCGAAAATTGACTAATTCCTTAACTTGCCTTTGAGAGGAAACTTGGAATGATGATAACTTGAGCTCTAAGTGGAATTTCTTGGTGAAATTTAATATTATCCAAATTGGAAATTTCATTTTGAATCCAATGGTGTGGTTATCATGTCTTTATTCAACCATATGATTCCTAAAAACTCATATTTTTATTTGAGACTCCACTTGTGCACGAGACAAACTACCTACAAATCCTATGCCCTAAGGTGTTGTGAAAAATATTATTTCACCATCATGTAGGTATTGGAATCCTATTTCTAGTATGTTTTTTTACTTATAACTCCATACGGAGCTCCCAAAATCTTCTTCTAAAGCTTGACAACTATTTTAGGCTTGTGTACTTGCCTAGGCTTGTGAACCCTAATTCTGGCGAAACTATCCCAACTTCTTTGAACCCTTCCAAAACCTTCCTAAATCATCTCCTTGATGTCATAAGACCTTTAATTCACCTCCAAATCCATTTAATATCTTCTTTTCCACTCGTGAGGTTTCTTCACTCCGGGAAGGCCAGTGACATCCCTTCCCACAACTACATGTAGCTTGCAAATGAACTCCTAAAATCACCTAGTGGGAATGACTATAATTTTCTAAATCATAGGACGGATGAGAAATAATTAATTGGGAGGTCACTTGGACTAACTAGACAAACCCAAGGGGTCTTGGAATGATGAGACTTGAAAAAATTAACACTGGGGTATAGTTGTCGTGCTCGGGAATTGTCAATTTCCCTATTGCACTTTTACACAAAAACAATTGGCTCTAGCTTGGGGACATGACATGGACTAAGTGCAGTAAATACATGGCATGAGAACTCCCAGAATCTCAACTTACAACATATTGACTAGTTCCTTATCCATTGGGCCTTGTGGAGTCATGTATAACTTACAACAAGAGAGAGAGAGAGAGAGCGAAGAAGGAAAACACACACACACATAATGCAATGGAATGGAAACACATAACACACAATATAAAGGGAAACACACCATCAAAAATGGAAACACACCTAGCAATCACGTATGGTACAAGGAGGGTGACAAACCTCTTTCACTCAAGCACTTTTCATTTCTCAAAAGTTACCCCCAAAGAGGCAACACCGAATGATGATGTTCTGCGAAGCCATTGATAAGTTATAGAAATTATCCTCCCCTCCTTAGTTGCTTATGAAAGCCAGGTTCTTTCACAATTGTCTATGTAATTGGTAGGAGTGAGTCCATGTGAGCTTCTTGATGCTTAGGTCCTTTCTTGGAAATTCCATTTCCTTCATGTTCTTTGAAATCGGTTTCATAGTGCCAATTTCCTTCCATGTTTATCCATATAGTTGATTCTCCATCGAGCATCTCATCACTTCCCCAAAGATAATTTTTGTTCCAATTCCTTGAATATTATGAGTTAATTTATTTCCCAGGTCTATGCTTGTTAACCTCTTTTCCATGAGAAACCTCATACTTATCCTTTTCCTTTACTCCACTATGAGATGCTTGAGTATTGAAAAAGGATTAGACACGACCTCATACTTGTCTTGTATGTCCATGGCATGAGTGAAGAGATCAAGAATCATCTCGGGGTCTTCCAAAAATTCTACTGCATCTAATATTTATTTCACGGAGTTATGCTTCTTCATTTCTTGTAGCTCCTCTTTGAATGCCTTTGAAGAGTCTTTATTTTGCAGCTCAAGATAACTATCTAGAGGGATTACTTCATCATCTTGGGAATCACTGCACTCTATCAATCCTTCATCAAAAATATATTCATCTTCAAATGCCTTGAAACTTCTTACTTCTATTTCTTCATCATGGAAAGAATCTTCTTCTACAAATGGGAAAGAAAATATCTCCATTTCGTCATTATATCCATAAATTTTTGGCTCAAGAGATACGTTGGATTCCTCTTCTTGCTTTATTTCAACATGGCAAAATTTCACACTGGTTGAGGCTTCCAAATCAGATTCATGTTTTTCTTACCTATTTTTGGCTTGCATCAAGATTTCAAGACCGAGCTTGGGGTCCTCGGTTTCTTTTACAGTTTCAGTAGTTCTTATACATACATTTCTTTCAAACCTTTCGTGGGCTCATTTCAAACTAATTTTTTATCTCCATAGATGGCCTAAATAATATCTTCATCATACCTAAATGGGAATGAGAATAACTTGTCATCTTGGATAAGCATATAAGATGATTTTTCTTCTTGAAAATCATCCGAACCATTTCATCTTCTTCATAGTTTACATCATCTAGCAATTAAGGGCCGCCTCTTGTAATTTTAATCTCCTCAATGCTTCTTCAAATACAAATCTCTCTAGGAAGGCGTGTCTAGACCTATCAATATGGGGATATCCTCTTCCTCCTTGGTTTCCACAAAGTGATTCATCCTCTTGCTACCTTGATACAAGATGTTAGCTTCCAAAATTTAGTACCGTGTACCTCATCTCATTCATAGGAAGCAATCTCTCCATGTATCCCTTCAATGATATGGTTTTGGATGACCAATTCATTTAAATTTTCCCTCCCAAGTCTTGGAAAAACTTCTACATAGCAACATTCCAAATGAGTTTGGGATGTCTTCTACCAAAAACATTGCTAAAACTTTCTTGTCTAGAGATCTGAAAAGAGCCACATGTGCATCTTTGATCTTCCTTATAAGTGGGACTTCTTTTGAATCCAAGGAGTAACAAGAGACATCGGGTGGAGTCATGGTAAGTTTGAGAACTTTGGCACCTTCACAGGGCATGACATTATCTCGAGGCACCTAAATCTATTATGTAATTGTACAATACATATTATCCAACAAGAAGGGAGACATAAAAGGTTCAACCATATCATCCTTTGATGCACTTAAAGAAATCATGTTACTCGTGAGGTAGGTTTAGGTGGGATTGACAACATTGGGTGTTAGACTACCACGCTTGATATATTAGATGAACCTCTCAAATTGATCTGATGAGTCCATAAATATTCATTTTCGGTGATCTACACTTTAGCTTTGTTTTCATATTCTATGAAGTCAAAGGGAGAAGATGTGAATAAGAGGGGTGAAGGGAATTATTTTGGATTCTGGATAGGCTTAGGAGAAGGGTTTTATTTTCGGGGGATGGATGGTATTTTGAAAGGTACAGATCATATTTAGATTTAGACTTAGAAGAGACATCGGAAGACTTACTTGGGATTATGGTAGCCTTCTTATTTGTTATGAGATTAGGACCCAACAATGTAGACTTCATGAAAGATGGAAGTGGGGATCCATGACTGATTATTTTGTTTTACGTAGTTTCCATAGGAGGATCATCAACCTTCTTTTATTTTACAGGTAGTTAAGGGAGATGCTCTTTTCTTGGACTAAGAATGAGTGAATACCACACATGAGAAACCAGGTGCATCTTCTTCGTCTTCTTCATCACCTATGGAATACTCACAAAATCTAATTTGTCTATCATTCTCAAGTTCATCGATCTCTAGGAAGTTGCCACCTTCACTTTCTTGTTCAAGCTCTTCTTCACTTTCTTGAAATATACAATTTACGTTCACGGGTGGGGCCTCCAAGGTGATCCTTTGGGGTACTCCTGCAATTTGATTTCTATTGTTTCTTTGGGAAGATACTCATTCAAATAATTCCCTCTTCAAAGATGCCATCTCATTCACCAAATTTTGTAGTGATGGATTGGTTCTCTCATCTCTAGGATGTTGGGCCTTGCCCTTTGATGGATTCTTGATCTTTCCAGAGAGGATGATATCATCATCAAGTTCAATGGAAAACATTTTTGCTTCTATAATGTTCCTTGGTTGGGATCTTTATAGCAAAAATCATATTTCAAATGATTGAGCATTGATGAAGAATCTCCCGATATTGTTTTCGAGATGGTGGATCTTATTTCGATATCCTGCAAAGCAACCATTTGAAGTGAGTCATGAAGTCTCTCATAGTTTCTCTTTCTCCTTTCTTCATTTGAGCCAACTACACCAAGAGGTTCTGATAGTCTTCATTTTATTTGAATATTTCCTCGAAGGTAGTCTTGATGTCATTCCAACTAGTGATGGATTGAGAAGGTAGGAGGTAGAACCATTCTATTGCTTTTTCTTGGAGGGACTCCATGAATAGTCTTACAACAACATCTTCATGTTGGAAACTAAGAATTCCACATGATGTCATGAAGGAAGTAATGTGTTCTTCAGGATGTTGTGTTTTTTCACCTTTGAACTTTGGAAATTTCTTGCAGGAACTTGTTTGTAGATCATAAAGAGGTGGTTCAAGAGAAAGCGGGTTTGTATTCCTTCCTCATGGAATAATGGGTTGAGGTCTTTCTACTTCTTCAACCATCATTGTTTTTTCTTCTGCTTCAGCCCTTGCTTCTACAAATTCTTCTTCAAACTCTTCTTCTTCTGGGAACTCAATGCTTAATGGTGATGGAAAAATGGGAGAATTTGAAGGGGGAGTATCAATAAGAGTTTTGATAGTATTTCTAGGTGAACTACTCAAAGCACCAGATGGAGAGGAGGCTTGAGAGAAGAAGTATGGATTATCTCTAATTCATTCTTGCTGATTTTACAAATCCTCGAAATTGGAAACAACATCACCTCTCGACCTATTTAATCGATGTATCTTCCTTCACCTACTTTTGTAAATTCTTACAGTTGGAATATGAAAAGACATTGTGGAATATGAAAGGTCACGTGCATGAACTAACAGAGTATCTTTCAGTAATATATTTTCAAGAATTCTCTTTTTTTTGTTTTTCAATATTTCATTTTTTTGTATTTTGGAACATTCGGTCATATTTTGGGTGTAGATGTTGTTAAATCACCCCATGGTGGGTGCCAAAAATGTTAGCAAGAAAAAAATTTAGGGAAAAATTGGTGGTTATATTACCAATGCTTTGGGAATCTAAGTCCCTCTACTTAATTGGTGCAGCTATTGTACATGAATGTGTGAGTAAAATGTGAGTTTTATTCGGTGGCCTTTTGGTCGGGGATCCAATAGGGGCACTCCACTGACCCTATAGAAAATTCTTGCAGGTATCTACAAGGGAGGAATTTTCTATGAAGGTAGGAAAGGGGAGTGAGAATATTTAGAAAGGAGAAACTAATGTTGCAAGTAGAAAATCAGAGACTTGCACACACTAGCTATAAGTTTCATTACATGCACTTGTATTTCAAAAGAAAACAAATCTAAAAATAGAAACAAGACTAAATAGAACTTAATGAACACAAAGTACAAGTAAACTCCTCAATCAAAGAGGATAAAATTCCTTCTTCCTTTATTAAAGCTCAAGCAAAATTTGTACATAGTGTAGGAAGTAGAATATAGTTTTTAGTAGGAGAAATGGAAGAAACTTTCTATCTCTTTCTCTCTTCACAAGGATATCTCTCTCATGAATTCACAAAAAATAGCTCCAACATCTAAGAAGCAAAATTCAGAAGAAGCTCAAATGAGGAGCTTGTTACAATTTATAGAAGTGGAGGCAACTCTTCATCTTCCCAGTGACTTTTCGAATACCTTAATATGACTTAAGATTGTTCATATTCCACTTTAAATATTTAAGTCCCTTTTATAATAGCAAGGTGACTTAAAGTTACATTATATTTCTAAAGTCACTTAAGTCATATTTAAAATTATAACCCTCAACACAAAAATATAACATTGAAGAGAGAGAGTGTTGTATGAGAAGAGAAGAGAGAGAAAGAAGAGGAAGAAGAAGGAAGAAGAAGAATCATGTGAAAGGATGATCCACTATAGTGGATTTGATCTCACTCCTTGACTGGCTTCCACTTTGCACTCCCAGAAGGCCTTTATTCCCCAATATCTTTATTAAAATGATTAGCTACGAGACTCCACTTTTTCGGCATGAGGAATGCGAAAGCATATCAAGGTTTCTTTCCATCTATCGGCCACACTGTTGATGTCTTTGCACTTCTTAAACCATGATGAATGTTTCTTTACAATAAGTGTAATGGAGGCTCAAATATCTGAGAGGAAGTCGAGGGTATCCTTAGTGAAGGATGATGGGTTACCTACCTCTTTCTTGATGTGTTCTTCAAATGGACCAATCAACTCATTAGCAATTACATCTTCACCCATTGCAGGAACTCCAAGTTTTTAAATTTTCTGATTTACACTATCCTGCAATTTGGATACTTGTTCCTCTTTTCCCTAGCTCTATGATGGCCTGATTGATATCCCCAAACCTGATTGCTAAGGCCCTTTCCCACACATGTGACAAGTCTTCTAAGGGGTTTCAAATATTTTCCTTTCAATCAATTCCTAGTGAAATTTTTACTCATTTCATCTACTACTGGGCCCAAAGGTTCCCAATAGTCCCTTTCTTTCTCCAAGTCCTTCTTGATTTTATGTGTCCTATCTGCTTCATGATTTCCTTATAATGGAAACTTACTATTTTTAGTAAGTATGAAAAATTTATGTCCTCGAATCTTAATTGGATATTGTGACCTTGACTTCCCTCTATCCCTGAGTTCCTCCCTCCTTCTAGATCAAATTTCTATTTTTAGCAGGTTCCCATGGGACCACTTACTGTATTTAGTAAGTGTCAAAAATTCCTATTCTAGTGATTTCTTAGCTGCAATACACCTCCAATGTCTCTGTCTTCTTCACAAGTTCTTTTGTTGCTGACTTTCCCAAAATAGTTGTCTTCTATGTAGGAGACCTACTATTTTTAGAAAGTAGTCTTCTAGATGTCGGATTGACGCATAATGAAAAAAATTTATATGTTTTTTTTTCCAATATCACCCCTCTAAAATTTCAAACCCACTCGCTTAATATTCCAGGAAATTTTAAACTTTCAAATTTCAGACCTGGTAGTGCTTTTGGATGTGGCAACCATTAATGGACCTCAAAATTGTAGGTCTAGTTTTCTCCTCCATTTGTGAAAAAAATTATATTTTTGATGTGGGTTTTTTCTTTTGATGTTTCACTTGCAATTCTACTTCGTTTTCCCAACGTTTAGATGGGAAATCCCACTTCTTTCTTTATTGAGCCAGAAAGGAAATTTCTTCATTGTGGATGCTCATTTACTTGAGAAGAGAATTTGAGGGTATTTTTTTATAGTACTAGACATAGGAACAAATAGCAAAAAATGGTTCGTTGAATCATGTAATGGTTTGCAATATTTGTTCAGATTTCCATTTTTTGGCTATGGAAATTTTACTGTTCTCTTCTTCGTTGTTCTTCGCTTCTCCTTCTTAGCTTGATAAGAATTCCTTTTGAGACCTTCGTATCACTGTGGGAAAGGTATTTCAGTTCCTTGGTTTATCTGTTCTGATTTTTTTCAATGGTGTAGTAATGGAAGAATGTTACAGAGGACGAATGTATGTATGGCCATGAAAAGGAATGGAAGCACCGAGAAGCGGGAATGAGGTCAAAATTTTGAACTTATAAAAACATAGGGGGAGAGAGTTGGGTGCATTTTATTGTCCCTAATTTCCCTCACCTCAAATGGACATGAGGGACATTAATTTTCATGGAAATCTTGGAGGCAACACATGTCCTTTATCCGACGACAGGGGATGAGTGCTCAAAAATCAGCTTTAAAGCACTAAGGGGCTGGAAGTAGGTCACATGGGTGACAAAAACTCTCTTCTAGAGGGATAGAATAATTTTTCAAGGTATGGTGTCCCTAACCTATGAAGGAAATTAGGGACATCATTTCACATGACAATCTTGGAAATGACATGTGTCCGTGATCCAACGGTAGGGGATTTGAGCTCCAAAATTACACCTGGGGGTTGAATTGTCAAGTCTGAAGGTCACATGAGGGTCCTAGAGGTCACATGGGAGAAGGAAAAAAATTCAAATTTTATTGTACCTGACCTCAATGACATTGAGGACATGAAATCTTGCCATGCTCCTGGTGCTGACATGTATCCTCTTGAAAATTGACTAACTCCTTAACTTCCTTTGAGAGGGAAACTTGGAACGATGATAACTTGAGCTACCGGTGGAATTTCTTGGTGAGATTTTATATTATTATTACTTGAAATGGAATTTTGAATCAAATGGTGGGGTTCTCATTTATTTATTCAACCATATGATCCCTGAAAAAGTAGATTTGTTATTTGAGGCTCCACTTGTGCTTGAGACGAATCGCCTTCAAATCCTATGTCCAAGTTATTGTGAAAAATATATTTCACCATCATGTAGGTCTTGGAATAATATTTATAGAGATGTTTTTTTACTTCTAACTCCATTAAGAGCTCCCATAATTTTCTTTTGAACCCCGATAACTATTTTAGGTCTTGCACTAGGCTTATGAACCCTAATGCAGCAAAACTACCCCAACTTCTCTGAACCCTTCCAAAACCTTCTTGAATCATCTCCATGATGTCCCAATACCTTTGATTCACCTCCACATCCATTTACTCTATTATGTTCCTCTCCATGAGGTTGCTCTAGCTCCGGGAAGAACAAAGGTGATAGCCCTTCCCACAACTACCTGTAGCTTGCAAATGAACTCCTAAAATCACCTAGGGGAATGAATAGACTTTCCTAAATCACCTAGGGGGATGAGAAATCATTAATTGGGAGGTCACTTGGACTGATTGGATAGACCCAAAGGGTGTTGGAATGATGATACTTGAAAACATTAACACTATGGTATAGTTATCATTCTCGGGAATTGTCAATTTCCCTGTTGTGCTTTTACATGACAAAAGAATCAAAATGGAGAGTGAAAGGATACTCATTTTCTAATATTTTTAAAATTTATATTTTTTTCTGGTGGATATAGATTCCACCATGGTAATCTTTCCATCACTCTTTCTTTCCCCCTCAATTTCCTTAGGCTTATCAACTTCATGTGCACAACTCCGATCTTGTAGTTATAACTAGATCTTTCGAATGACGTGGTTTTTCTAATTGATTGGAAGGGAGTTTAATCTCTGAATGAACTCTAGGTTTCTTCCTAAGGTTAGATATATGGATGAAAAATTGTTTAGGGTCACCTTGTGCCACAAAATCCTTGCCGACAGTACACAATAACACAAAATATAAGTGGGAAAACCTCAACGGTAAGAAACCCCACTAAATTTTTTATTATATTACTAAAATAAAAAGGATTTAGTGAAGCATCAACTTCACAAGGAGCATTAACCCCTAGTTTAATATAGTACCAACCCCAAAAGGAGAACCAACCCAAAATTTAGTGAAGCACCAACTCCGGAAGGATGATAAAACCCCTAATATGATTAAGCACCAACCTAACCACCTTTAGATGAAGATCTCTGAAGTATTTTTCTCCCACAACTGATGGACATCAATACTTCAACTCACACACCTTCAAACATTCTTTATCCTAACTCAAACCCTTACACACAAGCTCTTCAACATTCCTTATACTTTCACACACTTTCTCATATCTGTATTGATGCCCTTAGCTCACTTGCACTCTCTCACCTAGCTCACATTCTCCCCTCTCATTTTACTATTACAAAATTAAAGAAAAAAATTCACTTTAATACGAGACTCAACTCAAAAACATTAAATAGGTCAGTCCTGGTCCAATATCCCGACCATACCAAAATAAAAATATAACACCATACTTATAAATATTCATAACATGGACTCATGTAGGTCGATCAAGCACCAAGACATGAGAACAAGCCCAAAAAGGCCTAAACCCCATGTCCAAGCTCATCAAATGCCTCCAAAATCCTCACACATTTCAAAAACATCATAACAATATCATGAGTTCTCACATAAATCTCTACATTAATCATTTTCTTTATAACACTCTCAAGTAGGATTGTTTCCTACTCAAAACAAGCACTTCCAGGAACCAGTCTTCACCTATGGAGCTCAATATCACCCAAGATTAACTAAAATATGACATGTAGCCATTCATTGGAAAGACTCGACATGCGAGAGAACATCCATGCTTTCTATATCTCATGAAACATCCAATAGGAAAACCACCTATTTTCCTCTTGAAAGAAATTAAACTGCCCAAAAGTAGTTTTGGAAACTCAATTGGTTTTCACCCTTGCTATCACTTTCAATACCTATAAATTCATTCAATAGGAAAAAAATTCATCCCTATTCACTCTCCAATGGATATCAAGCAATAAATAGGCCAAATTATGGGTCTTATACATCAATCTTCTATATATAGCAGCGATTGTGTCTGAACCCGATCAAACTAGGTGAAATTGTGACCTCAACCATGGAAACTTAGTACACTTGCAAAGATCCATAAAAAAATTAAAAAGATAGATTTGATTTCAAAAACAACTCCAAGGTGATTATAATCCTTCACCATTCCCATAAGTTCTCAATCACTTCCATTTTCCAACACTACTAAACTACCCTTTTAGGCCCAAAAACTAGTCTTCAAAGATAGGGCACACTTTTCCCTCTAGTACCTCAACCATGACCTGAAAATATCATGGACATCTATTAAAAATCCAAAGATTCCATAAATGGTGATTTAGTCATTAGGTTTAATGGACATCTTTTTCAAAAATAAAATTCTTCAGAAATAATCCTATTTGAGTGGGGTCCACATATTGTCATAAGCTCTAACATACCTCATTGGAAATTTGGAGGAGTCCTATACAACCTCCAATCATCACATTAGAAATACCAATCCATTATATTCCCATACCAATAATTTTTCTCCTATCACTCTCAACCTAGGGTTTCAAACTCATAAAAAAATTTACTTCTTAACATTCTCTCATGAAACCACTCCATTATTTTTACAAAATGATCTTAGCTCAATGTTAGAAAACATCTCTAAAAACCACAAGATGCCATAAAAATTTTATGAGATCAAGTGAGAAAATGAATTTTCCTATACAACTAGAAATCATGTTTTCTTGGAACCTATTTTTCCTAAAACTTCACAACTTGCAAATACTACAATGACTTGCATGTCTATGTCTTAAGGTTTTACATGTTCTAAGCCAAAAAGAGTAGAATAACACTATCCCTCGCCATGAAACCTCTCCAAAGTTCATTGAAAACCTTGATACATCATGTCTCACTCACCTATATTCTTCCATGAGCTCACATGGCTCTACAACTCACATGTTCCATTTGGCCTCCAAAAACCTAGACTAGGTCTAGATGAGCACCTATAACTGAGTATTCCACCTATACCTACACTCTAAATCTCATGTGAGTGTCTCAAAACTCTCTCCTCAATCTCTCCATGCCTCTACCATGCTCCTAAAGTCACCATGCAACTTAAACCATCATGTTCCATCACCTAGAATAGCTAGGTCACCTGATTAGACATACTAGGCCAAGTTATTCTCACCTTGTCCACTCTTGAAAATATGAAACAAATTTAATGTCCATGTAATCATCATTCCAAGAATCCTTTATCACTCCACCATCATCCTCTTTATCATTAATTATATTTTACATTAATGACAACACTTAAACTGACACATGCAAACAATCTCCCCCTTTGTCATTAATAGAAAACCACTTAGTTCCTCTCTTCCTTTTTAAATTAATGAAAAATAATTCCTAAGCACATGGTATTATTCTTCTTAAACCTCCTGGGATCCCTTCTTTAATTGTAAACATCAACCACATCAAACTAGCATACAAACCTTTCATTCCCTTCTTGATATTTGTTTTTTTCTTCATAAGAGTATTGTATATCCCATTTGGAAAATGCATACATGGCATACACACATGCCCAAAATCATCATAAATATAAATAACACCATCTTGACTCCTTCTTAGAAAACTAATTTCAAATTATACTCAAAATAAACTCAAAAATATCAAATACAAGTATATCATCAATTTTAGGACTGAGAGTCCTAAGACTGTAGTCTTCAATTCATTTTATCTCATCTTCACCTTTCTCTAGGTTTCCATATGCAACATAAAACATCTCCTTATATCTCCCCTTAGGTTCATACTTACTCCTTTTAGCTGGTAACACACAAAGAGAAGCACATACCTCAAGAAAATACACACAAGATGGATTGTTCCATTTACTGTGGTCTTAAATGACCTCTTCAAAGGTGCACACACTACTCTTTTTCTTACTAATATACCTTTTTGAGACAAAATGGTGACTTCCCCTATAGTTATGTTATTAAGAACTCACAAAATCTACCAATTACCCTTGATATACACCTTAGCAACTTTTTTAGGGTACATTCCATCTCCTATGCTCCAAAAGTCTTTTTGACCAGAGCCTACATTTCCTCTCTTCACGTATCACTAAGCTATTTCATTGTTTATTTATATAACCATAATGTAAGATATAAATAAACATAACATTGCACCATACTTAACTTCATCTCCTAAGATTCATGAGCCTTCAATCTCCCCTTAACACATACCATCATGTGAAACCTTCAATCACAAACTAGGATAGTACAAACAAGTCCTTGCGGATTGTATCTCCTTTAAGTAATGAGACTTAGAACCATACCTTGTCTTGAAGTTTCTACACAAGTTTAGTGGACCTATACCAATATGCACACTCTTATTAAACTTGTATACCCATGCGACTCATATGATCTTCCTCATACCCATTTTAAGAAACCATGACAGACCTTAATAGATGGCACGTAGGCTTATAACTCATCATTTTACACCTTTCACGAGTCTTTAGTACCTTCATGATATTGTATTACATACCTCAAAATTTTACTGTATCAACTAAGATCATACATAATTCTTATTAAGCTTCAAATATTACTTTTTGGTAGAGTAGCTTTACATACGCCTCTTTACAATTTAAGGATAAAGAGTGCTTGAATCTCCCAAAACATATGCATCATTATAAAGCCATAAAAACCACATGCTCAAGCTATAACTATACCTTCATGATCTTGTAACTCTTCTGAAAATGTAGCATAACCACAAAAAAATCACAGCAACCTCAAAATAAAACTACAACAAAAGAGCAAGAGAACCGAGATAAAGCATACCTTCACCCGGTAAAAAAATTATTTACATGAAACCTTATGAAAAATCCAATAATACTACCTTCTTGTGTCATTATTTCATACTCATACCATGACAAAAAAAAATCTTAATACTTCTAAGACACAACTTGACCATTACTCCAAATACGGTACCATAGATCTTTTGATGAACTAGCATGACTTCATACTCGGACTAATACACTTGTGCTACATGGACTTGTTACCATATTTTTCACACAAAGGTTTGGCTATTATTTGAAGATTGGGTATTTTTTAGCTTTGCTAAAAATAGCATTTGGCTAAAAATAAAAGTTTGCTAAAAATAATAGTTGAAGTGGAAGTTTTGCTAAAAATAGAATTCACTAAAAATAGCACTTGCTAAAAGTAGTTGGCACTAAAAATATCACTTAGCTAAATATATCAGCTCCATATGCCAAAGGTGAAGGGATAAATATAGCTTGTTTTTGTTAAAAAAACAAGTGCTGCTCCAAAACATGACACCAAAACAAGAGAGTGTTTTTATTAAATTTAGCATGCTTTTGTTGAATTTACCAAACTTTGTTTCTAAAATAGTGTTGGCACCAAGGGTTAAATATGGAATTAACTAATAAAGATTTATTATTATTATTTTCAAAAGGAAGAGAGTGAATAAATAAAATGGCATGATGCGGTCAAAAATAGCTTATGGTGCCAAGAAAAGGGATAGGAAGACTTTTATTTAATAGGTGAATTGGTGTTCCAAAAGATTGGTGGCACCAAAGACAAAGTAGTATGGAAATAAATATAAAAGGTTTATAAATTGTAGTCTAAAACATTCCATGTGCCAAGTAAAAGGACAAAAATAAATACAAATAAAGAGCATGTTGTTATAGTAGACCATGGTGCCCAATAAGGGAAAAAATAAATTAAATAAAGTAACGAAGAGCAGTTCGGACATAGAGTCTATTATTGGAGGGGCATAGTTAATTCATCCTCATTTATGTTGATTTCTATTGTAAGAAAATATTACACATTGTGGGTTATTTTTCTTTAGAAATTCTGGCCTTGTACTTGAACCTCGAATAAAAAAGCTCCAATTTTTCCCTCTCATATCGTTGTTTTCTGATTATTCATTATGTTTGATAGGAGTATTATGTTGCTTTAGTTTAGATTTTACTCCCTCTACCATTTTCCTTTCTCTAAACGCTTGAATTAATTTTTCAAAATAGCTTAAATTTGTGTAGATGTGTGGATATTTGATTTATATATGTGTAGAAGTACATGCATTTGTTAAATTATTATTATATCACATTTATTTCCCTTTTCCCGCATTCCTTCTCCCTTTTCCGTGTCGAGTTTTTTTTCATTTTTAATTGATTCACAAGAGAACCAACCCTCTCTGAGGTTCACCTAAGACATAGGTTACCCATAGCATTGAGGTGTTCTAATTGTGTCAACAAGAGACAATACACACCACTCTCTATCAAGGTGCAACTTCGGGTGACAACATTTTACGCACACCTGGGGACTCTACAAAATTTTCTAAATAATTTGATGCTATTCTTAGGAAAAATCATTGTTTCAAACACAAATATTTAGCATATGGCGACTCCATTGGCCCAAACATCAATTTTTCACAATCAATAGACCATTTCCTCCATCTTTCCATATTTATTAGGTTGTTAAAAAATGACTTCAATTCCTAATTAGAATTCCCGGTTTGAGAGAATTATTACTCCTCTCCATATCCTTTTCCACAAAATCCTCCTCCATATCTATATTATAAGCCCTATCATAATGAATATGCCCACGATCCAAATAATTTGTATGCCTATCCTAATAATTATGGTGTTTTTCAAGACCAAGAATATGCATAATAAAAAAACAATTCCATGCCTAATGATGATTATAGATGCACGTACAACACTTGGAGATAAAAATGATACAAATGAGGGAAATAAGTTCCATCAAGGCATCCAAGCTTAGATTCAGGTACCCTACTTATGGGCCATCCTATACCAAATTGGTATAGCCCTCAAGAGAAGATAAACTTTTTTTCGAATTGATACCACAAATATCATCTTGGAATGAAGAGATGGAATCTTACCAATATAACCCTCCCACTTCTACTTGTCAACCACTTCAACCGGAGACCAATTACTAAATTCTTAGCTTTCTTAAAGCTTCTCCTCTACAATTTTGTATACCTCTCCAACCATCTCAACCATTGCAAAATCAGATTAACAACCAAACCCACCCCTAACCTCATATTCCTAAATCCATTTTGTAATGAAACTAATCAACAAAGTAGTTTGGAAGAGAACCCAACTAAAGAGCCAAGAAAATTTCTCCTATAAAATTTAATGAAATGCATCTTACGGTTTGAGGAAAAATGAATTTCGTGGTTGGTTAAGATGACAATAGAGGAGTGCAAGAAAGTGGTTGAAATTACATAATAACAAGAGGAATATGACCAAGTATACAAAGGTTAGACAAAGTTTTCTTAGATATCTTGAGATACAACGTAAAGATAATGTTTTGAAGGAGCATATGAATGTTTCTAAGGATCAAATCAGCAATCTTGAGCCTATATCACCTTTAGATCAGCTTGTAAATAGTCATACAAGAGGAGGAAATCAGCAAAATTCAAATTCAAAAGGAGTTTTCCTCGAGCATGGAAAATAAAGAGGAGGTTTTATCAGAATTAGAAGATTTTGATGATGAGGAAGAACCAATTGAAATTGTAGATCAATCTACAAGCATCCAATATGAGCAAGAAAGGGCCTCAAACACTCTAAATGATGATATTACACACAAAGAAGAGGGGCAGATCAAAAAATCAGTTTATCAGCTATGAGGAACCATGTCCAATTAGGTATTTGGCTAATTTAGAGCCACATAAGGAGTTGTTATAAGTTTTTCTCATTTAAGAGCATAAGAAAGAGCTTCATGTTTCCAAAAATCAGCCCCAACACCTATAATGATAGAGTGTGGATACTATAGAGTTGTTTATTCTTTTTGAGCTGATATTTTGAGTAAATCAATGGTGCAAACCATGTCTGCACTTATACCATGTGATCTAGTTGTAAAATTGATCTCATGGCCGCACTTTCTGAGAAAAGGAAGTTATTTCTCCTAACCAATATGTGGTTTTGTTTAGTTTTCCTTTCTCTTTGTTTAGGTTTGGAGTGATTTAGGTTTGTTTCTTGCATAATAAGTTCTTGCATGCACATTTTTATTCTCATTTTCTTAGTTAGTTGTATTTACAACTAAGCTCTTACATGCACTTGTTTTCCTTTTGTTGAAGAGATTATTTCATATGATACGGGTTATTAATAGAGTTATATGACTCCATAGCTCGATGGATGCGAGAGGCTAATAAGATCTTTGTTTATCAAGAAAACAATCCTATGATGTCTCCAAACTATTACCATATTTTTCACACAAAGGATTGGCTTGTTTTGAAAGATTGACTATTTTTAGCTTTACTAAAAATAGTGTGGTTAAAAATAGTGGTTGGCTTAAAATAGAATTTTGCTAAAAATAACAATTGAAGTGGAAGTATAGATAAAAATAACATTCACTAAAAATATCACTTGATAAAATTAGTAGGTGTTAAAAATAGCACTTGGCTAAATATATCAGCTCCATGTGCCAAAGGTGAAGGGATAAATATAGCTTGCTTTTATTGAATTAAGTAAATCTTGCTCTGTTGGGCCCCTAGAATATTGACCAAGTATGAAGGCACTTAGGTGCACTGGGACCCCAGATTATAGAATGGCATGCGAAGGAAAAAGTGTGCAAGAGAAAGGATTAAGGAGGTAAATAGCATGTGTGACGCATGAAAGGAGGTTCGAGGACCTAGCCAATTTGAGCACCAAAGGTAGAACACTTAAAAGCATGATTGGTTGCACACGGATAAGATGCCATACTCTCAATAGGATGGCCCAAGAAAGAGCATGCTTGGATGGAATCTTCTAGAAGATCATCGTGAGATGGAATGGAGGTCTCGGGCTGAAGGAGCATGCTCACATGAAGGACCACATTCGACACTTGACGATGGATCTGAGGGTGCGGCTAGGCAAGTTGGCAGCCCAGGAAAGTGATAAATACAAGTTCCTATAGTGGGAAAAGATATACATATACATATACATAGAGAGATATATATGGGGAATAGCGGGTTAGAGAGTGAGTGAAGCTCTGTAGAATTTTTACAAGTGGATATTCTAGTTTAGGAAAGGATGTACTAAGCATGGAGTTGTATTTTTCTTTTCTATTAGCTTAGCTACATACATCCAGTGATGTGAATGACTATGGTCTACACTCTATGACACTCTGTAATGAATCAATGAATATATTAAGGTTACCTATTATAAATAGATATGAATATCAATGGGTTTAATGTATATTTTGTTCATATGAGTTCTCTTTCCTTTCATGATATGAATGAATGGTTGTATCTTTCTTTCTGTTATAGTATATGTTCTAGGATTTGTTAAAGCACTCAATCTGAAGTGACTGCAAGGATTTGGAGGCCATTCTGAGCCCTATGGTTCTTGTATGTCTCAAAGTCTTTCCTAAATACTCTTACACTAATCATAGATAATGTTTCCCACTAGACTCACATAAAAGAGAGACTCAGCACCCATGCATGCCTCAGGTGAGCACTCAGATTTTGTTGGGTGATAGGCTGATGTGCATGGAGTTCTTCCTTTTATGATAGGAGTAAAAATGACTACATCTTGGTTCCATTCTCGGGACCTCTTTTCGAAGTTGTAGTGGGATATAACATGCATCATGATCTGTGTAAATAGTAATGACAGATCGGTTAACATTGGAAAATGTTGAATAGTGGTTCAAGAGCACGAAGGATGAATTTACTCAGAGATACAACACTGGACCTGAGTTTAATACACGTAGATGGGTAGAAGAGAACCTCTACCATGATTTGTATGAGACATTCTTTTGTTACTTCCCAGTAGAGTTATATCAATGGCTCTTAGCCTATGCATCTAGATCAAGCTGGCGTTATAGATCATGGATGTGGACCGAAGAAGACTACTAGAGGTTGTAGGATGCAGATCTGATGTGGACCTATGCTATAGATCACTTGGTGGAGAGGAGTAATAACTAGCTACACTCTGGAATACGCCATTTCTACGTATTCTTTCCCATAGATTGTTGAGTTTGAATTTATGTGAGAACCTAGAGGATCATATCTACATGTTATTCCTCTAGCTATGAAGATATTGATGGTTACCATGAGTTTAGAAGCACTCCCAATGGCCGGCTAAACCATTACGAGCGCGGGTAAGGAAACTCGGGTGGAGGAAGATGGCGAGATGCTACAACAGAGAAGGAGAGGGAAGAAATATGGATCAAGTATAGTGAAGCACATGAAAGGGAGATTACTAGATGATGTGAGGCTACTAGTGTGATGGATTTATGGTAACAGAGGCGTTGCGAGAGGGAGTTGAGGTTCACATGGAGGATGTGGAACTGAGCGATCTGTCTTTACCCCATCTTGGAAAGCACGTAAGGGAGACCCCTTTGGCTTCTAGTGATAGCTTATCACATGGAGAAAGGAGAGTTATTGGCACATATCTGAACCCACCCAGTGACTAAGCCCTAGCACTTGGTTTTCTCGAACCAGGAAGAAGTATTGATCCAGTTGAAACTAGTGGAAGAGATAGATCCATGCCTAGGAGATACAATTTTACATTCCCTTCTTCTATGGTTGCACATATTCTAGTATTTGGTGTTAGGAAATAAGGGATAAAGTATGCATAATAATCCCTCACAGAATCGCAACAGTAGAAACTAATATGCAGAAATTATTACAGATCTCAAATAAAATTGCAGAATAAAATAAAACAACACAAAGAGACAAGTATTTAACGTGGTTCACCCAATTTGGGCTACATCCACCAAGAATCACTTGCTCAAATTTTATTACAAGCCACTGCTCTCTCAATACAATACCCAGATCCGTTTGGAGCTATGCTCAACAAACTCTACAAAATTCATAGCCGAATTCAAAACACATCTACAATACATTTGCTTGTACATCTATCATATGCATAAGACCATATAAATAGACAACTACTTAAGCAGTTTGATACAAAACCGTGGGTATCAAAACAATGGGCAAAAGACCAAAAAACCATGGGCCCAAAAACAGCCCATAACGACCCATGAAAATTTTCTTGGGGCTTCGCCCCAAACCCCCTTCCATCGGGGGCTTCAACCCCATGAACCCACGACTGCTCACCGAGTGGGACCACCGTAAAAATACCCAAGTGTAACACATGGAAGGTGTGCCATACTCTAACATGAAAATAGGCTCCACAAACATAACAATCTCCCACTTGGAGACTAGTTTCCACTGAGCAAGCTTCTCAACCCTTCACTGTCATCCGCGAAGGCCAACCAAAGTTGAACATAGCTTTAGTTTATCCCTTGTGACCACCTTGGTCATCATGTCTACAGGGATTACTTGGTATGAATCTTTTCCAACTTCAACTTATCTTCCTCCAAAGTTGTCCTGATGAAGTGATATCTCAACTATATATGCTTCATCCTAGAGTGGAAAGCAGAGTTCTTAGCTAGGTGTATAGCACTCTGACTATCACTATATAGCTTACATTCCTCCTGCTTATGCCCCAACTCCTTAAGCAATTGTTGTAGCCAAATCATCTCTTTTCTTGCCTTTGTGGTAGCAACATACTCAGCCTCCGTGGTTGACAAAGCCACTAGCTTCTGTAGTCGTGAAATCCAACTCACTGCTTTGTCCCACCTACAGTGTAAATATAACCTGTTGTGCTCCTCCTGTTGTCTACATCTCTAGCCATGTCTGAATCTACATAACCACGTAAAGTGGTGTCTGATCCACTGTAGCACAAAACTGTCCCCATGGTTCCTCTCAAATACCGAAGGATCCACTTTACTGTTTGCCAATGCTCTTTACCTGGATCACTCATAAATCTACTCACAGCTCCCACTGCATGGGCAATATCAGGCCTAGTGCATACCATAGCATACATCAAACTGCCAACTGCTGATGAGTAAGGTACCTTGGACATCTGGTTTCTTTCCTACTCTATCATGGGACACTGCTCCTTTGATAACTTGAAATGGCCTGCCAAAGGAGTCCCAACCGGTTTAGCATCCTGCATGTTAAACCTGTCCAATACCTTCTTAATGTACTCTTCCTGAGATAAAGAGAACTTCCGTTCCTTCTTATCCCGAGTTATCCTCATACCAAGGATTTGTCTGGCTGCCCCCAAATCCTTCATATCAAAGGATTCACTTAGTTGTTTCTTGAGTACTTTTATTTCCTGCATGTTTTTACCTGCAACCAACATGTCATCAACATACAAACACAGGATAATATAACTTCCATCCTCAAATTTCTTTGTATACACGCAATGGTCAGAATGACATCTAATATAACCTTGCTCCATCATGAAGCTATCAAACTTCTTATACCATTGATGTGGAGCTTGTTTCAAGCCATACAAGCTCTTCTTCAGTTTACACACCATCTCCTCTTTACCTTTGACCTCATAGCCCTCTGGTTGTTGCATATATAGTTCCTCCTCCAAATCACCATGGAGAAATGCAGTCTTTACATCTAACTATTCTAAGTGCAAGTCTTCTACTGCCACTATTCCAAGAACAGTTCTAATAGAAGTCATTTTTACTACAGGAGAAAATATCTCATCAAAATCTATACCTTGTTTCTGTGCAAACCCCTTGACCACCAACCGGGCCTTATATCTTTTCTTTCCTCCTTCTTCGTCTTTAACTCTGTACACCCACTTGTTCTGCAATTCTCTTTTACCTTCCGGTAGGTTCACCAAATCCCAAGTATGGTTCTCCATGAGAGACTTATGCTCCTCATCCATGGCTTGCTCCCACTTCTTACTGGCATCTACCTGTATTGCTTCATCAAAGCTCTCTGGATCTCCACTATCAGTGAGTAATAAATAATAAAGAGAAGGAGAAAACCGTTCAGGTTCTTTTCTTACCCTAGAAGACCTCCTCACTGTAGGAGTTTGGGGTTCCTGTTGAGTAGGTTCCTGAATTGATTCATGGGTCACTTTCCCATCCGGAAGATCCTCTACCACTGCATATTCTTTCTTGGATTCTTCCCTGTTTTCCTACAACTGTTGCTTATACATGACTTTCTCATTAAAGACCACATCCCTAGACCGAATGATTT
The DNA here is from genome assembly GCA_018340775.1 of Taxus wallichiana var. yunnanensis. Classification (NCBI taxonomy): domain Eukaryota; kingdom Viridiplantae; phylum Streptophyta; class Pinopsida; order Cupressales; family Taxaceae; genus Taxus; species Taxus wallichiana. The sequence continues at coordinate 919,223,433 of CM031234.1, read as the reverse complement.
TCTTGTCCTTAATACTCCAACATTTAAACCCAAAGTCATCACCACCATAACCAATGAAAGTACATTTTTCTGATTTATCCTCTAGCTTGGTCCTATCATCCTTGTCTATATGAACAAACACCTCACATCCAAAGACTCTAAGAAATGAAATGAATACCTCGGGTATGCCTCCATCCAGGCACTTGAGGTCCTTTGTTTATCAAGTACATATGCTTGCTTACCGCGCCCAAAAAGAAAGAGGCGATCCTGCGTGTAATCTCATGCTCTTAGCACATTCCATTATAGTTCTGTTCATCCTTTCTGATACCCCATTCTGCTGCAGAGTTCCTGCAACCATCTTTTTCCTACAGATTCCATTCTTAGAACAGTAATCATTAAATTCATTACTGCAATACTCCCCTCCATTATCTAACCTGAGACATTTTAGCTTAAGACTGTTTCATTCTCTACCAAGGCTTTCCATTTAACAAAAGTGTCAAATACATCAGATTTGTGTCTAATACAATAAACCCAAACTTTCCTTGTTGCATCATCAATAAAAGTAACATAATAACTTGAACCCCAAGAGATGATACAGAGCTAGCCCCACACATCAGAATGTACCAACTCTAACTTACTCTCTTTCTTTGTAGGTCCAACCTTGAGAAACCTTACTCGCTTTTATTTCCCATATATGCAGTTTTCACATAAATCCAAACCTATTTCTGTATATCCAGGAAAATTCTTCTTTATGATGTTCATGCCCTTGTGGCTCAAATGACATAGCCTATAGTGCCATAATGTTGTATCTGCATCTGAAGCCACAAGATTACAATCATTAGTATTATCAGTGGTTAAATACAAGGTTCCAACCTTCTTACCTCTTGCCACCACAAGAGCACCCTTGGTAACCTTCCAAGAGTCTGCTGTAAATATCACAGTACAACCATCACTTCCCAATTGCCCCACCGATATCAAATTTATCCTTAATGTAGGCACATGTCTGACATCCTTCAATAGCCATGTATTCCCATTCTGCATCTTAACCTGAATAGAACCTTTTCCAACTATATTGCAAGGCTCATCATCACCAAGAAAAACATGCCCAAAATCCCCTTGAACATAATCAACAAAATAATGCCTATGTGGAGTAGCATGAAAAGAAGCCCCTAAATCTAAAACCCAAGATTCAGTAATATTATGCAAAGAAAGAATCAAAGCATCCTGACATACATTACCCGATGCCACATTTGCCTCCTTGTTTTCTTCCTATTGTTTCTTCTTATCCCAAAGCTCCCAATAATCCTTCTTTGCATGCCCAGGCTTTCCACAATTCCAACATACAATCTTGTTCTTGGATTTTGACCTTGCCCGATCTTTTGATTTTCCATGGTTTCCTCTATTCTTTTGTCTCCCTCTAGTTTCCATTGTCAAAGCATTCCCTGAAGTAGAAGATTCCCCGAGATATTTTTCTTTGCATTTCCTCACTTAGAATCACCCCTACAACATCCTCAAACTTCAACTTCGAGTTAGCTGGAACCGAGTTACTTACCACCATTACTAGGCTATTCTAAATCTCAGGTAAAGAGCACAAAATTAATAAAGCCCTAACTTCTTCATCAAATTCTATTATAACTGAAGCTAGCATATTCACAACCATATTGAAATCATTTAAATGATCTGCGTATTGAACTATTCTCAGACATCTTCATATTAAACAAATTTTTCATTAAAAATATCTTGTTAGAGGCAGAGGGTTTTTCATACAACTTCCCTAATGCATCCATTAGATCTTTTGTAGTCTTTTCCTTTAAAACATTAAATAATACGAAGATGCAAGACACACGGCGGATTGTCCCAAGTGCCTTCCTATCCAAAAATCCCATTCTACATCTGTCATACTCAAGGGTTTGTTCACCTTCTCGGGCATAGTGGAGTATAAAGATCCTTTTAATAAAGGTAATCTTCCATCTGCATCTTCCAAAGACTGAAATTCTGCCCATTGAATTTATCAACCCTTGATCTTCCATCATCTGTCATAGCTCCCACTCAAGCTAAAAACTTTCCCTACAATTCAACACTTCAGCAAACCAAACCAGTTACGATACCAATTGTTAGGAAATAAGGGATAAAGTATGCGGAATAATCCCTCACAATCAATTGAATAAAAACTAATATGCGAAATTATTACAGATCTCAAATAAAATTGTAGAATAAAATAACACAACACAAAGAGACAAAGATTTAATGTGGTTCACCCAATTTGGGCTACGTCCACCAAGAATCACTTGCTCGATTTTATTACAAGCCACCGCTCTCTCAATACAATACCCAGGATCCGTTTGGAGCTATGCTCAACAAACTCTCTGAAAATTCATAGCCGAATTCAAAACACATCTACAATACATTTGCTTGTACATCCATTATATGCATAAGACCATATAAATAGACAACTACTTAAGTAGTTTGATACAAAACCGTGGGTATCAAAACAATGGGCAAAAGACCGAAAAACCATGGGCCCAAAAACAGCCCATAACGGTTACCCATTACCCATGGGTTAATAAACCACCCATGAAAATTTGCTTCGGGGGCTTCGCCCCAAACCCCCTTCCATTGGGGGGGCTTCAACCCACCAAACCCACTGCACTGCTCATCGGCGAGCGGGACCACCGTAAAAATACCCGAGTGTAACACATGGAAGGTGTACCATACTCTAACATGAAAATAGGCTCCACAAACATAACATTTGGAGGAGTTTTTAGACAAGGGGAAAGTGTACAAGATTTTAGGCTCACATCGGGAGTGGCATGGAACAAAGTAGTGGTAGTGAGGTGCTAGCACAAACCATCAAAGCCACAGCTTAGTGGGACCATGGGAGCACTTAGCATAGCTCCTATAGGCCCTATTAGACCCTGTGGTTCTATTGGATCTAGTGGCTCTGGAGGTACAGGACATGGTGGACCTAGTGCATAAGGTGGTGGGAGAAACACCGAGACGAAACCAAGGATATATTTTAGGATAAGGACCCCACCACCCCCTCAAGTATTCTTTGAAATGTCTCTGCATTTTCTAGATTATAGGGACATTGAGGATGCTATGGAACATGTTCACAAATTTGAACTACTATGGCATGCAAAGGGTATCACAACCCCAGAACAAAAGGCTAGTCAATTTGTAACCACGTTGCAAGGGCGCGTGCATAGCTGGTATAGAAAGTATGACCCTCATCAAATGGTGGTGGACTACACTACTTTAAAGAATGCATTCTTGGTAGAGTTCCACATTCCTGAGTTCAAGTAGAAGAGCATTAACACTTTGAAGGAGATTTAGCAAGGAATGGTAGAGAGTGTGTCCAAAGAAGATGATGCACATTTTAAAAATCTTTTTCTAAGTTATCATATGATATTCATCCTTCTCATCATGCACAGTGGTTTGTTGGGGGATTGATCACCCCTTTTAGAAGGGCCTTGTCTCATAAAACTTTTACAAATCCACGTGAAGCATTGGAAGCTACCTTACGTGCCGAGGTTTTTGGTAATATTGATCACGGCATTAGTCCATTCCTAGAGGCCCAGTTATTGTTATGGCCAAATAGTTGGAAAAATTATCTGTAAACACAGTCCATGAGACTCACAGTGGTATGTGGTGCACGAATTGTGAAATAGAGGAGCACATTAAGGATAATTTCTCCCAGAGGATGGTACGCACTATGATAGTAGATTATGAGATTTATCATGGGGACCATGATGCAATTAGATGTCCCTTACTACAGTGCATGATCAGGAAGAATGTATCTTGTTATTACAAAATTTACACCTCCACAACCCATGATATGAAGGACCGTAGGCTCATTGATCAGATTCATGAGGCCATTGATCATGGGGTGTGCCAAACTAGCATTTCCAGTGGTTCTAAAAATGATGATTGTTGTTATGAGGAGCGTGTAAATGGGGGCACATGTGGAAGAAGTTTTCGAGGAGGATTCCGTGGACAAGGTAACCATGGAGGAATAAATGAGTTCCCACGTGGAACATGTTTCAACTATGGATCTACAAAACATTACAAGCGTGAGTGCCTAGACTTGTTGCAATGCTCATGGTGTGGAAAGAAGCATAAGTATGAGGAGTGCCTAGAGTTATTTGAGCATATGAATCAGTAGCACCAAAAAGAAAAGGGCACTGCGATGGTCAGCATAGAGAAGGAAGACATACAGTGGATGCCTCAGGTAACATGAAGTTTTAGAGCCTTTCTTGGTAACAACAAGGGTAGAAGCCACACACACAAGAGAGAGTACTAAGATAGAAGATACCCTAGTTTTAAGAGGAGGAGGTATTTCATGGAAAGTATGTAGACCCCACACATCATAAGGAGATATATCAAGACACCATGGATGTTATTCGAAGCTTGCAAGGGGAGATCCAGTGTTTAAAGGAGCAATCTAGAAAGGAGGAACAAGGAAGGATATTCGAGGCACAAAAGGATGACTGGATGAGGTTAAGGAGGTGTATAAAATGCTAAGACATGAGAACATCATTTCTTTGATAGGATCCTAGTTGAGAGAGAAGTTAGCATGCATCGAGAAGAGTGCAGAGATAGGTCTTGCACGTAAACCTTCCCCTTCATAGCCTCGACTATGACAAGGAGATTACATTGAATGCAGTTGTAAATTGATGGCTCATCAACAATATACTCATTGACAATGGTGTGAAGGTTAATGTTCGACATTGGATGCATGGCATTAAATGGGGAGACCTGCATTACAACCATCTTCAATGTGTTGTATATGGTGAAAAAACTAGGCAATGCCCATCTATTTCTTGAAGGATGCACTATTACTATCCAAGGATATAGTTTACTAGGGACTTCTACTTAGGGATACTTGGGACACCCTTACTTGGGTGTTACAAAATAATGTGGACCTTTAGTTCAAAAAGGGTACATCAGCTTTGAAAATAAAGAGAAATACGTCATTATACCCCTGGTTGATGGGAAGTCAACACCCTACCTTGAACCATTGGGAGAAGAAGTTGTAGACAAAATTTATGTGTGCTCAATCAGAGACTCTAAGATGGTACACCCTACTAACAAAGTTATACGGTTTTAATATGCTCAATCAGTAAGTGATACCACTAGCCTAGTTTGTCATAATTGGGTGCATGGAACTTATGAACTAATGGGATGGCATTTAAGAGGGTCAGTGACCAAGGTAACAAAGGAACACATTGTTAGGAACCTTAGAGGAAAAGAACTACTCAAGTATTCAGGAGGAGCTTTCCCTAAGATCTTTCTGCAGGAGTTAGAAGCTCAGTGGAAGAATGAGAAGGAATGGAGGGAGATGTTAAGTTATGTCTTTCTTGGCACAATAGATCATTAGTGGGCCACACATCAAGAGATCCTTTTAGAGTGGCGTGAGGTAAGGATTTCTCTCTGTGTAAAATTCTCTAGAAGTAATGTACCCACCATCATCAAAGACTACCATGGGAAGGAGCCTTCCTCTTTCCATATCCAAGAGTGTGAACAGTCCGGAGAGAATGTGTGAAGGCTTTACCACCATCTCTCTGGGTGCAGAAATTGTATTTTACACTACAGGGTTGTGTGCCTGTATGGTACATTCATTCGGAGACACGCTGCCAAACAATGAATTGGCAAGAGCTCGTGGATGACCTTATTCAAAAATTTGAGTATCAAGTACCAAGCCATTAATTGATAAGGCCTCAGTAGGGTATCAAGCACCTTACCATGGGGGATAGTGCTAGAATGGAAGATAAGCTATTGGAATTACTAGGTGAACTAGGATTGAGGCACGCTTTGAAGAAGTTGAGGAAATAGAAGAGTTACAGCTTGAGTGCGCGTGTTTGGAAAAGAGAAGGGAAAGTTAGTATATGTGATTGATGGAGAGGAATCGAAAGCTTAGATGTTAGCCATTTTGTAGGAACGTGTAAGGTAGTGGATAGTGTAGACACTCATGCTCATGCCTACCATGAGCCTTTAAAGATGAAGAAAGTTAACATCAATTCAAAGAAGAACCTAAGGAAGCTATTATTGGGGATTACTAGATAGAGAAGGAAGTATCAAAGATCATTGATCTATTGCATGAATTTGAGGATTTATTCCCACGTGGGTACCATGAGCTCAAAGGCATTCACCATTCCTTAGGGGAGATGAAGATAAAACTGAAGGATGGTGTGTGCCCGATTAGAAAAAGGCTCTACCAAATGAATCCCAATTTGTGCATGAAGGTTAAGGAGAAGATAGACAAGATGGTAGCTTCTAGGATCATTGAGGCAGTGGAAGAATCGGAATGGATAAGTCTGATGGTAATTAGCATTAAGAAGGATGGGAATATTAGGATTTGTGTGGATTATAGGGAATTGAATGTAGTTTGTGTCATTGATCCATTTTTGACCCCCTTCACTAAAGAAATTTTGGAAGGAGTCACTAGGTATGAAATCTATTCTATTACGGATGGATTTTTAGGATACCACTAAGTCTAGATTGTAAAAGAGGACCAGGAGAAGACAAATTTTGCCACATAGTGGGGACATTTTACATATATAGTCATGCCCTTTGGGTTGAAGAATGTGCCTGCTATTTTTTTACGCATAGTGGTGCAAGCATTCTAGAACTTCATCCATAAATTTCTTCAGGTCTATTTGGATGATTGGATGGTATATGGTCTAGTTAAGGACCATTGTGACAACTTGAGATTAATGTTTGAAAGGTGTAGGTAGTTTATGATATCCCTCAACATTTAGAAATGTGTGTTTGCTACTCCCTTTGGGACTCTATTGGGGCATATCATATGTAAGGAGGGCTTGCTGGTAGATCCCGCTAAGGTTGAAGTTATTGTAGGGTTAAGGGAACCTACTAGCCAGAGTGTAGTGTGCGGATTCCTTGGGCATATGGGCTATTATAGGAAATTCATTAAGGGATATGCCAAGATCACCGTGCCTTTAGAGGTGCTTCTTAGACAAAAAATGACCTTCCATTGGGATGATGCTCAACAAAGGGCATTTGATACATTAAAAGATAGGCTTATTACCGCACCTATTTTACGTTTTCCCTCTTAGGACAAGCCCTTCCATGTCCATGTAGATGCCTCAGGAACTTCCATTGGAGCAATATTGCTTATATAACCATTAAGGGGATTGTTGATCATCCTCTCTATTTTTCTAGCAAGAAGTTAAGAATAGCAGAGCAAAATTATACCACTATCGAGCATGAGGCATTTTCAATGATCTACATGCTCTTCAAGTTTAGATAGTATCTGCTAGCAACAACCTTTGTATTCTACACCGACCACATGGCATTAAAGTATTTGGTGAACAATCTCATTCTTCAAGGGTGCATATATCGATGGGTGTTGTTGTTTCAAGAGTTTGAATTCACCATTGTAGTGAATCCTGGAAAAAGCAACTATGGGCCTAATCATCTGTCAAGGATTGATTCAGAGAGGATGTGTAAAGTATTAAAGAAACAATTTCGACGCCAACTATTTATATTGCGATGTAAAACATCAAATTTGGAGGAGATTACGAGTATTTTAAAAACAAGGTGTGGTGCTTTGGATGGAATGAAGGCAATCGAAAAGAAGTAGTTGGCCATATGTGTCACACCCTACATGTTGTTTAGTGGAGACTTATACAAGTTGGGATGAGATGAAGTTTTGCACAAATGTGTATTAGAGCATGAGCGCCTGACCATCATGGAGGAAGCACACAGAGGAAGTGCAGGTGGGCATTACGCAGGTGATGCCACCACACGCAAGATATTAATGGAAGGATTATGGTGGGAAACCTTGTATAGGGATTGTAGAGATTATTGTAAATCATGTGACCACTATCAGTGCATTGGAAAACTAGGAAGGAGAGATGAAATTCCTTTGCGTCCTATCCCTAGCACGAGCCTTTCAAAAAATGGGTGATAGATTTTGTGGGACCTATTGCATCGCAAAGTGCGTAGGACTAGGTCACGTTATGTCATCACTTGCATGGATTATCTCACAAGGTGGGTAGAGGTAGCCCCAACTAAAGATTACATGGTAGCAATAGCGGCAAGGTTCTTATGGGAGAACATTATCACAAGGTATGGATGTCCATTGAGTTTGACCAGTGATAGGGGTACACATTTTCTGAATGAGACCGTGAGGATCCTATTATCAGAGTTCATGGTGGCTCATCACAAGACTACACCCTATCACCCACAAGTAAATGGAACCACGAAGCATTCAACAAAATACTAAGTCATACCTTGACCAAAATGTGATGTTGGAAGACAAGATTGGGATGACAAAGTATCGGTAGTGTTATGGGCTTACAGACTACATATAAAAGACTAAATAAAGCCACACATTTTCAATTGGTGTTTGGCGTGGAAGCTATTTTTCTAGTTGAATTTATGTTACCTTCTCTACGAATAGCACGCACAGGAGGATTAGCCAATGAACAAGCATTGGAAGAAAGGATTGATGAGCTAATGAAACTAGATGAGAGACAATCACTTGCCCGATGGAGCTAGATAGTGGAAAAGGAAAAGCAAAAGGCTTGGCATGATTGCCATATTAGAAACAATAATTTTGAGGTTGGGCAGATGGTGTTACTATATGATTCCAAGTTTTTGCGCCATCTTAGAAAGTTGAAAGTCCATTGGTTGGGTCCCTACACAATTTCATACATCCTTGATTCGGGCGCGTGCCAATTACAAGCACTTGGATGGGACAAAGTTTCCTGGACACTTCAATGGCAGTAGGTTGAAGCCCTACTATAAATAAGTCTTCTTGGTGTTTGTAAATAAGGAAATTTTGCCATTTAGTTTAGAAGTTTCCTTTATGCATTTTCCCTTTCGTGTTGTTGTTTTGGTTTTGCACCTTGGGCGTGGGTAACCTTATTACTATTTTTGGAGAATTAGTGAGTGCATAGAGGATCGTGCATCGTTTAAGTGTGGGGTGGAGAAAAGTGAATAAGTGTGTGATTAAAATACCAAGGAAGTTGTGTTGAAGAGCCTTGTTGTGTAGCCCAGTTGAAAGAGGTAGATGAAGAGAAAAGATAGAATGGTTGGTGCCAAGATAAAGCTACTGGTAGATCCCATATACAAAGGAAAAGGAAGTGCAATTAAAGCAACATGAGGTAGGTGAAAGAAAGAATCTGGATAGAAGAATTTCCTTCGGCATAGGTTAGGGTTTGTGCAAGAGTCTCCTATCGGGGTTGGGTTACGCACCAGAAAGTTGGAGGAGTTTTCACATAGGAAGGGCACGTGAGTGAAGGCGCTGAAGACAGAATTTGTTTGAAAAAGCCACATTAAATGAACAAAGTATGGGGTAGGTAAAGTAGCATTTAATGATCAGAAAAAGGAAAAACTATAAATAAAGGGTCGGGGCACTCTCATTTTTACTTTGTGAAAACAAAGAGTTGGAGATATAAACAAGTGTTATAAACTAGGGTTTTTAGATTCGATGAAGTGGAAGATCTGTGTGATTCAAACATGAAGATATAGATTGAGATTGTGAATCAGAAGGAATTACACGGGTGTGAAAGGAGTTGAAAAGGTGTTGTCTTGTGAAGAGTTTTATCCAATTTAGGGTTCGACAAACTAGGGCAAGGGTTTAGAAGAGTTATATCACGGATCTAAGATTGAAGGTTGGGAGAAGAAAGACAGAGTAACAAAGAGAGGGTAGGAGTAATAAAAATACCTCGACCATGGCACCAAAGAAAGGGAAGGGCAAAGATAAGGCTAAACAACTAGAACCCGAAGTAGACACAAATGAATAATGGTATTGTTGATGGTGAATCATAACATCCTTGAGTGATGATGGGAAATCGATGGGTCCCATTTGAGACTCTCATTGTGATGACTATAACATGGAGCTTTTCCCAAGTGTGGGACCTTGTGAATCGGGAAAGCTCTCCCATGAAGGCCGGTTCCTATTCCTCTGTTGATGATGACACATAAAAAATGCAAAGGTAGGGTCTACTCAAAAAACTAATCTAACTTTCCAAGGAGACAGGGTAAGAAGATGCATAAAAATAAACCTAAACTAACAAAGGTGATGCACCAAGTAATGAAGAACACCTATCTTGCCAATATATAGAAACCTTTAAAATGTAATGCAATATCATGCCTGAGAAACTGATTTTGCGGATATTCTAAAGATCAAGAGGATGCAAATGAAAATAGAGAGGGTTGAGAATCATCCATAGACATGCATTATTTGCTCCAATTAGATGATACAATACACTACAAAATGCCAAGAGGTAAAGTTGCATTACGGTTTTAGATGGGAGGTTTGAACTCCACAAATTCACCTACCAAAGAGAAGAAGGGAGGGGCAAAACAAGAATGTCCAGGAAGAAAGAAGCCCCTCCTTACATATTTTATAGGAAGAATGAGAGAGAAAATAGAGAGGAATTCCAAATCTACCCCAACCACCCCTCGAGGTTGCATTTAATTCATCTCATTATGGTGGTAGGTGAGAACCCTGCTTAAGAAAATGCCTAAAAAGTGGCAAACTATATTTTGCATTTTTAAGAATTTTTCTCACCCAATTAAAGATATGCAGTCATAGTGGACATAGGACCTCATAAGATTTCTGAAAATTCCAACCTCGCATGAATCGAGAGATCCTGTGAAAATTTATGGCCGTCGAATATCCAGGGTCGAAAAAATACTTCTGTCAAAGCTCAAAATGTTACGCCTCCGAAGGTGCACCTTGGCGCATCCATCCTTATGTCGACATCCTTTTACCTGCGCCATAGGCACATCCATATTTTTGTTGACATCCTTTTACCTGCGCCATAGGTGCATCCATATTTGTGTTGACATCCTTTTACCTACGCCATAGGTGCATCCATATTTGTGTCGACATCCTTTTACCTGCGTCATAGGTGCATCCATATTTGTGTTGAAATCCTTTTACCAGTGCCATAGGCATCCATATTTGTGTCGACATCATTTTACCTGTGCCATAGGCGCATCCATGTTCATGTCGACACTCTTTGACGTGCGCCTTCTACCTGCATCTTGGGGGCAAATTGGTGGTGGCACTGATAAATATCAAGCTCGAGTTTCTTGATTTCCATATTATTCTTCTTGTCTATATCTACCTAGGGGGAAGATATTTACAACGAGGTATGTAGAGATGTAATACCTAGATGGGGTGATGATGGTGGTGTTGGAATTGGTAGGTGCCCACAAACAAGTGAACACCCTTGGTTTTCCCATATATGATGATGACATTAAGGTTAAATTGGTGAAGGCGGGGTTGTTCAACTCTATGAGTTTCCTTATTTTTGGAAGCCAAATCACTTTTACCGCAGTGGTTGATGTCTCAAGTACACAAAGACTCTTTCCACTTTGTGGCATAAGAATCATGTGACTCCCCTATTGATTTCACAATTTATAGGCCTCATATATGAGGGAGATAGCCTTTGGTGACCTTGGTGATAAGGAGGCTATTCAAGAGACCGTCATAACGAGTATGCATGCAAGAAAGGTTCACGGTACTATGATATTTTCAGATATCACGGACCCGTTATGAAGATGGTCATGCATCCGTGAGTAATTTGAATATCTTTAAAAATAAGAAAGAAAGATGGATGCGGGTCAACAAACCTTGGCTACATGTCTACAAGAATATTGTAGAGGGACGATATATGACTTATCCACATACATTGTAGAGGAGATTATTAAGTGCACGAAGGAAGGGGACAAGATCCTCTTTGGCAATGTCTTGCTCACCATAGTGTTTACAAAAATTGGAGTGTCATATGCCTCGAGACAAGTTCATGTGGGAGTACTCTAGACGAAGACCCTTCACCCTTGAAGAGGTTTGAGAAGTATGTTTATGATACATTTGACGGCTCCACACAAAGCATGGATGGAAAATTGGTATACATGCTTAAATAATGCATTTAGGGTAGAATGGAGGATCCCTTAACAACTCTAGCAGCCACTTTGAGGGAGAATTTGAGTTCACAATGTACCATCACTACTTTGCTTGGGTAGATTCAAGCTTATTGATGAATCATGGAGCCCTTGGGCTGCAAGCTTCCTTTCACGTTCACTACCTAATACTTCCAAGAGAGAGTAAACATTTAAAGAATCAAAAGAAAAGGTTATCTAGGTAGGTTGGACCTGGGAACACGGGAGATGAGAAGAAGCTAAATTACCCCAGTGGTAAGCATGCGTACATAGAGAAGTATGTGTTGCACGAGATCCAAAATGACTAGGCCAATAACACTTCTCATCGTTGGAGGATCGGCGACGTGCATGTACATGTGCATAAGGCCAAAGTTTGAAAAGGGCACGTATTTGGAGACTAGAAATCTCCATACCTGAAGACCCCTTGGGGAAGAAGAAACTAGTTTCTAAGAAGAGTGTAAAAAGAGAGAGGGAAGGAGCACCAAGTGTGTCGATTGTTTAGATAGTGAGCATACCATATACAAGTTCCAAGCCAAGCACCTACATATGGAGAAAGAAGTCTCCGGTGAAGGAGAAGACGCCCAAACTAGAGGTGCCCGAACAACCCACCACCATGGAAGAATCATCGAAGGAAGAAGAGAAGGTTGAATCTTCCTTATCGAAGCCACCTCTCGGGAAGAAGCGAGAGGGTGGATGAAGAATCGACTCGGAGGTGACCAAAAGCTTGGAGAAGTACTTGGGAGAAGGATAAGATGAGATTGAAGGAGATGGTGATGAGGAAGAAGATCTGAGAAAGACAAAGAGCCACATGTGTTTAGTGTCTATGAATCAGAGGAAGAGAGTGGAGAGGAGAAGAAATATTTTGTATTTGTGCAACGTAAGGGCACACAAGATGAGGAAGGCACCAAAGACACAAAGGTAGATGAGAAGGATGCCAAGGAGCAGGGAGCCATAATCTTGAAAAAAGAGTAGATTACTAAGTTAGTAGAGTGAGAAGTAAAACATATGCTCAAAGTCCTTGTAGACCAAGAGTTAGAGCGCAGCTCAGACATAGTGCTTAAGGGAAGGAGGAGAGTGTTGAAAAGGGACATGATAGCCTAGGAGGCCCTGCTTTCTATGCAATAAGCTTCCCCAAAGGTGTGCGCTCAAGTAGGAGAACTCTGGATACAAAATAGAGATAGATAATGGGCTACATGGATGACACAAGGAAGGTGTTGTGTGCATGGTTCTAGAGCACTATACCCACTAAAAGGCTTATAGCCATGGGGTATTTTGAGAGGGATGGCATGTACCCTAGGACCAAGAAGATGATTTCTTGGGCATTTGAGTCACATGTTGATGAGCCAGACTTTGAAGTCTACCAGAAAGTGCTCATCTTGTTACCAGAATCTAAGGGAGACAACCCCTTAGTAAATGCTCGAAATTTTAGACGAACAAGTATGAAATATTGTGAACAAATTCATAGTCGAGACCGAGGCTAGGTTGTTCATGTGAAATGATAGAATCAGAGCATTGGAGGTGAAATTGGGGAGGAAGGAGGAAGAACTAGTGGAGAAGGCCAAGATTTTAAAATAGGAGGAATTAATCAGCGTGTAGTTAAGGTGCGAGTTAAAGGAGGAAAAAGTAAAGGTGTAGGATGTCTACAAGAAGGTGGATTCAATCAAGAGTGCCATCATATTAAAGCATCCTAACCTAACTCCAATCCCTTAGAGGTACGCATCAACCTTGGAATGCTTAGAAGACCTAACACGCATCCTCACTATGGAGAGGTGACCCTTGGCACTAGAATTTGCAAAAGAAGTGGTCATGCACTTAAAGGAGGAAGACTGATTGAAGGTAGTAGCAACTATTACTAAGTAAAGCCAAGTACTCATGGAGATTAAGGTCGCTGCCCAGTCTACAGAAGCTGCATATGACACATGCATAGATAGAGATAAGGTGGCGATCTCCTTGGTCACCATGCTTGAAGAAAAGCTAAAAGAGTTCCAAGAAAAGAATAAAGGGAACATGGTAGAGAGGGACAAGGTTCTGGCTGAGGTAGAAAATAAATCAGAGGAAATTGAGGCTTTAAGGAGCTCAATTAAGGCCCAAGCTAAAGGAACTATACCCCCAAATTACCAAGAGAATGGATAAACTTACAGACCTAGGTAAGGACTTGGAGCAGACTATGGACACTTTGGGTGCCCAGGGAATTGGCCTAAGCTTTGATGAAGTGAGCACCCTGGTGGGTGACCTATGCCAAAAGGCGAAGGGCGAGGTGAAAGTATGGAATAAGTTGAGGCAAATATATGAAAGGACTTTCCTAGCCTTTTGAATTGATGTTCACCCCCATTCTTCATTCTTTCCCCTATTCTTTCATTCCTTATTCATTTTGTAAAGTATAAATCTACTTTTGGGTTCCATAAAATAGCTTACATCTTGGTCAAGTAAGATGTTTCTAAGGATGGAGAATAGGCATAGTGTGGGGTGATGTTGGGCCCCTGGAATATTGACCAAGTATGAAGGCACTTAGGCACATGGGACCCCAGTTATAGAATGGCACGCAAGGCAAAATCATGTAAGAGAAAGGCTTAAGGAAGTAAATATCATGCACAACACGTGAAAGGAGGTTCGGGACTTAGCCAATTTGAGTACCCAAGGTAGAACACTTGAAAAGCGTGATCGGTTACACGTAGATAAGATGCCATCCTAGCAACAAGATGGCCCAGGAAAGAGCATGCCCGGATGGAATCTTCTAGAAGATCATCATGAGATGGAATGGAGAGCTCAGTCCTAAAGGAAGATGCTCACATGGAGGACCACATTTGACACTTGGTGATGGATCTGAGGGCGCGGCAAGGTGAGTTGGAAGCCCAAGAAAGTGATAAATACAAGTGCTTGCAATGGGAAAAGATATACACACAGAGATACATATACATAGAGAGATATATACATGGGGAATAGTGGGATATAGAGTGAGCGAAGCTCTATAGAGTTCTTGCAGTGGATATTCTGTTCGGAAAGGATGTACTAAGCATGGAGTTGTATTTTTTTTTTTACGTTAGCTTACCTACATACATCCAAAGTGATGTGAATGACTATGTTTTGCACTCTATGACACTCTTTGTAATGAACCAATGAATATATTAAGGTTACATTTATAAATAGATATGAATATCAATGGTTTTAATGTATATTTCATTCATATGAGTTCTCTTTCCTTTCATGATATGAATGAATGGTTGTATCTTTCTTTCTGTTATAGTATATGTTATAGGATCTCTTAAATCACTCGATCTGAAGTGATTGCAAGGATCTAGAGTCCATTCTGAGCCCTATGGTTCTTATATGTCTCAACTTCTTTCCTAAATACTCTTACACTAATCATAGATAATTCTTCCCACTAGACTCACATAAAATAGAGACTCGGTACCCATGTATGCCTTGGGTGAGCGCTCAGCTTCTAGTGGGTGATAGGCTAGTGTGCATGGGGTTCTTCCTTTTTTGATAGGAGTAAAAATAAAAATTGAAGTGGAAGTATAGATAAAAATAACATTCACTAAAAATATCACTTGCTAAAATTAGTAGGCATTAAAAATAGCACTTTGCTAAATATATCAGCTCCATGTGCCAAAGGTGAAGGGATAAATATAGCTTGCTTTTGTTGAATTAAGAAAGTACGATCTCAAAACATGACACCAAAACAAGAGTGTTTTTATTAAAATTGGCATGATTTTTTTAATTTATCAAAATTTTGTTCCTAAAACAATGTTGGTGCCAAGGGTTAAAGATGGAATTAAATAATAAAGATTTGTTCTTTTTATTTTCAAAAGGGAAGAGATTAAATAAATAAAATGGCATGTTGTAGTACAAAATATTTTATGACACTAAGCAAAGGGATAAGAATAATTTTATTTAATAGGTGAACTATTGTTCGAAAAATTGATGGTGCCAAAGACAAAGTAGTATGGAAATAAATATAAAAAGTTTTATAAAATGTAGTCCAAAACACTCCATATGCCAAGAAAAAGGAGATACATAAATACAAATAAAGAGCATGTTATTCTAGCAAACTATAGTGCCCAGTAGGGGAAAAAATAAATTAAATAAAGTAAGGAACAATAGGCAAATAGCGGTTCGGACAAAAAGTCTATTATTAGAGGGGTAGAGTTGATTCATCCTCATATAGGTTGATTTCTATTGTAAGAAAATAATACACACTATGGGCTATTTTGCTCTGGTAATTCTAGCCTTGTACTTATAGCTCTAATAAAAAAATCTATTTTTTCCCTCTTATATTATTGTTTTTTATTATTCATTATGTTTGATAGTAATATTGTGTTTCTTTAGTATGGAATTTACTCCCTTTAATGCTATCCTTTTTCCTAAACCCTTGAATTAGTTTCACAAAATAGCTTAAATTTGTGCAGGGTGTGTGGATATTTGATTTCCCTATGTGTAGAAGTACATGCATGTCTTAAATTATTAGTGTGTCACCTTTATTTCCAATTTCTCGCATTCCTTCTCCCTTTTCCTTGTAAATTTTTTTAAATTTTTTTACGTGATCCACAAGGGAACCATCCCTCTCTGGAGGTTAACCTTAGACATAGGTTACTCATGGCCTTGAGGTGTTCTAATTTTTCAATAGGAGAGAGAGTAAACACCATTCTCTATTAGGGTGACAATAAAACCACTCAAATTCATATCATAACCATACCTTGAAATATAAAGACAAGAACTAATAGGCTTCACTATCGATTACTCCACACCATGGAAACACAAACTTAAATACATGATTGTACATATTCAAAGACATTTTGACTTTATTCAAACATTTTTAATTTCTTGAACAACCATGTAATACTACAAGACATACCTTAATACTTTGATAACATACCTTAACATCATGAAAATACTTCTATAGTAGCATACTCCAACCAATCAGCTCCCCCTTCTCTCAATGCTTCATATGGATGAACATGTCTCTAAGAAGCCTAGTAGAGACATATCTCTTCATGATAAATCTAGAAGAGTGACTTAAAGAGGTCTCAATCCCTCTTAGACACCTAGAATTATCCTATTTCCACTTGCTTCGATCTATACCCTAATTAACTACATGTTTTTCTTCCATATCTCCATTTTGTATGAAGCCACAATATTTCTTCTTTTGTTCACATATTTTGCTTTGTCTTCTCCAATGCATTCTAGGACCTTGAAATATCTTCTCTTTCCTTATAGGACCATAATAGTCCCTATAAACATGCCCAATCTTGTTGCGGTTGAAGCATTCCACTCTACTACTTTCCTTGTAACCTTCATTACTCCAATTCGACTTGATGGTTAATCCAAACGATGCATAGCAAGATGGCGTTTATCATGACAATTGTAGCACATCATATTATTTTCTTTTTCATTCATATTATCCCTTTATGGGTGTACATCCTTGAAAAATTCCTACACTCGTTTTCCTATGACTAAATCCATTATAAGTAAAACAATAACCATTAAATGATGTTTCATACCTTGAAGTATTTGGTTACCTTATGGACTTTGTCTTCACATTGTATTGAAATTCCTCTCCTTTTTCTCCTCTTTTATGCTTTTTTCTAACCTCCTTACTTGGAACACTATATTCTTGTATCACTTCTTTGCCTTTAAGGTCACCTTTAAACCCCAAACCTGTCTTATCATCTATAGATTTCTGATTTCTCAATATGTCATCAAGATTCTTGGTGATTTTCTCAAAGTTTAGGAATGATTTAGCTCTACTCATTGCATTAGATAACTCTCCCTTAAGAAGGATAACTTATTTCTCTTTGGATTTCAAGCTTAGGTTCATGGAACTCATTCACATTTCCATCCTCTTGACTATCTCATCTAGCTTCTTTGTCGGATCCCAATGTTTCTCCTATAGGTCATGGATATTTTCCTCATATTTTGTGACTTGAGATCTTGGCTTCTTACTATTTTTCTCAACATGCTTTAATTCATATTGAACACACATTAGCTTAGTTTTAAGATCATCACCTTATTATGCATTCTCAGGTTGCATATTGTCACCAAACAATGTGGAATTGTCACTTATAGACCTCATGACATCTTTACTCATGAACAAAACCTCAACACCTACATTTTCATGTTTTGATTCAATTCAGAATTTGAAACACCACTATCACAACTACTTGATTTAGATGAGTAAGCCTATTCCATTTGTACAAAATTTTCTTTCCCTTCTTCTTATAGTCAAACTTCTTGAAATTATTCTTTCTTTTACTATACTTGTGATACTTCTTGTCACGATCATCTTCATGGTATACATCATATTCTTTTTCATACCTATGAGGACACTTAGCAAAAAAGTTACCTACTTCACCACAATTGAAACATTTAAATGGAATCTTACCTTTGTACTTTCTATATCCAACCTTTAATCTCCTAGCAATGATTGCAAATATTTTTTCGTCATCAATCTCACTAGCAGAACTTCATCATTAACTTTCTATTACTTGGTCTTCATCTCAAATTTGAAGGAAATCTCCTTCTTGGTTGAATTTGAATCAACAACCCTCATTTCATATGCATTCAAGGTTTCATGAAACTCATCCATAGTCAAAAGATTCAAATCCTTAGATTCTTCAAAGGGCATATACTTTAGGATCAAATATAGGTGTAAGAGACCTCAATACATTTTACACCATAACTTCTTCTTTCACTTCTTCACCTAAACATGTTATGGTGCGGATAACATTGTCAACTCTAATCGATTATGCAACAATAGACTCATCATCATTCATTTTTAACCCTTTAAATTTATTTTTGAAGTTTTGAATCTTATTTATCCTTACTTTGGAATATCCTTCATATAGGACCTGAATTGTCTCCTACATTTATTTTTTTGATTTGCGGTGCATGACCTTCACAAGTTTAGGTTCAGGTAGACCACATATGATTGTATTCATAGCCCTGGATTTATCACTAGTCAACTTCTTATTTGTAATTGTTGTTAGAGAAGTTGCAAGAATTGTATAACCATATGTAGACACAAAATCACGCACATGTTACTATTTTACTATGTCGTCAGTATGTTTTTATATTCATGAATCTTAAGTAAGAAAATTATTCACTAGTGACACAATCCTTTGTCCATCCATGATCTTCAATTGATTTATATTATGATTCTCTCATACATCTATCATTTTTATATCCAATTCTAGTTAGGTCATAGGGATCCCTATTCTTCTCTTTTTCACATTTTTTTGTCATATATCCTAGGACACTAGTGCCAACTCTAGACATTGGTGCTAGGTGCCTATATCCATTATGGGTGCCTTTATTATATTTATTCTTTTTACATATTTTTAACATTTTTGGTCAACCTTTTTATTTTTCTTATCCTTGTCATATGTTCATGGTTGGCATTTTATGTCACTAGTGTCAAAATTCAAACAAAAGATTCATATATATACATAAAATACACACCATTATTCTAGCTAAAATTCAAAGGGGCTACCACATCTACATACTATCACTACTATCAATATGGGTTACATTTTGGGCTGCATACACTACATAATAAGGGGAAGTGTTGAATTCCATACCACACATTTACATCAAAGCTATCTATAGCCTATTATCTTGGCATTATTGGCACGAGGAAAACCTAAGGACACTATTTCACACACATGCACAAAGAGAATCGCATGGAGTCTCGGAATGTAGTGCAATAATCGAGTACTAAGTTCACTCATCGGGTGACCGTTGGGGTCATTATGACTTCACATATTACATATTTTATTCATATTTAATGTGTTTGTGAGATTTTACAAGTAGCTAGGGTTTTTTTGTATAGGTACAAGTATTGTTGAAACCACGATGATGAATTTAGAGTGAAAAATAAATGTTAGAGCAAAGGCCTTCACACGGAGAGAAACAATGTAGATCTTGAAGATTCATATAGTCACCAATGCCCAGAATTAGACACCGGTGCTCGGGAGCTTCTTCCCCTCCTGAGCACCCTTTTCCATCTTATTTCAGAGCCTCATAACTCTTAATGAGCTCTTGTGACATCATTTCTTGCTATATCCAACATATACATAGTCCCAACTATCTACGAGATCACACGAAATCATCTAAGTCGTCTATCTCTTCCATTTTCTTATGGTCTTGTATTGTTTGAGAATTTAGAATGTGTATTTTATCATATTGTACATTTGTTAGTTACTCTTTGTAGACACAAAATCACGCACTTTAGGTAATTACCTAGTCTCGCTTACATACTACTATTCATGTGATTCCTAATTAAGAAGAGTATTAATTAATCCATGTCTTTGGCCACCTTGTTTTACTTTCTATTTTTGTTCTTGATCTTACACCCTTACTTTCTCATTCTTCCTTTTTTACTCTTTAGCATTTTTCATCCTAGACACCAGCACCTAGCTAGGATAATAGCATCAGGCGTCCCTATCCTCTTTGTACTTTACTCACACTTTTTGGGTCATTTCTATACATTTGAGCATCTTATTGTTATGGTATTTGGCATTTTCTAGGTTAATTACGAAATCCAAGCAAGGGAATCATATAAATATAAAGTTATGTGATCATAAGAAGGGACCAATCAATAAGCACTAGCTATCAACACCTAAGGTTACATCCATCAAGGAATCTAAAAGCTCCATTTCATCCATCTAGATCCATCACAAGGGACACACAGTTGGTATTCTACATCACACTTCATAGGAGGGAAGTGAATTCTATTCCATGCACACATTTACTACATTCTACATCTAGTTACTTGTTTGTTATCCATGTTTAATTGGCACAAAAGAAAACTATGGTACAATTTCACATGCACACACACTAGGTATGAGATATAGTGCATCACTCAATTGTAAGTTAACCATTATGACAGCTGAGGACATTCCGACACCTCATTATAAATATTTCTTTTTTGGGATTTGATGTCTATTTGAGGGTTTTGTACATTCATTCTTCATTACAAGTTTACAAAGTGAGCTTGACAATTTTGGTGTGACCTTGAAGTGACCAAAGGTGAATAAAGATGAATACTTTTTGACACCTTAAAGGATGCTTTCGATAATTTCCATAGACCCGTGCACCGGGAACAAACCTAAGGTACCCATAAGAACCCTAGTCTCTCTTCACATGCCCTAGTCCAACTAGTTCCTCTTGTTCTACATTTTTTTGAGCTCCAGTGTGATTGTTAATGCTTCATATTTTCCAAATTTCCAACCTTTTTACTCTCCAAAACTCTTCAAATCAGGTAATCCTTTCTATGCTCTCCTTGTAATTAAGGTTTCATTATTTATTGCTTAGTTTACTTGAGTGTAATTGTTGTACTTAATTTATCATTTATTTACTGCAATCTTGCATTCAGATTAGGCATAATATTTCATATTTTGCATAATCATTTTGGTGAACCCCATACTCGAATCCACCTTCCATTTAGAACTCATATCCTCTTGTCACCATAGATCAATCTCATGAAGAATTTATTGAATACCATCTTAAATCCCTTAATGATCATTTTGTTGAGCATCCCCAAGATCTAGACTTACCCCTACATGTTGTTTATGAGGAAGATACCAATCTTGCATAGCTTAATACTTATGTTGCCATCCCCACCTTTATTTAAGCTTGAACACCTTCTTTTCCCTCCCACCTATTTACATTGACCTTATTTATATCCCTACTCCAACTAACCACTTCACTCCACCTCTTTTTTCTCACACGTGACAATTTTCTTCTATTGGAACTCAAGACTTAGCCTCCCTCTATCAAGACCTCCAAGCACAAATTCATCAATTACAATAGGATACTTCTCATGTGTCTCCATATTTGGATTCCACTTTATTACTACACACTCCATTCACACCCACCATCTCCACTTACTTGCTTCCTCCTAATTTTTTCACCCCCAAGCTTCCCATTTTAATGGGCATGGTGACCAATAAGAGAATCTCGAGAATTCCATGTGGCTTGTCTAGATTTTGTGGATGATCATATCCTTTTGGCTAAAATATTCCCCGTAGTCTCCATGATTATGTGATGCATTGGTTCTATGACCTACTTGTCCACTCAGTAACATCTTTCACGCATTTAGCTGATGTTTTTCTTACTCATTTCTTTATCAATATCAGCTCTAAGATCTCATATGTGCAACTTGCACAACTTAAACAAGGGGATAATGAACATCTAGCATACTATTTCTTACGATATAAAAATAGCCTAGCTAATATGTGTAATGTGTTTGTAGAATCTGAGATTCAAGACTTACTCACTCTAATTTTACTACCACCTCTTCAAGAAAGTATTCTATTTGAGACATCTCCCTCATTTGATCACTTGTGTCATACTCTCAAGCTTCGTGAAACTAAACTCTTATCTATAGGAAATATTAAATATCAGGAACAAGTGTCATATTCTACACATTTTCAAAGTAATTCAACATTCAAACCATCTACAACCAAACTGATCGACACAAAAGTCACTTAACCAATGCAAAGACTAACCACCAAAGAACTTCAATCACAACCACCTCGATGTACATACATGAAGTTAAATTTCCTTCCACATATTTTAATCCCATGGCTGGTCCAAATTAATCTCATCATACTTCCTCCTTCTCTCCAATTAGATCCATCTTTCCCAAAAGGTCATAATTATGATGAAAACTTCCATTGTGACTATCATCAATGCATAGGTAACTCTAAATATCATTGTTTCAAACTTCAAAATATTATTCAAGATCTGATCAAAAATAATTAAATTGATCTTCTAGAGCCTATGAATTTTACACCTGTCAATTAAAATCATAAGATCAAGATCTTTAACAATCCACTTCCAAATAGTGAAAATGAACCGGGTGACTCCTCGGCTAATCATACATATCACACAGTGACTCCTATATTAGGGGCTCTTGATTTCTTAGTTTTTGATACATATATGTCTCCTCCAATTATTTCTTTCTTTGACCATGATTATCATGGGGAATTCTCTTCTAATCATTTACAAATTAATGTATGTATTGTATCTATCCCTATCAATAACACCAAGGTTGATATGTCATATCACGTCATCGCAGTTTATATTCCACTTATGTCTCTTATTGGCTATCCACTTTTACAAATTTCATATCCGATGAAAAATATTATGGTGTTGTCAAACTTCACTTTACATTTGGTCCTCTTACTATGTTAATGCCCTTCCTTATGGGACAAGCATTGAATGGGTGTGACATGCTCTTAAGCATCAATTGGATTTGTAATTCTCGGTATATCATCTCCATGAATCATTTGCATATAAAACTCATTCACAAAAATCAAGTAATTTCTAATGGTATGCCTCCATTTACTCCATGGTCATAATCTCATCTCACATCACCTAGTCCATCTAGTGCACCACAACTTATAACATCTAAATCACAATCTACTCCTAGCTCACTTGCTCACAAAAACCTATGCAATCTCATCACTTTACTATTCCAATACATCAATCTAGGCCCATACCTAGGATAGGATAGTTTCTTCATCTATATGCACTTCTCCACCTCAGTTTCTTCCTTGTAGGTTCCCATTATTGCCACAT
Source organism: Taxus wallichiana var. yunnanensis (assembly GCA_018340775.1). NCBI lineage: Eukaryota > Viridiplantae > Streptophyta > Pinopsida > Cupressales > Taxaceae > Taxus > Taxus wallichiana. The sequence continues at coordinate 919,199,952 of CM031234.1, read as the reverse complement.
TCTTCTTCACATAGATCTCCATCACCTCCACATTTTTTTCCACTAAGGTTTCCATTGTCTACTCATCGGTCACATGTATATAGGAGTCATTCACCTATGTAACTTCTATCTCATATACCACCACTTCTATATCATAATCGTCTCCACTAGCATCATCAGGAGGGTCTCTATCTTTCACTTTTATCAGGTAGAGCACTCCCATTGCTCATTTGGGGGCATCACACTTCTTTTCTCCTCCCTCTAACATCAACACATGATTCCTATAATCTCATCACATCACACCTACATCTTTACACATAACACATACACAAGTATCACCATTTCCCTATGATGCACTCTTGTGCTATGGTTCACACTTGACTATTGAGGGCATACTACACACATGAACCTCACACACTACACACTATACACACCACACATCTTCACACATTTTACACTAGACACATTCACCATGCATATCTCTATAATTTCTTAGTCACACTACCCATTATATATCTCACACATCGAGGACATCTTCTCTTGCAACATCTACTATACACTTTGCTTCACATTCACACTACATTTATCTTACATCTACTTCTACATGTTACGGTCATTACTCGATGATCCACTCTAGTCCTGCGGTCATTACTCAACTGATGAGGGTATACATATCAAATGGACCTCATCAAAATCACACGATTCAATCATTAAATCATCTTATCATGTAACATTCCTAGCTAGTCCCTCCTTCACACATATTGTGATATATGTTTTATGCTAAATCATCACCCCTTTCTATCTTTCCTATTCATTCACCTCATAATATATGCTTTATGCTACATCATCCCACTTTTTATCATCCTATCCATATATTACATGATATATGATTTAGGATAAATCATCAACTCATTCTATAACCTCATCATTACTCATCCATATTTCCCATCATCATTCTACAATCAACACTTCATTTATCAATTCTTCTCCACACACGACAACTCATCGCTCAAACCATTTTCTCGATGATGCACTCTGCTATTTATGATTCATTCTTAACTTATAAGGGGCATAAATAAATTAGCCTCCTTACATACATACACATCCACTGGGGATGATGCTCCTATTATTCACTCTTCATCCAGGGACATACTACATAGCTTGGTTGCATTCACTCTTATTTGTATTTAATTATTACATGTTCATATTTTTACACATGCTAGATAGATATCTTGTATGACATTATCTTTATCATACACACATGTGTCTTCACTTTCTTTCTAGTTGTGATTGAAAACCCTATAGATCTATTAGACATAGTATGGATGCTTGGCGCGCAGTACATTTTATTAGTCCCAAAACAGCTCTTGAGGGCATCTACTTTAGTAAAATATGGGTGTTATTTCTTCATTTTGTTTTATAACACACTTCTTTATCATATTATATACACTTTGACATACCTTTTATCTTTTTAACATGTTAACGAGTGCTTCATGTACGAACATTTGTTTTGAAGGATTATTTGTTTCCATGGTTATCTTCTACATTGTTTGCTTTTTCTTGTCATTATGTGCAGGATTTTCCCTATGTCTTGTTTATTCTCTTATTATTTTGGCCACTATGGCCTTGAGTGTCTTGCTACATCATGGGTGATGTCCTATTTTTGTAACCCACTTTTCATGGCCTACATTATCTTTTTGTGTGTTTACTTGCATCTTATCTTACACATTGTCTACTTAGCTTACATTTCAGCTTATATATGCATGTCTATCTTTTCTTGTACTAATACTTGTCTCTTGGATACTTTTTTACATGCTTTAGTTTCTACCAATAAAATCCCCTTCCCATGAGGGAACAATTTTATCATAGTGTTTGGTCCTCTTTTGGACCTTATACTCCTTCATAAATGTCACATGCACCCCAAACAAGGGGGAGGCATTATATGGGTGAATCAGTCACTCCATACAACATTATACACAAAGACAAGTACTAGTAAAACATAGTTTTCAAGGCTCAAAATTAGACTTGCATCCTTAACAAAACGTCCTTTCTTGAATGTTTGAAACCAAGGGAAATACAATAGTCTTTCTTAGATTCCTAAGACCAATGGTAGTTATACAACGATTGGTAGTTCAAAGATAGTCTATAGAACTCCATACACAATGGATTTTATAGGGCATATAATTTTATCACATCCATTTATACACTCCATCTATAGTTTTGTTCTACATAGAAAGACTTAGTTAAAGGTTGATGGATGACACCATAAATTTCTTTGTACACTTCTTTCATTACACTTTGGTGTGAGATCACCCAAAAAAATTGCACATTGACATCATTTACAAGCTCCTTTCTACACTCTTTTCCTCATCACGGATCAAGTGCACATGTTCTTTTTTCACACTTTCAACATTTTTACATACTTACCTTATATACTTTTATCATATGCATGTGTATTTGACTACTTGTCCACTTCTCTTTTGCAGGTATGTCTGTATGGGAAGCGGTAGTCAACACCAACAACAATATCATCCACATCATCACAACAACAACATTGACATCAACAATAGGTACATCATGACATATACACATGTGTTTCCACCCTAGGTTCATTTTCATCACTTTTTGCACTTTCTCCTCCTTAACATCCACACTTCACATTTTTATCACCATGCTTTGTCTAGTCCTCAAAGACATTTACATAATCAGTCTACATGGTTATCAGGTACACATCTCTTATCTACTTTATGTTATTGATATTTCTTCTCACCAACATAAAGTGGGGGAAAATGTAGACACAAAATCACATAATTTGGGTAATTATATAGTCCCATTGCATACTACTATTCATATGATTCCTAAGTAAGAAAAATACTAATTAACCCATGTCTTTGGCCACCTTTCTTTATTTCTATTGTTATTCTTGGTCTTACACCCTTACTTGCTCAGTATTTCCTTTCTTAGTATTTGGAATTTGTTATCCTCGACACCATTTCCCAGAAAGACACCAACACTAAACCCTTGTCCCCTCTAGGTTCCCCTATCCTCTTTGTACTTTACTCACACTTTTACGTATTTTCTAGCTGTTTGAGCATCTTATCTTTTTTGGTATTTGGCCTTTTCAAGGTTAATTACAAAATATAAGCAAGGAATCATATAAATATAAAGTTATGTGATCATAATAAGGGACCAAGCACTAAGAATTAGCTATCACCACCTAAGGTTGCATCCATCAAGGCATCTAAGAGATCCATTGCATCCATCTAGCTCCATCATAAGGGACACAAGGGCTGGTTTTCTGCATCACACTTCATAAGAGGGAATTTTATTCTATTCCATGCACACATTTACTACATTCTACATCTAACTACTTTCTTGCCATCCATGTGTGAATGACACAAGAGTAACCTAGGGCACAATTCCACACATAGAGAGAGAACTACATTAGGTTTGATATATAGTGTAGTGCTCAGTCATAATGTTTGAAATTGTGAAATATGAGGAAATTTGACCCCTCATTCTGCATCTTTCTTTTTAGGATTTGATGTCTATTTGAGGGTTTTGTAGGTTCATTCTTCATTGCAGGTTTACAATGAGCTTTGAGATCTTTTTGCGACCTTGAAGTGATCAAAGGTGACTAAAGATGAACACCTTGTGAAACCTTAGAGGATAGTTTTTTATCATTTATGCATACCCAGGGGCCCAGAAACATGCCTAGGGTGTCCACATGCACCCCTGTACCTCTCCAGGTGCCCCAATCCAACCTAATCCTCCTATTCTACATTTTTATGAGCTCTAATGTAACAGTTGGTGATTTTTCTTTTCCATTTTTCCAACTATGTGCACTGTCCAAATATTTGTGAATCATCTAATCATTTCTACCCTCTAATTTCAATGAGGGTTTCATTATTTATTGGTTAGTTTACTTAAGTGTAATTTCTATAATTAATTTATCATTTATTTACTACAATTTTGCATTCAGATTAGGCATAATATTTCATATTTTGCATAATCACTCTAAAATTAGATTCAATTCAATTTTTATTAGATCATTTAGTGAACCCACTCTTAGTTGAACTCCTTTCCTAGGATCCCCAAACCCTCTTATCTTAAAATATGTTTCCATCTCCCAAGCACGATATGACCTATACACACATGCAACCTATTTTTTTCAATTCCTATATAGAATCTAAATTTCATGACATCATGCACAATCTTCAATATGATCCCATATTCCTCCAACAACTCCTTGATTTCAAAAATATCTTCCCGTTTGTTTCCAATCCCGTGATTTTTGCATAGTCTCCCTTGACCAAAACTTTGCTTCATGTTCTCCCTCATCCACCATAGCCACAAATGATGCTTCATCTTATTTTCCTCCTCTTATAGAGTATGATAACATTAATATAAATTCTTTGCATGATGATTTTATTGCTTGTTAAAAATACTTGTTAATAATTCTACTTATAATTATGACACTATAAATGTGAATGATGATTTTTTTACTAGTAGTCATGATAAATGTAAATCTCTATCTCCTACTCTTCCTAATTTTGAAATCATTTCCAATGATTTTCATGATACATCTAATGCTAGTAATCCTACAACTTATTTTTATGTTGATGATAATCTCGATGAAATCCTTTTCTTGCAAAACTATGACTAGTAGTGATTTTGATTATGCTTCTAATCATGAACATGTTAGTACTGATTTTCTTTTCTTAAGACTACTGAATGTGAATTTATCACTCCTCTTTCTTCTACTTCTGATTTTTTTTCCAATTTCTCCCATTATTATTCCACTTATAACCATAATTCACCTCTTATTGTGTCTCCTGAGCCTATATCAAACATCCTCGTAGAGCCTCCATGTTCCTCTCCTCCCCTCACACCTCCTTCCACATTCACTCCTCCTTCTCAAGTTCCCATCATCACTCACAATGGAAATATTCAACCCCTTAATTTTCCTCTCGCTTCTCCAACCATTCCTTCACATGATATTTTATCCCTCATGCATGTTTGTAATTTGTAATCTTAAATGCATACCCTTACCCTCGAAAGTAAATCCTATTATGATTCCCTTAACAATAATTCCTTCCTGTAAATCCTATTCCCAAGAATATTTGCAACTTCACTTTCACTAAGGGAGTCATCACACCTACCTTCTCATGTTTCAATGGTATAGAAATCCCTATTTTCATCTCAAACATTACTAATTAGCAAAGGCCTCTCATTCTAATGTTTGATTGTTACTCAAATACTTTTTTCATAGCTTTTTTGATCATGCTCTCCAATGGTACACTCACTTTCCTACTGGATATATTTGTACTAATAATGATATGGAAGATAAATTTCTTATGATTTGTGTGTCTAACAATGGTCCTAAAGTTACATATGAGTGCTCACCTTCTTTACATCAAGGAAATAAAGAACCAATTTAGATTACATTTTATGCTTCAATTCTTGCATGTATTAATTACTATTTCATCCTATTGATGTAGAAATTTAATTTATATTTTGATGTGGTTTAATTCCTTCATTGAAATAAAATATCTTATATGATACATGTGAGTCATTCACTCTTTTATTCTACAAAGTTATTAATTTAGAAAAAGACATAATTGTGGAGCATATTATAATAGCTCCTTATACTTCTTCTACTTCTCCATTGCCTACTACCTTTTCTCCTCTTCCATCAATTTATCCCCCTTTTTGATTACCATCTCCTCCTCTATGTAAGAATCTTCCTTCCCCACCACAACTTTGGAATTCACCTAAGTCTTCTCCACCTCCCACCTATTCCCCATTGCACTTTTCACATGTTGTTAAACCACATGATGTCTTATGTACCTTACTTGACAAACACTTAATCTATTTACCTTCTAACCAGCATCATCACCCTCACTTCTTGCACCACCGTGTGACCTCCCTTTCGCAATGTTCATTGCATTAATGGCCACCTTGATAATGATTGTTTTTTTCTCCATGATAATATACAATAATTAGAATATAAAGGTGTCATTTCCTTTAACTCTTTTCTCATGAGTGCTCTCTCTCTCTCTCATGTTCCACATACGTGAGATACTTCTATTGTTCATTTGTCTCCTTCACCTCCTCTTAAAGCTATCATCTACCCACCTCCTAAGGTCATCATTCATCTATGACCTCCAGACTTCCCACTTATATTTACATCATCTCACCCTCATCACATTACTATGGCATCTAATTGGATTCCTAAGCAACATGTTTCCACACTTCCTACCACCACACCTCGTATTATTGTCACCATTTCCTAAGACATCTAATTCAACAGCTTATCTTCATGTTGCTACTATGTCACATGCTCCTACCATGCCTCACAGTGCCTCTTCATCTCACGTAGATGATATACATTTTCCATATTATTATCTGATTACACAATCATGTTCTTACGGTTCATACAAGACTGTTGAGGTAATTGTTACTAAAATGCACCTCATTCTCACATTGGGGGGAATCACTCTTCATCCCCCACCCTTTTTTCATTATTATCATACAGAATCACAAAAATGGTTTTACATCATCTCATTATACAATTATAAATGTGTCACAATTTTACTCTCTTATACTATCTAACTCACATTGCCACTTCTATGTATCTACCAAATTGCATCACATACATATATTTCTATTCATCATACATTATATTGTTCATTATCATTCAAATACATGTTCTATTCAATTCACTACTTAGCTAATCTTTCTACATCATACTACATTTCAATAATGCATATAGAATGTAACAAACCACAATGTAAATCACAACAATCACATCATATACCAATGAAAATCAAAAACACATATGATATATATATATATATATATATATAATTAGTTAAAAAATAAAAATCGTTGGGGAAAGTCCCCATGTATCAAAACATAATCTCCAATACATCGTATATCATCATTGCTATCACTATATACAACCACGAGAGCTCTAGAACTAGAAGCCTCATCGCTAACTCTACTTCACTAATCTTAGCCTCTATACCTTTCTAGTCGACTTTGTGATACAACAACCTTGGTTATCTACTTTGTATATCATCCATGTAGCTCTACATAGTGTGTAAATACATCTTAAGCTAGGCCTCCTCCTCCTATAGCTAGTATTTCTCACTTGTTCTCTACACAAGCCTCATCGCGCTTGCTCAACAAAATGGTACACATGGTTGCTGCTATAGCCACCATCTCAAATAAATGGGCATGCCCACGTGCAATCTCTTCTATCCGATCTAGCATCCCTCCTCCCATGAGCACATCTGGGGGTACATTCTACATCAATGTGCATATAGAATAATCTACCATCAATCTCTAATAGGCATCACCTAGAATCTCACAAAAATCATTAGTTATTACACATCTTTGTATGCATCTACTATAACAACCAAGAGATAACTAAAAATAGAAATGAATGATTATTATTCTCTTCTCATGTCACTGCTACATCATCTACATTTATAGGTGTCTTCCCTATACTCCTCCAACTATTGGCTCACCTGCTGCATCTATGACCGCTATAAATAGCAACACTCATTGGTGTGTCTCCCACCACTCACTATATGCCTAGGTGTACCCTACATCATCAAATTGTATAGGCTCTATGGTTGTATCCACCTCATCTGGACCTGGATGCACTAGTTGTGCTCCTATTGAGCCCACCCTCACCCTTGGTTATCTTGCTGCCCTAATAGATCGACACCATATATATGGCTCTGGGGGGCATCTTGGGCCATGCCAAACTGTCTAGAAACTTTCTCACCCTTGGACAACTCTGTTGCCCCTAGGAAGTGATCCTCTAACCACATGGTACATTGAATGCACTTGCAAATCCACATCATCCTCCAACCATCCTCCAAAGTCTCTATATGGTCTCCAAATATAGCCCCGGGCCTGTTGGAGCTCAAAATCTCACCTATCCTAAATCACATGAATTTAGGGCTTTGAGGCAACATGGGACTATCTCCAAGTTGTGGGAATAAAACTGAGATATACCTCTAGAGAAGTTCATCTTTCTCTAATTAGTTCAACTACTACACTACTCCTATGAATTGAATGCAACTATATAACTCTACTTTAACTTTCCAAGGGACCAAGATGAGAAGGAGATACATAAAATATAAACCTAAACTAGAGAAGGTGATAGTACAAAAATAAGGGGAAAGATACTTCTAAAAGAGAAAAAATGAGGGAAGTAAAGGATGAAGAGGGATGCTATGAAAGCCATAGTTGAAAACCACGTCTAGATTCCCATTTTCATGATGCACAATAGATAGATCTGATTCTAGAATAATGCACATAACAAACCCATGAATAGATAAAGATGGAAGGAAATGCAATGAAATACTAGCTAAGGCAGGAACAAGCCACAAAACTAGATATTTTATTGCTTGAAGATCATGCACATATTATTACAACATAGGAAGAAGATGCAAAACATTCATAAAGTCGTGATCCAAGGCATGCAACTCTTAGAATACTTTTACAATAAAATGATTCCCTCGCATTCCCAAAGTATCCAACATTTCAACTGGGCATCAATTTACAATATATAGAAAAATGGAGGAAGAAGAAAGAAGAAAAAGAGAGGAAACTCCAAATTCATCCTTCCACCAACTAACCACCTTTATTAAATTATCTAAAAATATCTCGAGCACTTCGAAAATTCACTTCCCACGTCATTTTCCTTGTTGAAGAAGGAACGACACCTATATTGCATTAAGTTATGGTGGTTGCATTCCCAAGCGGTTATTTTACGTGTTTGGGAGGTTTTCCTTTATTTCTCCCACCTACCACCATTTGATTTAGGAAATATGATTTTATTACATAGAGGAGGCTAATATTTTTTCAATGATGTAAGAACTACAGAGATCAGATCATCGGATTGAAAGTTATATTAAATTTTAGCTTCTCGTGGAAAGTTGTCATTTTCTTTGATACATGGCTTTCTATTTTAGCTTCATGTGGTTTTTTACCTCCACGGAATTTTCTTCTTCATTTTACAACTCTACTATCTTCTCTTCTCGACCCACGAGTTTATCCAATGTGGCGCGTCGGGTCAACATCCATGGACCCTTTTCCTTCAATCCACTATTTGATAAAAACATCCAATTTTTACTTTCACCTATGGCTTGTTAAAAACATTTGTGGCCTTGTTTAGACTTTGGAAACATTTCTCCTTTGGTTATAGATTTTCCAAATCATCCATGGTATGCTCAAACTCCTCCACGGCCCTTGTTCTCTGTGGAAAAAACTCCGAGTTGTACAATTTTTTCAAGGGTACAAAAATGGACAATAGGGCCCATCCAATCTATGATCGACCTATAGGTGGTAATATCCATACTATTAATATAAATGTTAACCTACCTCACCACAAATATCTTAGGTAAATCCTAATCGATCATGGCCCATTGAGTGTCCTCGTATACCTATACGCTCATACACTCATATGTGCAAAAAATTAGTGGCTCCTAATCCACCTCCATGATCTTTGTCAGTAAATTTGTACAAATTTAGACACTAAATCATGCCCTTGGGCACACTTCTAGGTCCTAATCACATACTACATTTCATATGATTCATAAGTAAGAAAAATAGTAATTGACATTTATCTTTGGCCTCTTTTCTAATTTTTGGTTTCCTCTTTGGTATTACACACCCCACTTCCCATTTTGATATAAATTGTTTTATCTTTCTTAATTCTCAACACCGATGCCTAGCAAGGATTCCAGCACCTAGGTGCCCTCATCCTCACCCCCGACCTCTTTGTATATTGCTCTCCTTTTTCAAGCCTATTTATCTTTTGGGCATCTTGTTTTCTTATCGATTGGCCTTTTATTTGACAATTAAAAATTTAAAATAAGGGAATCATATAAATAAAAATCTATGTGACAATAATAAAGGACCAAGCTCTAAGCATCTACTATCATCACCAAAGGTTGTATTCAAAGGAATTCTAAGAGCATAAAATCATCCATATATCTATCATTCAAGGGAAAAGGGACTGTATTTTTATGTATACACTTCATAGGATTGAAGTTCATTTTTCTAAACACACATCTACTTACATTGTTACATCTTGATATTGCTCGTTATTAAGTACATCTTGCACAAGACCCTCCCAGGGCACAATTCTACACACATGCACATAGAAATACATGGATTCTAAGATGTAGTGCAATGCTCGGTTTTAATTTCACTATGTTGGGTGACCGCTAGGTCAATTCGACTCCCCATTTGCATATTTTTCTTTTTAGGATTTGATGTGTTTTGGGGTTTTGTAGGAGATCATTTTTTTGCAAGTTACAAGTGAATTCTGTGGACATAGTGTGACACAAAAAGATCAATAATGAATGTTATCGATATTGTTGTGACACAAGAAGAATTATTTTTCAACTATTTTTGGATTCATAGGCTCCGAGAAGTAAACTCGACATCTATGTACCCTTGGCCTAGTCCATGCACCCTAGTCCCGCATATCTCAAAGTTCCATAATTTTTTATGTGTAGTTGTGATAGTTTCCTCCACCTGTTCATCAACATTCTAATCTAGCATACTTTGAGATCAATTATGAAATCAGCTAAGTCTTTTATTCCCTCTCTTGCACCTAGGGTTTCATATTTCTCTAGCTTATTGCTTAGGTCAGATCTATAATTTATTGTTTTATTTATCACATGTGACTTTGCAATTAGGATTTCATAAATTCAATATTTGTTAAATCATTTTGTGACCCCATCTCATTTAAACACTCTTGGGTCTTCATTTCATCACTTCTTTCATTTTCTTAGGATTCTCTCATCATGGATATCTCTATTCATGATTTCTTGCTAGCTAATCCTGATTGTCACGCTAAAATCATTACTCTCTTGGCTAGTACTCACATTCCTTCTACTACTGATCCGGACATAGTAATCAAAAATTCATAGATGAATTTTTCAACAATTGTAGACACAAAATCACGTACTTTGGGTAATTATCTAGTCTTGATAGCATAATATTATTCATATGATTCCTAAGTACGAAAAGTACTAATTAAACCATGTCTTTGGCCATCATTCTTTATTTTATGTTGCTTCTTTTAGTCTTACACCCTTACTTGTTTAGTATCCCTTTTTACTCTTCTATATTTGTCATCCTAGACATCAAGCACCCAAATAAGATGCTAGCGCTAGGTGCCCTCATCCCCTCTGAGCCCCCTATCCTCTTTGTACTTTACTCACACTTTTTAGGTCCTTTCTAGCCATTTAAGCATCTTATATTTTTGGTATTTAGCCTTTTAGGGTTAATTATAAAATTCAAGCAAGGTAATCATATAAATATAAAGCTATGTGATCATAATAAGGGACCAAACACTAAGCACTATCTATCACCACCTAAGGTTACATCCATCAAGGCATCTAAGAGCTCCATTGCATCCACCTAGCTCCATCACAAGGAACATAAGGGATGGTTTTATACATCACACTTCATAGGAGGGAAGTTCATTCTATTCCATGCACACATTTATTACATTCTACATTTAGCTAATTTCTCCTTATCCAAGTGTGACACCATAAGAGAAACCTAGGACACAATTCTGCACACACACACAAAATTACATTGTGTCTAAGATGTAGTGCAGCACTCAATCGTAATTTCATCATTATGACATATGAGGATACTTTGAATCCTCATTCTACATCTTTTTTTAGGATTGATGTCTATTTGAGGGTTTTGTAGGTTCATATTTCATTACAGGTTTCCATCGACTTCGGCGATCATTGTGTGACCTCATAGCAAAAAAAGGTGACAACCTCTACAAACAATTTAAAACAACTAATAGGAGGTTTTATGAGCATTTTCGTAAACCCAGGTGCCTAGAAACAATTCTAACGCACCTACAAGTGCCCCTATTCAACCTATCTCCTTTAATATGCACTTTTATGTGCTCCAATGCAACAATTAGTGTTTTACATTTCCCAATTTTCCAACTTTGTGTAGTCTCCAGAACTCTGCGAATCAACTAAGGATTCTTACCCTCTCTTTAAATTTATGGTTTCATTATTTATCTCTTAGTTACTTGGGTATTTATTGTTGTACTTAATTATTCATTTATTTACGAGATGCAATAGCATTCATTAAGCATATAAAATTACATTTTAGCCGAATCATTTTGGTGAACCCGAACCCGATATTTGCACTCCTAGGTTTGTCATTATTTTATCGTTCATCTTTCTAGATTATTCTCATCATGAGTATCTCCATTAATGACTTTTATCTTATCAATCATGAATTAAGATAAAAATTCAAAAATATCCTACCTACCACTCGCATTCATGCTAATATGCATCCAGATTCATTCTATCAAACATTTGTAGAGGCCTTCTCTTAGCATATTTCTTTCATGTCTAATCCTCATAATGATCTAACTATTTTTAACAATGATCATTATCCAAAATGTGCCCCACTCATTTTTGTGGATAACTCCTTGTGTTCTTGCCTCTCTTGTGCCTCAGTCCACATTTTTGATTTTAAGGCACTCAAGGCTTTCTAGAAATGGCACCATCGATAGAACTCACTCTCGGCTTTCCGAAAGGTAAAGTTTGCCTCCTAACTCCTTATATTTTTTAAGTTATGGCTCGGCGGAGTTTTTGTGGAAAATTTTCTCATTTGAGGCCTGCAGCCAATAGGAAGTTGCCACATGGCAGAGGAGTTCGGGGCGCAAGGAATTTTTGAAAAAAAATTCAAAGACAAAAAAGAGGTAAAATTTGAAAATTTTCCCGCCGATCCGTTTTTGGGCCGTTTTTGCCCTAAATCTTCAAACAATCATATCTTTTGATCCAAAGCTCAGATTTTTGCGTTCTTTATATCATTGGAAAGCTGTTAAAATTCTCTACACGATTCTATGGTCAATTTCTAATTTTTTTCAGTTTGAAGAGATAAAATTCAAAAACGGTTCTGGTACGTGTCCATGGCCAGAAATGACATTTCAACAACCAAATTTAATACAGAATGGGTCGCATTCTTCTCCAATATGGTCAAAAATGATAGGGTATGGGTTTGTAAGGTCCTCCATGCTGTTTTAATGCATTTTCCATCAATGAGGAATGGGCTCCCACGTTTTTTATGTTTTCTCTCTCCTGGGCTCGACCCATGCACTGTAAAAGCCAGATTTGGCTCATTTCTTCATGGTTGAACACTTTTTGGCATTGAAAACTTCTTCTTTCACCTCCAGCAAGTGATAGTTGTAAGAATCAGACCTTTTTCATAGTTTGTAATAGGTTTATACCTCTTTGATGGTGGAATGCAAGAGATTTTTACATGGAATTGACAGTGCAAACTCTGTGAATGCTTTCAGTCCTCTGTTTGTATTGTTTTACTTCATTTTAAGACCTCTAATTACATCTATCAGCTTGTGTATGTTTTCCCTTGTTGCATTTCATGAATTTGTGTCTATTTACATGGCAAAAAATGTTTCACCACTCCTTTTGGTGCATCACCATCTTTAGTTTAGTTTCATTTTTGCATTTTTATCCCTGTCTCCTTGCAATCTAGGGTAGAATTAGGATTAGAACCTCTGTAGTTGTGAAAAATATAGATCTAAATCAGAGGAGTTTGAGGAACCAACCTCTATTCTAGAGATTCCTCTCTCATTTTCACAAGTCCCACACTTGGAGAGAGGTTTCCATGTTGTGCAATCACACTGGATGCTCTAAACATCATTTAGAACCTTGATTTGCATCCAGGGGTGCTGCTGATTTGTAACAACAATTTTGGCACACCTGGTGGGACCTTAGAGGTCTCATTTTTGTTGCAGCAAAGTTGATGTGCATCTGCTGCAATTTTATTGCTTGAAAAGAGCTATAATTTGCATATCTGGCGACTCCAAAGGGGAAGAATCAACTGGTTTCAGCAGTGCAGGCCTAAAAACTCATGAGAAGAATCACTACAAGGTCAAGAGCTGGAGAAGAAGAGGTGCTATTTGAATATCTGCAGTTATCTCCAAGAGTAAGGAAAAGTGGAAGAAGGATTCAAAGGTCTCCATCTCCACCAAACAGAACTCTCTCAACTCCTCCACCTGGTAGGCCTTTCATTCAGTCAACAAGGGTTTTAAGACCAATTAGAATGGTGCAAAACAACCCCTATGTCAACTTCATAGGTAGCAGCCCACTTGCCCTCAATGCACAACATCCAATTCCTATTGCAGCCTTGAAGAACATTCCATACTTCACTGGAGAAAATCAGACTACTCCAGGTGATCATGTTAAGGATATTGCTAACCTTTGTGCAATTCATGAAATCAATGAGATGCAAGTGGCATCAAGTTGTTGGCATCTTCATTCAAGGGGAAAGCATTGTAATGGTTTAGAAGCCTTGGAGCTGGTTCTATCACAAATTGGAATCAGTTGTGTATAGCACTTCATGAGAAATTTGGAGAGAAGGGAGACAACTTGTCTCTTTTGGAGCAGCTGACAACCATCAAGAGAGCTCCCAATGAATAGCTGACCGATTTCAACTTCAGATTTCAAAAGACTTGGGAGAGAATTCCAATGGCAGTTAGGCCAACAGCAGAAGGTGCTTTTCTCTATTATCTCAAAGCTCTAAATTCTGATATTTCTATGTTGATTCAGTCCATGGGAGGCATAACTATCCCTATGGCTTATAGCATTGCCATTAGGGCTGAAAATTATTTGATCCAAGACAGAAAACTAGCCCCTAGACCTCCCATGCCATTGTTTCCAAGTTTAGAGAGTCCAAATACCAATCAAGCACCTAATTTGGCTCCTTCTCCCACTCCTAGAAATCAGAGTTCAAATGAAGCTTCTACTTCATCTCCAAGTGCCCCAAATGAGCTTCAAGAAGTCATGAAGCAATTGCAAAACCTGGGCAATGAGCTGGTTACTCTCAAAAGGCAACAAGCCCAAGGTTTTAGACCTTCTTACCAGCCCCAAGCTTAGCCTAACAAGCAGCCATACCAACCATAAAGACCTCCCGATCCAAATTTGCAAATGTAAATCAAACAAGGCCTCCCGAATAGACCATTTCAGCCCTATAATAATAATGCCATATCTGTCTCTAAGGCATTGGTGCCAACACAAAACAACGTTGCTCAAGAGTATGATTGGTGTTTTCCATGCAATGAACCTCATAACCAATCTATGTGCTTCAATGGTGCTTTGAATCAAGCATTAATGGTGACAACTACTGGTGTGGAGGGTGAAGGAAGTCAAGGAAACAACCAACAACAAGAAACATTCCAACAGCAGTCAGCCCCAAATGACACCACATTGGTAAGCCGCAAGCGTAAGATTTTTGTGGCATGAATCAAGCAGTTTCTCAAGGTGTTACAGCCAACACAAGGTCAAAAAGTAGGAATTTGGGTGAAGAATAGCCATTAGCTCCAACCAATCCACAACCTTCCATGGCTCCACAAATGGTTGGCAAGAAAAATCCAATTTCAAATGCACAAGGGCAGCCAAGAACAGCTCCTAGACCAACTCAAATACCAATTATTGCTGCCCACATGCAAGGAGTGAATGTACAAGAAAAGGGACAGCAAAGAGATCCTTCATCACCATTCAGTATCATTGATCAGATGAAGAAGACAAATGTTAATATATCAATGTGGGAATCCCTATCTATCCCAGGCCAAAGAGACTTGTTACAAGCTGCCATGAAGGACTAGCCAACTTCGAATCAACAAGTTCAGATGCAAGAGAAAGTGCTCACAAATGCTACCTAGCCTGAGGGAAATCATGGAGGACAACAAGGTAAAATGTTGAAGCCCCCTCCTTTCTATGTTTCATTAATCATTGGAAATTAGTTAGTGCACAATTGCATGATAGATTCCGGGCAAGTAGCTCAGTGATGCCTAAACAAATAGCTGATCAGCTAGGGCTCCAGTATGAAACCATATCCAAAGGAGTAGTGCAACTGGATGAGATAGTAGTAACAACAGTTGGGGTGATTAGAAACTTGAGTCTTACCTTGCATGCATGTCCAAATGTTGTTGTTTTACAAGATGTATCAGTCATAGACCTTCCACCACTCTTTTCCCTATGCTTGTCAAGGGACTTCACAACCAAGATTGGGGATATTTTTCTGACTGATTGGTCACACATGCTATTTAGAACGAGGTATGGAACTAAGGCTACAATCAGGTCTGAACCTATTGCAAACTTCCACATTGAGCCTTACACTCCAAGTCAGATTAATGCCAATTGCTCAGCATTTGATCAAGAAGATCACCCAAGCACTGATGAAGCTGACACCAAGGTTGGGAGCATCCCGGATCTAACTCTTGATGAATGGGAAAACAAGGTACATGCTTTTGATCCTTATCAAGAAGTAGAAGAATCTGAGCTAGGGGTCTATTGTATACACGAAGAAAATCAGCCTATTCCTAGCAAGCCAAACCATGAAGATGACAATGAGGTATGGCAGCTGTTTTTTGATGGATCAAGGAGTAGACAAGGTGCAGGAGGTGGAGCCATGCTTGTTTCACCTCAAGGAGTAAAGTACTATTCAGCTTTTAGATTTCAGTTTGCATGCTCCAATAACACTACTAAATATGAAGCCTTGGTGCAAGGGATGCATTTAGCAATCAAGAAGAAAATAAAGAACTTGCAAGTCTTTGGTGATAGTGAATTGATTGTAAATCAGTCAAGGGACAACATGCTTTGCTAAGAATGATCTACTCAAAGCTACAAGAACAGGTGTGGGACCTCATGGAATATTTTGAGGGTTTTGGCATCAAATCCATTCCTAGGAAAGAGAATCAAGCTACTGACAGGCTTGCAGTAGTAGGGGTAGCCTTTGACATTGTGGAAAGCATTCAAAAAGACAAGGTATAGCCAAACATCCACGTGATTGTGAGGCCTTCAGTGCCAGATAACAATGTCAGTTGGCAAGTGTTTGAGAATGACCAGCAAATCATCCATTTCTTGCAAGAAGAAGCTGAGTTCTCAGCTAAGAATCAAGAAAAGTTGGAACAGCAGTATGGTGACCAGGTGGTACAGCTGAGAACTAACAAGCTGCCCAAGGGACTTATCACTTTGGAGTCCATTTTTAATCCCAATGATTAGTTTAGAAAGGAGAAAGCAAACATTCAGGTCAAGAGAGAGGATTCAGTATCCATCTTGGTAGAAGAGAACAAACCATTACAAATTGGAAAGATGACAACTGAACAAGAAAGGTATGAATTCATGCAGCTGTGTCAAGAATTCCCAGATGTGTTTTCTTGGAGCTACGAAGATTTGAAAGGTTTCAATCCAAACTTAGCTCAACATACCATTGAATTGGATCCAAATACTAAGCCTGTCAGTAGAAACAAAGACCAGTCAATCCACACATGGAGCCTCTCATGAGGAAAGAATTGGACAAGTTGATTGAGTCAAGAATCATATTCCCAATCAAGCATTCTAGTTGGGTTGCCAACTTGGTTCCAATCAGAAAGAAGAGTGGGGAGATCAGATTGTGTGTTGATTTCAGAGACTTAAATAGAGCATCTCTCAAGGACCATTACCCAATCCCTTCCATGGAGAAAATCTTATAAGTTGTGGCTGGCTATGAGAGGTTTTCACTACTTGATGGCTACTCAGGCTACAATCAGATTATGGTGAAGGAGGAAGACCAGTTCAAGACAGCCTTCACAACCAAATGGGGAACTTTTACATACTGGAAAATGCCATTTGGGCTGTCCAACGGTGGTGCTACCTTCCAAAGGGAAATGGACATGGCATTCAAAGGTTTGATTAACAACATGGTGTTGATTTACCTTGATGATATCACTATTTTTTCCAAAAATGCAGCAGACCACCTCTCTCATTTGAGACAAGTTTTCACGAGGTGCAGGAGATTTGGAGTGTCTTTAAATCCTAGAAAGTGTATCTTTCTTGCACATGAAGGAAAGCTCCTTGGCCATATTGTCTCCAAAGAAGGATTAGAAATTGATCTAGAGAGGGTTGAAGCCATAAGAGCACTACCATTGCCAAGCCACAAGAAAGCCCTTCAGAGTTTCTTGGGGAGGATAAACTTTGTTCGGAGGTTTGTCCCAGATTTTGCAGCCCTTGTCAAGCCCATCACCAAAATGTTAAAGAAGAGCATGGCTTTCAAGTGGATAGTAGAAGGCAAGGAGAGTTTTGAAGCAATCAAAGAAGCCATTTCTCAAGCACCAACTCTCATCAACCCGGACTTCTCCAAGGATTTCATCCTCTATGCATTTGGAGGTAATGACACTATTTCTGCCATTTTGGTACAGTAGAACAAGGATAATGATGAGCAGCCAATTGCCTTCTTCAGCCAGAGCCTAGATGACTATGAGGTGAAGTACTCTTTTATTGAGAAGCATGTGTTGGTAGTAATCAGAAGCTTGAAGAAATTCAAGCATTTAGTCTCGAACAACAAGGTCCAGTTGCTGGTCTCACATGCTGGGGTTAAGGACTTCCTCCTCAACAAAGATTTGAACGAGAAAAGGGTAGGTTGGATCACCCGTGTCATGGAGTATGACATTGAGATCAAAATCACCAAGCTGGTAAGAGGAAAAGGATTGTGTGAGCAGCTGGTTTTGGGGAAGCAAAAAGAAGCATGCAATGAAGGAGAGGCTGTTTTGACAGTTCAAGACAGCCATGAGCCATGTGGCACTCAAGAAGAAAACAATGCTGCCCCCACTCCTTGCTGGACCCAAGGTATAATGCACTTCCTAAGCACAGGCCTATGCCCTCCGGAGATGAACAAGACCCAAAGAAGACACTTCAAATTGCAGGTTGTCCCATATGCCATTGTTGATGGAGTTTTGTTCAAGAAAGATGTGAATGGAGTGCTGCTAAGATGCATTAGCACAAATCAGATTCATAGGGTGTTGGAAGAGTTCCATGGTGGACCAGCTGGTGGTCATTTTGCACCAAGAGTGACAGCTCTAAAAATCATGAAGGTTGGTTATTATTGGCCTAAAAGTTTTAGTGATTGTTATGCATGGATTAAGAGGTGTAAGAATTGTGCATTCGTCGCGAGAAAGAGAGACTTGCTACCCTTCCATTGCATCCAATCTCAGTTGACCAGCCATTCATGCAATGGGGTTTGGACTTCATTGGAGTCATTAATCCCAATTCAAGTCAAGGGCACAAATGGATTTTGACAGCCACGGACTACTTCACCAAATGGACTGAAGCAGTAGCACTCAAAGAAGCAAATGAGTCCAGCATCTTAGACTTTTATGAGGGGATAGCGACCAGATTTGGTATACCTGCTACAATAATCTTAGATAATGCATTGGCATTCATTAGATCCAAGGTGACTGAGTGGGCTGTCAAGAACGGGATCTACCTAAGCACTTCATCAAACTATTACCCTCAAGGTAATGGCCAGGCCGAGTCTACAAACAAGAACTTGTTGAGGATCATTAGGAGGACTCTTGATGAGAATCAAAGGTCTTGGCATACCAAACTGAAATCAGCCTTATGGGCTGATAGGATAACTCCCAAGAGATCCACAGGTAACTCTCCATTCAAACTTGTCTATGGAAGAGAGGAAATCTTGCCCATGTCACTTGAGTTGCCAACATTGGAACTCATGAAGCAATTAGAGTTGCTAGAGTTTGAGCCCATGGAGGTGAGATATGCAGAGTTGATGGAGCTGTAGGAGGTCAGAAATCAGGCATCCCAAGCAATGGAAAAGGATCAAGCTTTGATCAAAAAGACCTTTGATAGGAAGGCCAAGGATAGATCTTTTCAGGTTGGAGATCTAGTGTTGAAATGGGATGTGGATGGAGAAAAATCGGGAAGGCATTCAAAATTTTATGCCATTTGGAGTGGCCCATACATGGTCACGAAGTGCAAGAACAACAATGTTATCCAATTGGCCTCATTGGATGGTGAAGAACTGCAGATTCCAGTCAATGGAATCTATCTCAAGCATTGCTTCTAGAGGAAAATTTACCACCTTGTAAATATTAGATTAGATTTTCATTCCTCCAAGTGCTTTACACAATGTTTTGTTGTAGGTTAGTTTTGATTTCCCTAAGTGCTTTGGCACAGCTTGCTGTCCCTGGAGATGTTTTGCAGTCCTTGCTTCCATCATGTGATATTCCATCTTCCTCCTTGCACATTCTAAGTTAGTTGGGGTTCTAAATAGAATATTTGATGGCTCCATGCCCAATGGACTTTGCTTGAACTCTTTGGTACTTTCATCTAGCAAGCAGATGACCCCTCTGAGTCACCAAAATTGTTATCCAAAATGTGCCCCAGCTCATTTTTTGTGGCTAACTCCTTGTGTTCTTGCCTCTCTTGTGCCTCAGTCCACATTTTTTTATTTTAAGGAACTCAAGACTTTCTGGAAATGGCACCATCAGATAGAGCTCTCTCTCAGCTTTCCAGAAAGGTAAAGTTTGCCTCCTAACTCCTTATATTTTTCAAGTTATGGCTCGGCGGAGTTTTTGTGGAAAATTTTCCCATTTGAGGCCCGCAGCCAATAGGAAGCTGCCATGTGGCAGAGGAGTTCAGGGTGCGGGAATTTTTGAAAAAATTTCCAAAGACAAAAAAGAGGTAAAATTTGAAAATTTTTCCCGCCGATCCGTTTTTGGGCCGTTTTTGCCCTAAATCTTCAAACAATCATATCTTTTGATCCAGAGCTCGGATTTTCACGTTCTTTATATCATTGGAAATCTGTTAAAATTCTCTACATGATTCCATGGTCAATTTATAATTTTGGTAAATTTAATACATAATGGGTCACATTCTTCTCCAATATGGTCAAAAATGACAAGGTATGGGTTTGTAAGGTCCTCCATGTTGTTTTAATGCATTTTCCATCAATGAGGAATGGGCTCCCACATTTTTTACATTTTCTCTCTCCTGGGCTCGACCCATGCACTGTAAAAGCCAGATTTGGCTCATTTCTTCATGGTTGAACACTTTTTGGCATTGAAAACTTCTTCTTTCACCTCCAGCAAGTGATAGTTGTAAGAATCAGACCTTTTTCACAGTTTGTAATAGGTTTATACCTCTTTGATGGTGGAATGCAAGAGATTTTTACATGGAATTGACAGTGCAAACTCTGTGAATGCTTTCAGTCCTCTGTTTGTATTGTTTTACTTCATTTTAAGACCTCTAATTACATCTATCAGCTTGTGTATGTTTTCCCTTGTTGCATTTCATGAATTTGTGTCTATTTACATGGAAAAAAATGTTTCACCACTCCTTTTGGTGCATCACCATCTTTAGTTTAGTTTCATTTTTGCATTTTTATCCCTGTCTCCTTGCAATCTAGGGTAGAATTAGGATTAGAACCTCTGTAGTTGTGCAAAATATAGATCTAAATCAGAGGAGTTTGAGGAACCAGCCTCTATTCTGGAGATTCCTCTCTCATTTTCACAAGTCCCACACTTGGAGAGAGGTTTCCATGTTGTGAAATCACACTAGATGCTCTAAACATCATTTAGAACCTAGATTTGTATCTAGGGGTGCTGCTGATTTGCAACAACAATGACCTAGCATTGCACATCAAGATTCACATTTACAATTTCGGTGTCAAGTGTACTTTAATTGGTAATGGATTTAAACTCAATATTTTCCCTATGTCATTCCTGGAAAAGATGGGCCTTTCGGCATCTAATGTTAGTCCATCATGTCTTTCTCTTTGTGCATATGATGGCTCTATTTTTCCATGCTTAGGTCACATTAATTTACCTATTATGGCTAGACCAAAAATCTTAACATGGTATTTTTGTCGTTGATTTCCCTGTTTCATATAATTATTTACTCGATAAGCCATGGCTTCATGCCATGCAATTGGTTCCCTCTACCATACATCATTGTGTTAAATTCCTACATGAGGGTATCGAATATATTGTTTTTGTGACCGTCACCCATACAAATATTACAACCATGATCCAAATACTACACTTCCTAATCCAAGAACTGATACTACTGATGAACTACAACCGATGGATACTCTAGATAATTTACCACCACTTGAAGGTGATATTTTCATGATATATATTGTCTCATCTATGTCATTACCTCCACCTACTACTACTACTTCTATGATCCTTTATCGGGGCATGTCTAGTCTGTGGATATCAATACATCCTCTACACCTTTACATCATCAATCTCCATTAGCAAACTCATCATTTACATGTACGTTTTGCATGAATGACTCTTATTGCAAACATAATCCATTTGATCTTACTTTGTCTGAATCTATATGCACACATGATGGGTTGACCCGGCTAGGGTTTACAGTTGATGACATCTTTCCTCTGCCTTATGATCATCATCTCTACCATGGGTTTGTTTGCATCACCACTGCTTATGGACTTTGAGTCTTCTATCTCACGGTCTTTCTTGTACATGCTCCATATATTTCTTCACTCATGTTGGGACGGTATTGGATTGAATACTTTGGGGAACGCGTTAAATGGGATCATATTGATATATCATTTCCCATGCCATTTGGTCATGTATTCATTTGCAATGACTCATTCCTTGGTTATTCACAAAACCTCACTCATTGGTATGCACATGGTTGTCCACTACCCCCATTCACTGATGAGGAGTATGTTATGGGCATGTACAAATTATGCTTAGACAGTGCTTTACATGACCAACCTGACACTATTTCTTATCAAGTTTCCGATCCAACACCTGTTGATTTCGACTATGATAATGACGATCTTTTCGATGACATTACTTGATTATTCTCATCCTTCACACACTTGGGGGCATGATGCTTATTCCCCTAGAATCTACATGTATCTTATATTCTCCTCCTTTCACACACAATCATATTTTCATTTCTCGATGATGCACTCTTGTGCTTTGGTTCACACTTGATTGTTGAGGGTATATTATATACATGAACTTCACACACACAACATAATACACATGATTCACAACACTTCACCTCACACACCACACTACAGATTACATATCACACATTGCATACTTCACATTTGCAACACATTCTTCTACACCTTACACATCCCACACATCTTCCATATCTTCTTTTAGGTATACTATACATCTTACACACTTCGTGCTTTATACCCATTACACATATTACTCTAATACAACATCTCCTTCTTCCTACACATCATATATATTGTGTGCTCTCTACATATTCTATTCATATCTTCTTCTATACATCATATGTACTTTGTGCTACACACTATACACATCTTCACCATCATCTTCCTACATATGTTATGCCTCATACACACTTTGCGCTTTCCACACTCACACAATCTATACATCTTGCGCTACACATTATACATCATCACACTTGACACATTCAACACTAGCATTATAATTCCAAACCACATTCTACAATTTACCTCATTCTAGCACATCCTCCTAATACATCATATTATTCCCTTCTACATTATACACATCCTATATCCAACTTATAACAATGTACACTCTTGAACAATGAACTCTAGTCCCATGGTTCATACTCGATTGCTGAGGGTCTCATTCTAAATTGAACCTCACTTCCTCATCACACTTACATCATTTTTTTCGTTTGATCTTCACTAAATCAATCAATAAATCCTTCTATCACACTATGCGACATTTTTATCCATCACCTTATTCACACATTTCATGATATACGCTTTGTGTTACATCATCATGTTTTTTTCTAACATTCCATTGATACATTTCATGATATACTCTTTTTGCTACATCATCATGTAATCTACCATCTCATCCATGCATTTTGTGATATACATCTTGTGCTACATCATCATGCTTGTTAGCATCTTACTCACCCATATAGTGATATACGCTTTAGGATAAATCATCACACATCCTAGCACCTCATTCTACAACTTTAAAATCAAATCATCCCTATGTCACATTCAATATCATCTACACATCATCATTCTATAATCAAAAATCTACTCTCAATTCATCAACTCTTTCCACGCAAAAACACATCACTCAAACCATTTCCCAATGATGCACTCTTGTTTACAATTCATTCTTGACTACTGAGGGGGAATAAATGAATAATCCTCATTATATACATACACATCCATTCGGGGCATTTTTCCCCTATCATTCACATTTCATTCCATTCTACCTCATCCATAGCATACTACATGTCTTGGTTGCATTTAATATTTCTTACATTTACTTGTACATGCACATCTTATTTTACATGTTGGATAGATATATTTTATGGAATTATCTTAATCATACACACATGTGCATTCAATTTCATTTCTAGTTGTGGTTATGAATTCCATAGATCTATACAAGTAGCATGGATGTTTGGCATAGTACCTAGTACTAGTCCCATAACATATCCTATGGGAATCAATTTTCATACACTACAGGTGTTATTATTTCATTTTGTTTTGTAGAAAATTAATTTCTCATATTATACACGGATTGACATACTTTTTTTCCTAGCCATTATGTTTGTGTGTGCCTTGGTTTCTACCAAGCACATCCCTTCCCCATGTAGGGCACGGTTTCATCACAACGTTCAGTCCTCCTTTGTTCCACATATTGCTTGAGCAATGTATCATGCACCCCAAACAAGGGGGCATCATTTGGGTGAATCGGTCACCCTATACAATATTATACACAACTATAGACACCAAATTTGGGTCACACTCCCCTTGGTCCCCTTTAATCAGTTAACATAATGTGTTCACCTAACCATGACCCCTTACCCCACATTAATATTAATTTAATTACTTAAAATTGAATTAATGTTCATCCTCACATTATTAATTAGTTTAAGTACTTTAATTAAGTTAATTTACACCTCACTTTGCCACATCACTTAGACACCTCACCATGGACTTATTCTTAGTCTATTAATTAACAAAGACTGAGTCTCTACTTATCTTAACCAACTAGGAGTCTTTCAAAACCTAAAATTAAAGTCATATTCCTTCTCCAACAACACTCTTACTTATCTAAGTACTAACCCTCACTTGAGACCTGGATTGATAATTAGAGCATGCTAAAAATAGCAAAGATTTTCCTCTTTTTCGTAAACCTAGGATTTCCCACCTTAATCAATGTTGGTTATCCCTCAACCGATATCGGTTAACTTGACCATCATCACTCACCTTATATACCCTTTTGCAACCTTTTACTGAGGTTGGTCATTTTTGAGTTCAGAGAGTTCTATTGGATTCAAGCATGAATCAGAGACTTCTCGATCCGGAAAATAGGATATACTCAACCACAGGCTCAAGAAAGCACCTTATGCTCATACCAAGGCATTATAATATTCACAGGAACACTCTAGGAAATATTTCCATGACACTGACCAAAAATTTCTTCACGGATCAACCACTGCCTTCCTTCACCTACCAGACCTGCAAATACAAGTAAGTGTATTTTATTTTCATCATTTTGTACTTTCTTAAAGTGTAGGTTCATTATCTTTTGTTATCGATCTTGTTCTTTCCTACATTCCTCCATCCCCACCTTCTTACCAATCTACCTATCCAACCACCCATGACCTTTAGGCTCTTCATACCTGACTTCTATGTGTTTCTTATTCTTTTTGGCATTATTACGAACCCAACCATTCTCCCTTCATCCTTTGTCCAATCACAAAGAATTCCAAAACTAATTTTATTTAATCATCCACCAAATTTCCCCTACTTACCAGTTATATTAACTATCATCGAATCCCATATATATTGGCATTAATCATCAAACTGATGTTGGTCTTTGTATTATCTCATTCACTTAACCAACAAGCCCTCAAACCTTCCCAAAACCTCAAAAAACCTCACCTAAACCTGATACCCCACCTACAACCTCACAAAAAACCTTCCCAACTCTTTGTCAGACAGACATACGAGAGATTCTAGACACCCATTTTGATATTCTTCCATTTCCCACAAGAACTAATATCACTTATACCATAACTGAATCAGTCATACCTATACCGACATCATCACCACCCCGACCGGGCATTAGTCTTTATACCTAGTAAACTGCCTTAGACTAGAAAGCTTCCTAATTACCCAAAATCAACCCAAACTTCACCAAATCTTACCCAAACCCTGTTTATGACCCTCAGACCACCTACCTAACCCACAACCTAACCCGGGACATTCACCAATGTAGTTATCAAGCATTTAATTGGATTAACATGGATAGTAGTCTAAGACACCTAAATCAGAACACTAACATTAGATTCTTTTATTTACATGTTTAGTTATTTTATATTGAGTTATATATTAGTGGATTAACAACCATCAAGTAAGTATCACACTTCCTAAATCTAGCTCATGCTAGAAGTCTACTAAATTTTGATATTAACTATATCTTGTGGTCTTGATTTGTATTATAGGTAGTTCCTCCTAGCCAAAAGGAAGCTCACACAATCATCTTGGATTGGAAATCAGAAATGTGCACACTCAACCTTCGACCAACGTAATAATAGGTATTCCTCCTTAACTATTTACCTTATCTGTTTTATCATACAAAAATTTGGTGAAACATTTTGGCACACTTGATGGGACCCATCTGGGGTTATTTCGCATTGTTTATTCCCAGGTGAAAAATTGTGTCTATTTCCCTTTGAAATCATTCACATTAAATTTCTTCCCCTATAACATTCTCTCTCTTCTACTTTTATCATTGATACTTGTATTAAAAAGAATCATTCTTTTCATTTTTGTATTGCATTAGTGAAAGACATATTCTTGCCTATTCATCATTGCTTTCATCGAATGTCATTTTGGATTTGGGTCTAAAATACTTGCATATCATTTCTGAGTGTTGCATCTTTAGCTCATTTAAATATTGTGGGAAACCTATATGCTTTGGAATTCATGCCCAACTGATGGTTGACTAATTGAATCATAGTGCACACTCTCTTCTCTACACCAAACCACACAAAATAATTTACACATTTTCTTAAACAACATCCTACCCAAAGAGGTTTTCAATGATCACACGATTAGAGGATTGACAATGGGCACCAAACTGGTTTCTCTGTCCAGTCATTATCTCATAGAAAGGGTCCCCTTCACCAAAACTTTACCCGAAACTATCTCGTATTTCTTGGATTTTCATAGGAACCTTTTATCAAACTAAAAATATACTCTATTCATAAGTTAGTCCTAAATGGCATAATCCAAAACATAAAATCCACCACATAGGATTTCGTGTTTTTTATTTTTTTCTTGATTTTTGTTTTGAGGTGTGAGGTTATATTCTCCATTCTTTCTTCCTAAAACACTCTATAATCATACTTGGTGTATTCCAACTTTTTCTAAGTGTGTTAGGGTTCATCATAGTCATACTCGGGTTTCTAGGTTGGTCTTTCATTTTACCTAAGTCATTAAATTGATTTTTTTCTATCTTTTCAAATTTGTGAGTGATCGGTGTCATTCCAATACCATCATCAGCTTTACTCATTTGATCATCATCAATTTACCTGATCGTTGTCAGTTTCCTATTGTTTTGGTCATTTTAACCAAAGTAGCACTCATCACATTTCTGTTCTTTCTAGGGTTCCTCAGATACTTCACCATACCTCTGGGTCTTTGAAATCACTGTCAAATCCAGATTTTCTTCATTTTCATCACTTATTGCCACATTTATAAAACTTTTGATTTTCCATAGTAACCATTATCAGTCACCTTAACTATCATTAGTTACCCTTTATTCTTGACATTGGTTACCAAATTTCTATCGGTTTTGTGTTTTAATTTTTTTATTAAAAGAGTGACCGCTTTTCTCCTTCCGTAACAATGTTATCCGTTCCTTTTGTTCGTTTGTGTCATCTACAAAGATCAAATTACCAGGCCTACACTAACCCACATGGTTTTGACTGGTATCCAAGTCAACGCCCTTGTATTACATGCTAGTATTCAACTACTCCCACCTAGCCCATTGCCTCCTTCCATTCTATCACCTATGGATCCCGATCGGCCCAATCACCATCAGCACTTGTGACGAGGAGTTCAAAAAACTCCTTAATCAGTATCCCATTACTTTACTATATTTCTTAGCCCATTCATCCACTCGTGACTCATCTGGGAAACTTATCTATGGCATGCATGTATCCATCCCACCTACACTTACACCCACTTCTACCTCCACCACTAGCAACATTGCCCTAACCACCTCCACCTTACCACATGTATTTACTCAACTTGACCCCACTTCATCGATATATGTTATACCTAAAACATCTATCACACCCATGGTATCTATCACCCCTACGAAATATATTGTGCCTACATCCACCACCCTCATTGTAGGCGTGTCCATATCTTCCACTTCTCATATACCTATCGTATCCTAGCCACCTTTGGTGTTGGTAACCCACACTCCCTTCCAAAATCTTGTCCTCTCTATCCCCCACTCTCTTCCACCAATCACTACTAGGGTCTTTACATCCACCCCACCTATGTATATGTATTACCAACAACCACTTATTTCCTCTACTATTTATTTTGGTTACTTCCCTTCCACCTTGGTTCCCTCTCATATCCCTCCATCACAATTTTTGTATGTAGCACCACCACACACCGGGATGCCATCTACCTCATACCAATCTTATTTACCCCATTATACTTTAGAGGGTACCCGTCATCACTTCCCACCAATGACCTAAGCAAAATGATGATGGACAAGATGCAAACATTGGAATCATATGTCTCAAGTTCGCATAACTCTCTAACATATGATGAGATTTTCAATGAGCCTATTCATCCATCCATTCCTATTCACCTGTACCCTACGCATTGGGAAATTCCAAAATTCAACTGATTCAATAGAAAAGAGGATCTACAACAACATTTGCAGTCTTTTAAACATTTCTGCTACATAATAATAACTCACGATGATGTGTTATTCCTTGGGACATTTCCAATGTCATTGATGAGACCCACTTTAGATTGGTATAGTTCTTTACCTAGACATTCTATCCTCTCATTTAACCAGGTTGCTCAGGCTTTTCTTGACCAATTTTCTATCAATATTTTCAATAAAGTCACAATGAATGACTTATATGCCACACACTAGTATGAAGATGAGTCTATCACAAATTTTGTCACTCAATGGCGTAGCCTTATAAACCAACTTACATTCCAATTACCTTAGAAAATTTAATAGAATTATTTACCGGGTTTGTGCAATACATATTTCACCAACTCTCTAGGTCCAAACCTTCCACACCTTTCATAAGGCATTTACCATGGCTTGAAATCCTGGAATCTGAGCCCTTGAAGAAAAGAAGCTACAATTGCATAACAAAAATGTTACATTCAAATAAAATGATACTTATTCTTCTTCAAAACCCCAAACTACCTATTTTGAAACCAAGGGGTCTACCAATGCGGTCATTTTGAAATCTAGCCCATCTTATCCATCCAACCAAGAAAATTATTCATCTAACCTCTCACCATCTAGACATTTCATTTTAGAAGAGAGCAATGCAAGTATGCCTCCATAGAGATCCTTACTCTGTTGTTTTGGAAAAACTCTTAAAAGATGGAGTCATTACCCTTCCATCCATCGAGACCACATATTGGTTTTGACCCATCTTTCCTTGTGCATGCATGGTATAATGAAAATGATTACTATAATTACCATCGTGTTCGAGGTCACAATGATGGTAACTGTATCACTTTCAAAAACATTGTCCAAGAAATGTTAGATAAATGGGATCTCATCTTGGACAATTCAAATGCACCAGCTAACCAAAACCTTCATATCTTCAAGAATCCATTCCTGAATCACACCCCCTCATCCAACCAAACTATTGATTCCTCGGCCAATGATGGTAATATCTGCAAGGTTCATGTTGTTTTTGACATCTTACTAGCTCCTTCCGCATAGTTTCCTCCTACTTCATCTATTGAAGAAATTCTTACATGAGCTCCTTCATCCATGGAGGAACCTATGCCATCTACTCCTTTACCCATAGAGGAGTCTCCCTCATCTTCCCCTACACCCATGGAGGATTCCACCATATCTATTGATGCAGTTTCCCCATGCACCTCTCAATCTGACGAACAACCCACAGTATTAACTCTCCTACCCACGGAGAGTCATGCTTACCTACTTCTTTGTCAAAATAATAACCTACCTCATCCTAATTGTCATCTCCCCTACCCATAAGGGATACATTAGAGGTACCCATTCCTATTGGTGACAACTCTCCACTGGATTTCAAAGATATACTTGATTTTCTTTCATCTCTTCTAGCCACAGATTTAGAAGCTAATCACTTGCCTATTTCACAGGCACCAGATTTATTTATGGGATTTACCACAAAATCAACATTGGTTCCCTATACTGCCATGTCATTATCACATTTGGCATACCTCTTAGACTATGTTGATCATTCCATGCTTTGGGGGCACCTTCGAATGCCTGTTTCAACTCAAATGCAGATGTCACCCACAGATACTTCTACCATTTACCCGAAACAATTTGGAGTGACAAAATTTATCATACCTAAGGTAGTCGTGAAAAAATATTCCACATCACCCTCACCCACTCCTACACCTCTACTATTACCTCCACAACCATTTGTGCCTAAACCACTTACTCCTTCACTTGTACCCAAAGCTACCCATACCTTGGGATTCATGTCGACATCAAGCTTAGTCTATCCTCTTGTCAAACTGGATTTAGCCACGTCCTCACAAGCCCGCAAAAATACCATTCCCCAATAATAGGAATAATCAACCTCTTAAGCCACATACACCAGTTTCACCTACTACCCCTCTTTCACCTTCACCACTTCTATCTATCCTAGGACCCCACCCATCAACCTTGGCCAAGTAACCTCCTACCCAAGGTAAACCAAAAACATGGCAGCCCACATCCTCAACACAATCCTCTATTAGACCTAAATTACCTACATAGTGTATGCCTTCACCATTACCTACATCCTTTTTACCACCTATACCTACATCACTTCTAGTAGCCTCATCACTACCTATGATATTTCCTTCTCTTTAACCAATACCTTCCACCTTTCCTCTTCCAACAACCTTCACCGCACCTCCATTATCACCTTGGATAACTCATCCTCTTCCATAATTTTCCTTCCTTCTACATCATGCACTCCTTCTTCACCTTTACCCAAGAATGTGCAACCACAATCCAAGAGCCTACTACCCTCCAAAGAGGTATTCAAACCTACAACACCTTCAACCACTAGTTCATCTGCTACACCTTTTCCCAAGAAGGTACAACCCAAACCTAAAATAGTACTACCTACCAAACTAGTGGTCAAACCTATTCCACCTCCCGTGGTGCCTCTCCCACAAAAATCACCCACACCTCCATCTCGACCCACACTTACTTCGCATTGTGATCCATTGGAAAGGTCTTACGCCAACGTCTTAGCTAATATTTTGGAGACCTCTATCATCACATTATCACCACTTAGACCTTACGATCCACTCAAACCTAAACCAGAAGGGTTTTATGATACAAAAAATTTTTCTTACCATCATGTGTTAGGGCATGATGTGGAAAACTATAAGGATTTTAAGGTTGTTCTTCTCCAACTATGTCCTCCTGAAGAAAACTTTGATGATGATGATATTTTAGATAAGGACCCTATTCCACCTTCACCTATCACCACACACCCTCACCCCTCACCTGTTTAGTGACCTTCATCTCTAACTCCAATACATTTTATCCACATCCAAAATTCCAGATTAATATGGTCCACATAATATAGCTAGTCAAACTTGTACCGAAATGTCAATGTGTTCCTTTCTTTTCAAAAAAACCAAAGTATATGGCCTCACCATACTTTTTCCCATCCTATCACTACACCTATCACAACTCACTTACTCATTTACCACATATTAATGTGGTTAAAATTTTCACTCTGTCGAGAAAGACAAAGGAAAGGAGAAAATAACCAGCCCATCCACCACTCTTGTACACAATATCCCATATGCACTGGACTAAAAATCACCATCCGTGGACCCACATACCCTATTTTTGATGGTATCACCCATCATATAATGATTAACAATTACATCAATCTCCTCTCAAAATGTCTTTATATGACCTTTTCCAAACCCACGAGTCTCATCGACAGGCCCTCATGGAGGTTTTGTAATCTATTGAGGTGTTACCTAATGACCCTACTCCTCTCTGCATCCATTATCACTCCTTTCCATGTGGCCTCTTTCACAACTTCATCTTGTTCCTTTACACCTCCTACCACTCCTCAAGTATCCGCTCTCGGTTTCTCGATGACGAGATTGTACCTCTCTAACCAAATGATCCCGATCCCACCCTATTGATTTCCGTACAAATTAATAATATACGCATTCAACATGTTATGATCAATGCCAATGCCAAGATATCAACATCATTTCCTCCCATGCATACAAAAATGTGCATCCCTACCAATTACATGCATAATAACCTAGTTATGTTTTGTTCATTCAATAACATCATAACTTCCACCATTGGCACCATCATTCTCCACATCTATGTGGGCCCTCTTACCATTCCGAATTAGTCTATGTCTTACGGGGATAATTCTAGTAGAACATGCTACTTGTCTAATTTTGGATCCATGTGATGGGTTACGTTCCTTCAACCTTAGACTTTTATTTAAAATTTAAACACAAAGGACATAATTATCCATTTTAGCTGAACCTTCACCATTTAAGACTTGCATATATGTTTTATTGACCTAGTGATGTCATTATACCAATTAAGGCATCTACCACCATTGCCACCTCTCCTTCACCCATGGCCCCATCCACCAATGTTGTTGCTACCTCTTCCACACCTAACTCCTCTATTCCCACTATTGTCAAAACATCTCGCAAATGACCCATCTCTGCTAACCCATCTACTTCTACACCAACCAATGCTACTTCTTCATTGCCATCGACTAAATCATCCATTCCTACTACCCACATACTAACCACCGATCCCTTAGAAGGTTTGTTTCAATGCCTCACTTTGGGGGAGTACCTCCTTTTATAAAATTGACACATTCCTTACTCCTCAAGAGTATGGTAAACTTCACCAACACCCCTACTATGATCACCGCATAGGTGAGGTTTTCCCTTATGGTCCTCCCCATCTTTGCACTTAACTTAACGTATGGGGGATTTGATGCTTCTACCTACTCATCCATTTTTATTCAACCTCTAATCTCTCACCAACCACCGCTTCACCCACACCTTCCTCCATCATTGTGGTTGGAAGGTATTTGAATTTGGCTTCTATAAACAAGGCCACCATAGTGTCATCCCATGCACCACTCGTAAACATAAAGACCAGAGTGGTATTGGCTTTTATGAACCATCACCCAAGAAGGCCCAAGTCGAACTCATTAAGGAAGATAAACCTTTTCCACCCCATTCACCAACTTCACCATCTTCACCTATAGAGAATATGGATCCGAATCCATTCCTCCTAACTTTTTTTTTGTGAACATCATTTCCGTGGGACCTCTAACTTATCAACAAGATAGCGAGGTTGCCTCTTCCCTTCCCTTCCTGTATCTTGACATGATCAATGATGATACACCTTATATTAATTTTTTTCAATGTCGGACGATGAGTATATTCTCACCTACCTTGGTCCGTAGAAGATTCTTATATTCACCGGTTGTTACCTTTTGAGACATAAACCATGTTAAATGAATCAACCATCAAAATCAATATTCACACTCAGGATGACCTACACATTCTAAAAATAGGCCAATCTTTAGATGTTGCTGAACATGAAGCTTTTAATTCTTTCCTCTGGGATCATAGAAATGCTTTTTCTTGGTCCTACATTGATATGTCCGGTATTGACCCAAACATTTTGGTCCACAATATTATAACTATTCCTGAATTGAAACCCATGAAAGAAGCTACGGAAAATGCATCGTCGCATTTCCCTTATTTTAAAATAAGAACTCCAGTGCCTCTGTTGGTGTCCATTTTGATCCTCTATTATTTTTCCCTAATTTTCCTTTCACTCTGCATCTCCTGAAACATTTTCTATAGTTTTAATGGGTGAAATGAAGTGATGCCTCTATTTCCGTAGCTTAATCCATTTAAAAATCATTTTCCATGCCTCATTCGTGAAGAATCACCCATGCATGCCTTGTTTGTGCCCTAATTCTTCCAAATTTATGGCTATGTTGTGTTCCCCCTTTTTCTCGATCGTAAAAAAATCAAAATTGATCGTTTTATACCAATATGCCTTCAAAAATCCCTCCCCATGGTAGAAACTTGCATAAAATCAACTTCCCCTTGTTTTTGAGAAAAAATCCATCTCCCATGAAGAAAAAAATCAAATTTGGGCATCTCTGGTAAATTCTGTGTTTTTAACGGTTAAATGCAGTTGTCATTTGATCATTAAAATTAAGCTCAAACAATGTCTCCTTCGTGGTTGCTTCTAGTTGGACACGGATTGGCAAAATTCTTTGAAAAACATAGTCGTTTTTGGCTTCAGGAAAAATTTCAAAATTCCCCCCACAACCCCACGAGGGGACACATGTCATGTTCTTATGCGAAGGCGAGAGGAATGGGCCAGCGGGGAACTTAGGCATTTTTTTCCTTTTGGAAAAGGGGAAAAAAGGTGACAAGAGCCCGCTGGTCTGAAAGGAGCCACTGTTTGACACGTGGAAAATGTGGAAAGAAGTGCGGGCCGTGGAGGGAAATGGGGATTTTTTCCCCTTTTTGGAAAAAGGAGTTAAGGAAAATATTTAAGTCATGAGCCCGCAAGCAAATCAATGAGCGATACGTGGCGGGAAGAGCGCACAAGGTGGGTTGGTGGGTCGGTGGAGGCGGAGGGAATTCTTTCCCTTTTTCAAAAAGGACTCGAAATCAAAATTTAGAGCGCTAGCCCATGATGAATCAAAGGGAGACATGTGGCAAGTGGAGCGGATAAGGTGGGCCGGTGGAGGAAAAGGGGATTTTTACCTTTTTCACAAAAGAGTTCAAAATGAAAAAAATTTAGCATACCCCCATGAACGAATCACGATGGACACATGGCTATGAGGGGTCAAGGTGGGTTGGTGGAGGTAGGAGGGAATTTTTTCCCTTTTGCAAAAAGGACTCAAAATAAAAATTTGGAGCATTGGCCCATGATGAATCACAAGGAGACACGTGGCGAGGGAGAAATCGGAGGTGCGGGCCCGAGGTAAAAGTGAAAATTTTCCAAAAATTCCAAAAAGGTCAAAGCGCACAAAATTGAAGTGCAATCCCAATGGGACCCACTATGTGCCACATGTTAGCTCCAAAATTAAAAGGTGGAGGGTCGAGGAAAGTCAATTTTTTCCATTTTTCCAAAAAGGTTCAAAAGTCAAAAATAAGCCCAAATTTGTTCCCAATCATAGTTTGACACATGGAGGGCCCAGATTGAAGAAGAAAGAGCAGATCAAGGGAAATTGTGCATTTTCATTATTGGCCACCATTTTTCCTCCAGGAAGCTTGGAATCACAAATTTTGCATCAAATTTCATCAAATTTTTGGGGATTCCATGTTGTTTTGGCCCTCTAAGATCATTAGAATCGTTTCATGACTCAATTTACTGATTTGAGATGTTTTTTTAAGTAATTTTTTCCCACCCAAGCAATCACGTGAAATGTCAAATTAAAAGTTGCATAGGTAATTTTAAAGGGTAAAAAGGTGAAATGATGAGAGGAAAGTAATTTTCATGCCTTCATGATGAAAAATGTGCCTCCAAGAAGGATAATGACCTCGAATATTTTTAATGATTTGCCATTTTAGAAACACTAAAGAACTCTTGTTGCAAATTTATTAAATGTAATTTTCAGTGAATCATGAGAAATAGTTGTAATAGAATTGATCCCTTGGCATATTATTTTCTTGGGAAAGAAGGCTCCAAGGTGGCAAGAAATATATGATGCATTTTTTGAGACATGCAAGGGTTGGGAAAAATTGAAAATCACAAGAAAATTCTCGAGAGAAAGCTCATCTTCTGAGAAACCCACCAAAGAACCGAGATAATTTCTTTTGTGTTGGATCTTCATGTATGTGAGTTGGTTACAAGTGTATATCCATCACACAACTCTGATATTGTTCATGAAACTCTCCCCTGCTGATGAATCTAACAAGCTTTTGAGTTAATCCATGTTTTTCTCGGGAAATATGGTGTCGGTTATCATTTTTAAATGCCTATAAATAGTTTTCATTGCTCTTGTTGCAATATTGCATTGAAATTCTTTAGAAATCACACAGATCTCCATTTTTGGTTGATAGTTTAGTGGCATTCGCAATCTCATATTTAGAAGAGCATTCATCCGAAAAGGAGATAAAAAATTTAAAATCACTTTACCTTCCTTAATCAGTAGAGATTGCTTATAAGCCTTTGGGGGCACCTTAGGCGTGGTTTGATCAAGGATTTGTGTGTTTAATTGAGTTCTTTACTTGAAGCTTTTGTGGTGAGTTCTCAAAGATTGTGTGAAGAGTGTTGCTTGGGCTTCCATTTTTGCCTCTTCTAGTTGAAAGAATGTCTTGATATTTAGAAGCATTTTATCTTATAGTTATTTTAAGTATTGTAGAGGTTGTCAAAGATCTTAAATATCCCATTTTTTCTCATCAATACCCCAAAAAAAATCATTCTAAACAATCCATCCTACCCATACTACCCCTTCATCTGGATTATGTGTCAACAAAAGAATACAATCCATTTACAAAAATGCACAAAGCAAATTAGGATCATACCATGTCTCTAAGTGAACCTCAACCTTGTCTTGAAAGCATTTCCATCATTTAGTAGTGACAAATCTATTGAGTTTGAATAATGGAAGATTGATCATGTTTTCCCAAGGCCATCTCCATACAATATGCACAATATAAGGATATCTCCACCTCCTTCATAAAACAGAGGCTACAATATAGGTTCTCTTACCTTGGTTGAAAGGCACAACCTAAAATAGTGAGGGTTAGATCAAAATACTTTCAAGGTGTTACCCACTCCTTCAGAGCACGAGTGTCAATCATCGGATAGATTTCTCCCCCTACAAAATGACATATAAAATCATCTATCTACCTCTGAGTGTCTTGCAAAATCCATAATGCTTTGCTCAAGTTGTAAAGGAGATTAAATCAGGTACCAACACACTAAATGTCACCATTATCGGGAATATTATTATGTATTTCAAAGGTTGCTTGGATCCTGGTAATACTTCTTCTATGCTTTATCCCATCAAACAACATTTCTGGCGACTCTACTGGGGACTTGTTGAGAATATTTGAGATATCTGAATGCATATCAAACCCTGGTAATGTCCTTTGCAAATTCTGCATGCAAATATGTTGTTGAAGCATCATTTTATAATCATATTTGTAAGGATTAAATGAAGGTTACAAGTTCTGCCTACAATTTTATCAGTTTCTAGTAGTGGTTGCACCTTATTTGCATTTGTGGTTGATTGATTCAAGAAAGGAAGGTCTGATCTATAAAGTCTAGCAATATTTTTAGTCTGATAAGTATTTGACAGAGTATTTTAGTGCATTTGCACAACTAGGGTGAAAATCCTTAGTGGTGACTCCATGTTGTTCTAATATTGATAAATACTAGTGTCTTACCTTTCTATCATTTACTTTTGTGTTGCTAATCTCTACAAAACTGGAAGGAAGAAGATCTCTCTTCCTTAGAGACTCTGCTAAGAAGTTGTTTACAGATTCAAGGAATTCAGAGTTGGAAGGGAGAAGAGTTTGGAAAGTTGTTAAAGGTCAGACATCAGGAAAATATATATCCATTGGTGAGAGAGATCAGCCTTTGGTAGAGGATTATCACTCTTCTTCAAGTGATTATGATTCAAACAATCCTCTAATAAACTTTTTTGCCTCAACTAGTGAAGGTATTTCTTTTATACCAAGTGAGTTCCTTCTCTAATCTACACCTCTGTGTTTTCATCCAAATAAAAATTTCCAAAAAATTCAACACTTAGAGAATACCAATCTTGTGAATCACATTCTTAAGTCCCAAAGACCTTGCACTCCTCATCATCTTGTTTCACCTCCACAAAACAATATGGCTCAGCCTAGACCTCCATTTGTTGTTAACACCTTTGGTCCTATAAATTTTAGAGGAATGGATGGTTACCCAAATGTTGTCTCACAAGATGTCAAAAATAGGTTGCCAAAAATTCTAGGGTAATAATGCTATTATTGGTGATTAGCATCTCAAAGTTTTGATAATATGATGGAAGATTTTGAGGTAGAGTTTGACAATGTGTATGTCAAATTGTTTATTCATACACTAGAAGAGGATGCTTTGAGATTGGTACAAGGCTCTTGCCTGATAATTCTATTGACTCTTGGACTGAAATGAAGAATGCATTTAGGTTATAATATGGTGATAGGACTGATCCTAGGTTAATCATGTCTGAGTTTGAGAACATCAAGAAGAACCCCAATGAGTTAGTTCATGATGTAGACACTAAATTTAGGTCACACTCCCCTTTATCCTCGACATATAAGCACCCTTTATTACACTTACCTAGCCATGACCCCCTTCACCCCATTAATATTAATTTAATTAATTTAATTAAATTAATGTATTATCCTCACTATATTTATTATTTAAATATCTTATTTAAAATAATATCTACAAATATAGTTCACTTAGACACCTCACCAAACTAACTCAACCTAATACCTATTCTTAGAAGTTCCCATAACTAACTAAGACTTACCCAAACCCTAAAAATCAATGTCTACATTCCCTCTAACCACATTCCTACATGCTCATAAGAAGCTCCTAGTCTAATCCATGGGATAATGACACAAGATCCAGGAAATTAGGAGGATCTCCTAAGCTTGTAAACCTAGGAAATCCCACCTTGACCGATGTTGGTTAACCCTAACCGTCACCAAGCTAAATCGGACTACCATCAATTACCCCTTTTAACCCATAAACTACCTTATTCTCAAGGTTGGCAAACATTGGGAGAAATTTGACAAGAAAGAGCACATCTCGGAGATAACACATCTTTAGAGAGCCAATTCAAGCAAAAACTCACATCCAGGAAGGATATTGAGTTTCTTCTCCCGCACAGCCATCCCAGCCACGATCTAATCTATCCAAGCAAAGAGGAGTGTACATGCAGCCCATTCAGAAGATTTTCTTTAGTTGGAGATCACTTGCACCTTTCAAAACCCATCATCAGCCCCTATCCTTCACACACAAACCTTCGAATGGAATCCAAGTGAGTATAATGTCATACTTCTCTAGTTTTTTTTTTTCATCATTATTTTATCACCCATTGTTTATCATGCTCCCTATATACCTTTTCCAACATTTTCACCTCCATAAACCCATTAAAACCTCACAAAATCCTACTCTAGCCACCCAATACCTCGTCCTAACCAACCAAAATCCTTTTTGCAATCACAAAGGAGACAAAACCCTATTCTATGGCATTTCCGATCTCATGGCAAAGAATCGCACCGATTATACCTAATCGCCATTGGTCACCCCCGATCGACACCGGTCTGTTTTTATCCACAAATCCTTAAACAAATACCTACCCACCTAATTTTACCTCACCCTCACTCACCTGTGACCTACCGTAGACCTTTATTAGACCTGCAGAACCCAGAACCAATCATTTGACCTATGGATTCTATTCTAGCTTAGCCTATTAGATTAGATGTATTTTCTTATTATGTTTTCAAGTGAGATACCTAAATCATTTTT
The DNA here is from genome assembly GCA_018340775.1 of Taxus wallichiana var. yunnanensis. Classification (NCBI taxonomy): domain Eukaryota; kingdom Viridiplantae; phylum Streptophyta; class Pinopsida; order Cupressales; family Taxaceae; genus Taxus; species Taxus wallichiana. Next base: position 919,160,309 of record CM031234.1, on the reverse strand, counting down.
AAATGACAATAGGATTTACTTTGTTTACAGCATTAATTTGTTAAAATAGTGGACTGATAGCCATCTAGGAAGTACCATATTTCCTGAATCTAGCTCACGCTAGGCGGTTCACTACCCATATTTTTTAATTCCTTGGTGGTCTTGTTTTCATTACAGTAGTTCCTCATATCCAAAAGAATCTCACGATAAAATATGGATTTGGAAGTCATACGTGCGCAACAACCCATCAACCGACATTTGAACAGGTATTCCTCCTACACCCGTTACCCTACCTATTTTTTCAACACTCCTAAGAAACAATCTAAGAAAAAGGTGAAACATTTTGGCATGCCCTATGGGACCCATCCGGGGTTCATTTCATTTCATTCATTCCTAGGAAAAAATTATGTGTGTGTTTCCCTTCTAAAAAGCGTACACACTAATTTTCTTCCCTGTTAATCCACATCTCCTTTCTATTTGCTCTAAAGGAAACTTTTCTTTTGGTGTAATTAAAAAGAATCATTTCTTCATGTTTTTTGCATTCTAGTGAAAGAGAATCCCTCTTCCTATTCATCTTATTGTGTCATCCAATTTCACATTTTCGATTTGGGTTTTAAAGTCATTGCATTTCATTTTGATTTTTGCATTAGCTCACATTAATTGAGAGTAACCTATATCTTTGGAAGTCATTACCAGGTGATGGTTGACAAATGAATCATTGAAAAGCACTTCTAACATTTTCTCTTTCTCTAAGTCTTACCAAACCACACAAAACTTCAAAATACATACATTCTTAAACAACATCGTACCTAGAAGAAGTTGTAGATGATCACATGATCACGGTACAGTGGGCACTCAGCTCACTGCTTTGTCAAGTCATACTTCAAAGTGAATCCCGCCCCCACCATAACATACCTGAAACCTCACCCTTTAGATCTCCTTCTTTGTAGGAAGTCATCCTCACCAAAAACTCTATTTCACAATTCATGTGTCAGGTCCTAAATAACATAAGCTAAACAAACATAATAGAAAGGGCACTCCTAGGATCGCATTTTCTTAGTGTTTTTACTTGGCTTGTGTTTTGAGGTCAAATATCATGTTCATCACTTCTTTTTGTTCATCCTTGCATGATCCTCATCAAAATTAGTGTATTTCAGCTTCACCGAGTGTGCTTGGGCCATATCATCATCATTTCTAGAATTCTGTCTGATTCTACATCAAATTTTAATTCACAACCACTTTCTTTCATCACTATTTAAATTTCACAATAACCGTCATCGGTTACCTCTGACCGCCATCGGTTATACCCAACCGACATCGGTTCTAGGTCCTTTTGCTAACCTACTCAAAAGGACATTTTCACTTCACTTTCTTCCACTTTCCACAGTCTCTGTCACTGTCATTTTTTCCCATTAATGTTTTACACATCCCCAGATTTGGCATACTTGTCATATTTTTCCTTCGCCTTGTTTTTACTCACTTGTCCATTTCCTACAAAGTGACCAAAGTGATGGTTACCCTTGACCAATGTTGGTTTTACCTAACGGCATTGGTTATCTTGTTTCACATTCCACCCATCATTTGTTACTTCATCCATTTTTATTAACAGATTCACCTATTCCTACTATTCTTTGTATTATTTACAGAAAGGAAGCCCTACCAAGTCAATACTAGTTCACATGGTGCTGACGCGAAGACAAGCAAATGCCCTTATATTCCGCGTCGGTTGCCAACCACTTCACCTAGTCCTTCACCACCTTTTATTTTATCACTTGCCATGGATCCCATCCAACCTACCACTATCACTACCATAGACAAGGAGTTTACATGACTCCTTGAACAGAACCCTGCCACTTTGTAGTTTTACCTTTCCCACTCACCCACCTAAGATGCCTTGGGTCGGTTGATATATGGCATGCACGTATCTATTCCCCCGACTCTCACACCCACTTCCACATTGGATCCATCTAGTTCCGTGCTACCAAAGATCCACTTTATCCCCAGTCATTTTGTAATTAGGTTATGTACCCGCTTTATGACTACCATGTTTGTTACCTTTGTGACACCTATTACATCCATCATACCCTTGACGACTACCCCAAACACAACCTCATTTGCCCCTAATGTCTCATACATACTTATAGCTACACTCCCACCTCCAGTGTCGATGACTCCTACCCCATTTCAGAACATGGTTCTTTCCATTCCACAATCATTATCCCCTATTTCCACTAGGGTTACCATGACCCTTCCACCCCTATATACATACTACCAACAACGGCCTGTTTCATCTATTATTCATTCTAGGTATGTACCCCCTATTTCATTGCCTTCTTCTCCACCACCTTACATGGCAGCCCCATACACTGGAATGCTACCCCCATTATATGCCCAAATCCAACCTCCTCACGCTATATGAGGCATCCAATCATCACAACCCACTAATGACCTAATTAAATTAATGTTGGACAAGATGCGAATCGGAGGCATCATTTTCTAGGTCCCATAACACTCACCTATGATGAGATTTGTAATGATCCTATTCACTCATCCATTCCTATCCATTCATACCATGTGCATTGGGAAATGCCTAAATTCAACCACTTCAATAGCATGGAAGACCCACAACAACATTTTTGTTGTTCAAACATGGGTGTTATCGATCACTCATGATGATGCCCTACTTTTGACAACCTTTCCCATGTCCCTCACTTTGGACTCGCATTAGATTGGTATAGTGGGTTACCCAAACACTCTATATTTTCATTTAATTAAGAATCCCAAGCTTTATTGGACCATTTCTCTATCAATATCACCAAGAAGGTTACCATGACTGATATATATTCCACACATCAATATGAGGATGAATCTATCATAGATTTTATCACTCACTTGTGCACTTGATCAATCAACTTACGTTCTAACTGCCACAAATTGAACTCATCAAGCTCTTCACATGAGCTTGCACCAAACATATCTCCCTAATCTTATAGGTCCAAACTTTTCAAATATTGGATGAGGCATTCACTATGGCACAAAAGTTAGAGATTCGGGCCATCAAAGAGAAGAAAATCTAATTACGAAATAAGAATTTGGCATTCAATTCGAATGAAACCTCTTCTTCTTCCAAACCACAAACCAATTATTCAAAGGCTAAGGGTATCGCTAATGCAGTGGTACTCAAGGCCAGCCCAGACTCATCCGTCCAATTAGGCTACACCCTCATCTAATCTATCACTTGTCCAAGCTTTTGGATTTAGAAAAGAGTAAAGAAAATATACCCCAATTGGGGAACCTTAATATTTTGTTTTAGAAAATATTATCAAAGTGGGAGCCATCACCCTTCCACCAATAAAACCACACACTAGTTTTGACCTACTCTACTCTCCCCATGCCCACGTGGTATAAAGAGCATGATTTCTATAACTATCACCGAGTGAAGGGTCATAGTGACGGAAACGCATCACTTTCAAGAATATTATCCAAGAAATGCTCGAGAAAGGTGAGTTAACTGGATAATCTCAATGCCACCCCAACAAAAATCTACAAATCTTAAAAACACTATTTCCCAATCATGCCCATTCATCTAATCAAACTGGTGAGACATCCACTCACGATACCCATACTTGTGAGGTTCATGCTATTTTTAATGAGGTACCTGTAGCCTCTCAGTTACCTCACATCCCTTCCATAGAGGAAATCCTAGCCCGAAATCCTCCTTCCACATCTGAACCAACCTCCATCATTCCTTCACCAACAGAGGAACACCTTTCATCTCCTACATCACCTACGGAGGGGTCTTCTACTAACATTGAGACCATCTCACCCCTAGCTTCTCCACTTAGAGAACCTTTACCTACCATGCCTCCTCCACCCACAGAGGAGCACTCGTTACCTCCTCCACCCACAAGAGGAGCACCTATCCATTCCTCCACTTATAGAGGAACTCCCATCATCTCTTCCACCCATCATATACCCAATGGAGATACCTTTGCCTCTTGGCGAGCACTCTCCATTGGCTACCCAAAACCCAACAAACCTACTTTCGGCTCTCTTACCCACAGAAGTTGAAGCTGGCCAATTCTCCATCTCTAAGATGCATTTTACAGGAATTCCCATTAGGTCCTCTCCAACTCCACCCACAGACATGTCATTCTCACATTTGGTTGATCACTTAGATTATGTGGATAGGGCTTTGTTATGGGGGCACCTCTTACTCCCTGTCTCGACACAAATGCAAAGATCCGTCGATGACACCTCCACTATCTACCCAAACACATTTCCACCCATCAAACCACATACAACTACTATCACAACTCCTTCCACGATACCCATTAGCACTCATACCACACCCTTACCCATAACCCAACCTATACCTAAACCCAAACCCATACCCACAACATTTACCTCCACTAAACCTATTACCACTTTAGGGGTTACCCCAACCACCAGCCTTACTCATCCACCTATTAAACTAGATTTAGATACATCCTCCAACATCAAAACCACACATACTCTGACACCCAAACCAAAGAAACAAACTCCTTGAACTCATACCCCGACCACACCAATCACACCCACATTTTTCTCATCTACCTTAAAAACTTACTTGTCCAACATGGTTAAGCACCCTTCACCCATCAATAAACCAATAACACAACAACCCATTCCTTCCACACAAACCTCTAACCTACCTGGCACACAACACAACTTATACCTGCACCTACAATGTATCCTTACCACCAATACCTCTAATACCTTCACTATCGCTTCACTATCCACCGCCCTTCAATCCTTGTCCCTCACACCCCAAGTACGAACCACGTCATACCTTCACAAAGACTTCCCATTATCCCCATGGGTAACTATTCCTCTTCCTTCATCTAATTTTCCTTCTAGACCTCGTACACCCACATCACCTTTACCCAAGAAGGTTCGACCTACAAAAAAACCCCACTACCCCACAACAAGGTATTCAAAATAACCCCGCACCCTCCTACCCATCCATCTACTGTATTCCTACACAAACGAACCCAATTGATACCTCAAACCACACTAGAACCTAAGCCCATAGCTTGACTTGATCCTACACTTTCAAAAATATTTCCCCATAATCAACCACACCTACACCCAAACCCACATTCACTTCCCATTGTGATCCACTAACGAGATCCTATGCCAAAATTTTAACCAACCTCCTTGAGACTTCGTTATCACATTACCACCACTCGACCTTATGACCCCCTCAAACCAAAGCCAAAAGGGTTTGATGATACTAAAATTTGTGCATACCATCGTGTGCCAAGGGCACGATGTGGAGAGCTATAAGGCCTTAAAACCATCCTTATCCAATTGTGTCCACTGAAACCAACTTTGATGACGATGACCTTTTTAACAAGGATCCTAGTTCACCAACACCCATTCCCACATTACCCACTCAACAACCACAACCTTCACCCTCACGGCTCCTGAGCCACACACAAAATTTGAAATTAACACGGTTCGCATCGGAGAGAACTTACCATGCCACCACCCAAATGTCATTATGCCCAGCTAACCTCACAAGGTTTTTCTCCTCCGATAAGTTTTTTCCCTTCATTTCGTTATACCACTCACCCTACACCTTCCCCATTTGCCAAATTCCCTCAAATCAACATGATACATGTCACTACATGTGTGTAGAAGGGAAAAGACAAGGCAATTGACCCACCAACCAATCCTATACCCCACATACCATCGGCACCCATACCTAAAATAACTATCCACAATCCTACATACCCCATTTCTAACAAAGATCACACATCACACCATGCTCAAACAACTACACCAATCTCCCCTCAAAATTTCCTTATACAACCTCATCTAAACCTCGGAATCCCATCGTCAAGCTCTTATTGAGGTTCTTCAATCTATTGAGGTTTTACCCAATGACCCTACACCCATAGCCTCCATTATCACACCCTATCATGTACCCTATCTCACCAAATTACCACCTTCATCCTCACCTCACCTTGTTCACCAAGTGGCCTCCTTAGCTTCTAAAAGGAAGAAATCGTGCCATACCAAAACGATGACCCAGCACTCCACCCTCTTCATCTCTCATCCACATTGATGACATATGGATACCCCATGTGATGATTGATGGAGGCGCTAGTATTAACATCATTTCATCCCATGCATTCTCTAAAATGTGCATACCGACAATTACATGGATAAACATCTGGTCATGTTGCGTTCATTCAATGATGCTATCACTAACACACTAGGCATTGTCATCCTTCATGTTCATGTGGGTCCCCACACTATTCCAGAATTGTTTTATGTTTTGGAGGGGCAACTCTAATATAACTTGTTGCTTGGTAGAACTGGATCCATGTCATGGGTTGTGTTCCTTCCACTTTGCATCGTTGTGTAAAGTTTAAACAATAGGGACACACTTATACCATTCCAGCTGACCCATCACCTTTTCAAACATGCAATATGCTTCACCGACCCAATGATGTGCTCATACCGCAAGCCGTCTACCTCTACGACCACTACCACTTCAACTACACCTCCACCTACTAGTACAACCACTACTTTCACCGCACATACCACCTTTATTCCTACCGCTACTATAACCTCCATGGCTGACCCATTAGCTACCCAATCCATTAACTCCACCTCCGCATCGACCCCCGACACATCATCCATACTAGTTACCTACATACCAACCATGGATCCCTTTGAGGGTTTTTTTCAATGCCTTACTCTGGGGAGTACCGCCTATATAGTGTCAACACATTCCTTACTCCACACGAGTATGGAAGCCTTCACCAACACCCTTGCTATGATCACCATATAGGAGAATACCTCCTTTATGGTCCTCCTCATCTTTGTACTAGTCTCACCTATGGGGGACTTGATACTACCACTTACATACCTAAACCACCATCACAACCCCGCCCATTTTCTGCTGACTTCCAATCACTTACCAATCACCATTTCACCCACACCTTCCTACACCACTATGCATGGAAGGGTTTTGGTTTTGGATTTTACTGAGCAAGGCCACCATACCGTTATTCCATGTACCACCCGCAAACATAATGACCGTAGTGGTATCGGCTTCCTCGAACCTCCTACCAAACAGGCATGCATTGAACTCATGGAAGACCCTAGCCCTCCTCCACCTTCATCTTCATCACTACCTTCACCCACTCCACCTTCATCACCACCCTCACCGACAGAGTCGATGGATCTTGAATCTATCCCTCCTAAAAAAAAATTTCATAAACACCATTTCCTTGGGGCCTTTGACTTATCAACACGAAGGTGAGGCCCCTTCCACTCTCCCATTCCTGTATCCTGAGATGATCGATGATGACACACCTACCATTAACATCATTCAATGTCAGGATGATGAATCCATACTCACCTACCTTGGTGTAGAAGACTCATATATTCATCAGGTCATTACCCTCTGAGACACAAACCATGTTGAATGAATTGACTATCGAGATCAACATTCATACTCAAGATGACCCACACATCCTAAAGATCAGACAATCTTTAGATGCTATTGAACAGGAAGCCATCACTTATTTTCTCCAAGATTATAACAATGCTTTCACTTGGTCTTATGCGGACATGTCAGTATTGACCCAACCATAGTGGTCTATAATATTGTAACCATTCCCAATGCTAAACCTATCAAACAAAAGCTGAGGAAAATGCACCCTCGCATTTCTCTTCTCATCAAAGAAGAACTTCAATGCCTTCTTTCCATTTCCTTCATCTTACCCATTGATTATCCTCGTTGGATTTCTAACATTGTCCCTATTACTAAAGAAATAGGGGGACTTTGCATTTGCACGGACTTCCATGACCTCAACCTCACCTTTACGAAAGAAAACTTTCCCTTGCACAGTATTGATCAATCTGGTTGGCCTTACCACTGGTCACGAGATGCTCTTACTCATGGATGGCTTCTTGAGTTATAACCAAATTTTTCTTTCCCTAGAAGATCAGCACAAGATCACATTCATTACCCCATGGGGAAAATTTTTTTCGATTCATGCCTTTTGGCCTTAAAATGCTAGTGCTACATATCAGTGTGTTATTACTTACATCTTCCATGATAGCATGCATCACATATTGGAGGAATACGTGAATGATCTCTTGGCTAAATCTAAATGTCACACCGAGCACCTTACCATCCTCAAAACCATCTTTGACCACCTCATTAAATATTGCATCCACCTTCAACCTAAAAAGTGTGTCTTCGCGGTTCTCTCAGGAAAGTTCCTAGGATTTATTGTTTCCCTCCATGGTATAGAAGTTGACCCTACCAAAGTCAAGGCCATTCTAGAAATTCCTCCACCCACTAACCTTAAACAACTTCATAGCCTGTAAGGTAAATTACATTCCATTCACTATTTCATTTCATAATTATCTGATTGGTGTCAACCATTTCATCATCTGCTTTAGAAGGATGTCTCCTTTATATGGGATGATGACTATCACAAAGCTTTTGAGGCCCTAAAACAATACCTTCTCCAACCACTTGTATTCATTCAACTTAAAGATGATCAACCTTTTTACCTATACATATCAGCTACCGATCATTCATTGGGAGCCATGCTCGCTCATCGCGATGAATAACACAGGAGCAGGTGGTTTATTACATAAGCCATACTCTCTTGGACTATGAAACTGATACAACCATCCCAAAAAACTTTGCTTAGCATTAGTTTTTGTTGCCACCAAACTCTGCCATTACCTACTCAACCACAAAACCTATGTTGTGACCAACACTAATCCTTTACACTTCATGTATGCCAAACCTTATCAAAATCAATGCACCACGTGATGGCTTATGCTTTTAGCTGACCTTGACCTTGAATTCATTCACCAAAATTCCATCAAGGGCCAAGCTATAGCCGACCAACTGGCTGACACACCTATTTCTAGGGACCAACCCTCTAATTTTGACTTTCCTAATGAATCCATTGCTACCCTTTCCTTGGACGAACCCCCTTACCAAATGACATTGTTCTTCGAAAGTTATAAGTGTCAGCGTGGGGGTGGGGATGGTGTTATCCTCAATCCTCTTGATAGATAACCCATGCCTTTGTCTTTCAAACTAGACTTTGACTACACCAATAATATTACCAAGTACGAAGCACTCGTACTTAGGTCTCAGAGCCGCCTATGCCCTAGATGTCAAATCCATTCACATCTTTGGTGATTCACAATTGGTCATAAACTAAGTCAATGGTATGTACCAATATAGTAACGAGATACTTCAAAAGTATAAACATCATGTAGACATACTTTTGACCACCTTTGATCGTTACACCCTTCAAACCATCCCACATTCAACCAATAAATTTTTAGATACCATGGCACCTTTTAGCTTCCCAAATACCCACTTCCCCTGCCGATTCCAAAATATTTGTCACCATACAACACCTCCATTCACCTTCTTATTTACCTCATGATGTTTACTCAATCGGAAATGACACCCCTAACCCGAGTGACCTTTGGTATAAACAATACCACAACAACCTTTCCTATCCATCTTACCTCCCGATCTCACCCGTAACGGACAACGCGCCTTCCTTAAAAAGGTCTCCCATTTCATCATTCTAGGGGGACTCCTCTATAAGCATGGATTTGATGGTATTCTTTTACGATGCGTCACAAGTTCTGAAAGTCCTTATACCATTAACGAGGTTCATGATGGCATATGTGTGGGTCACTGTAGTGGCCTTGCTATTGCTAAGTGTATTCTTCACCTAGGCTATTACTAGCCGACCCTTAACCATGATTGTTGTGACTATGTCAAATGTTGTGTAAAATGCCAACAACATTCCAACCTTCATCATACACGCAAATATGTCTTACAGTCGCTCGTGACCTTTGGCCCTTCTCTCAATGGGGTTTGGATCTTATCGATAATTTAATCCTCATTCTTCCCAACGCCATCAATGGATCATAACTAATACCGAATACTACACAAAATGGGTAGAAACCATACCACTCATCTCTACGAAAATCGAGAAAATATGTGATTTTGTTAACCATCACATCATTTTCCGCTTTGGTTTCCCTCATCGCCTCATCACTGACAATGGAAAACAATTCAAAAACAAAACATTACAAAAAATCTGCGACGCCTTAGACATTTAGCTTAGTTTCTCATCACCTTATTACCCACAAACCAATGGCCAAGCCTAATCCACTAAAAAACACTCAAAAAAATTCTCATGAAAGTGGTTGACGATACTAGGAAGGATTGGCATACGCACATTCCTTTTTCCCTATGGGCATACCGCACTAGTATTCACACTTCCACTGCAGCCACACCCTTTTCTCTTGTCTATAGTACAGAGGTTGTTCTTCCTCTTGAAGTCTAGATCCCCTCACTCTATATTTCTTTCCATGACATGTTCACCGATGATCAATTTCATTAGGACCATTTATCACAACTAGAGTTATTAGACGAACATCGTCTTAACGCTCTGGATCACTTTCAAGTTTACCAACAGCGTATCAAACATACTTATGAAAAACGTGTCCATGAACAGACCTTCCAAATCGGTGACCTTGTCCTAAAAGAAAATCAACACGTAACCAAAGCAGAAAAAAGTAAACAGGGAAAATTCACTCCTAATTGGCTTGGACCATACATCGTAACTCATACCTATGGATTGGGTGCCTATCGTTTATCCTCACTTGATGGTAAACCCAAACCTAGGCCCCTTAACACCTTACATCTTCGACCATTCTATTGTTGACTCGTTGTCCTATCTCACCCTTTGTATCTTTACAGGCTCGTCCCTTGAGTGCTACCCACTCCATACACCTCCCTAATGATTACACAAGAATCATGTGAGTACCCGTCACTTGTTCTCTTCTCTTGAATATGTGTACCACAACAATGCACATAGCATGATTCTCATGGATACTTTTCATCTACCTTTAGATGAGATCCCATGGTCGTTTCACCTTTCCTTTTGAACAAGGGTCCTATCCTCCACCTTGGTCTTTTCCATGACTTCAAAACCTCACATGGGACCAAAATCCTTGAGTCAAACTTCAAATAAAAAAGATGACTCTCTTAAAAGGACGTCTTCCTCTTGACCAATTGCTGCTATAAATAGACTACTCCCACAAAGGACAGCTATGTAAAGCTCTTTAAAAAAAACAAGAGCAAACCGAAGCTACCCGCATCGATCATCTTCACGAAGACCTCAAGGATTTCATTTTTTCCCATATAGACTTCCACATCGATCAGTCTATCTCAACTATAAGTCAAAACAAAAAAAAAAATTAGTCATGGACTTGTCTGTTATGACTTGGGAGCTCTTGCCCAAAAGCCCTGTCACTCAAAATAGATAAAATTAACTACCTTTCACCCACCTTACCATTTCCACTCTCATTTTCTACATCACCTCAAGGGACATCTTGGAATTCTGACATTTGGTGATCTTGTGACTACCTTCATCGTAGAATAGTTAATCATGCAATGCCTTTTAGGTCTTGTGTTCATCACCCCCTTCAAGGTATGATCTACTCGGTATGATCCTACCCAATTAGGTGGCTCTATTGCCCTCCTCTCATCTTTTAACCATCTTTTTGATGTTTTGATTACCTTATACGGGACTTGGTACTCGACGCTTACCTTTGGGGTAATCCTCTTCTTTCACCATAATCACCTTCACCTACATCATTTTACCTATAATCTACCCACACCTAACAAACCAAAACCCACAACATGCCCAAGCACCTATCGACTCATTTTCACACCTTCTCATTTTCTTCCCTAGCTTATGGGAGAACTACATCGGTTTGAGGTTCCTTTTTGTTAGGACTATGTAGGTAGCACTCTGAAGGCATGGGGCCCTTGGAGGTTAGCTCGGCCATTTTCTCTACCCTAAACAATTCATCAACCATGCCTAACTCACCATTTACCCCACATTTCACTTAGTTCCCCTTTTCTAACAAAATTGGAAATTAAGCCACATACATAACAAGTTGTTTACCATAGCATACATTTATTACACCTACCATTTCTCTATCATCACTATGCATAGATTATACCACATCTCACATATGACCCATAGTATCATTCATTACAAAACAAATAATGAATCACAACTTCACCTACTTTCAACACAACCATGCCTAACAAACATAACTCAATCATGCCTAACCAACTTGACTCATCCATGCCTAAACCAACCTGACTCGACCATGCCTATAACCTGACTCGATCCATGCCTATATCCTGACTCGATCCATGCCTAACCAAACCTAACTCAATCCATGCCTAAACCAACCTAACTCCATCACACCTAACTCACCTAATTTCCATAATCAAAACAACAAATCCATATCTCATCTAATACAAGCCATACATCTAATATCTCATAAACATATTAGCACATCACCAAATACCACAAATCTCATCATATAAATCAATAAATGTGTGTCTCAAAATACATGCCTATCTCATCATGGCCATCATCTCAAAAATGTCGGCATGTAGGTCGATCTACAATACAAAATGTCATCAGCATGCAGGATGGTATCATATATACAAAATAATGAATCCATACAAAAAAATTCTTCAGCACGTAGGCCGGTATATGCTCAAAATATATAAAAAAATCACTCATACATCCTTACCATCTATGGCACGCAGGCCGGTATATATATCACCAATAAACACTAGTATACATCTAAAATATGGAGGTGCATATCAAACATCTTGTCGGATGTCCTCCATCTTTGTTTCACCTACACCCTTAGCCTCCTATGCCCCTACTGGAACATCACCTCGCTCTAGTCACCATGCACTAGTGGCCTCTCCCTGATCAAGCCTCGGAGCTCGTTGCCCTCTTGTGCTCTCCACACTATGTGTGTGGGATCTCGTCCTCTCACTAGATGCCTGTTGTGCCCTGTACTCTCTATAAGAGAGGAAGTCTATCTCAGCTGCCATGAACTGTTCCTGATAGTATCACACCTCACCTAGGGCATCTCATAGCCTAGATATAGGCATGGTTTGCGGTGGTCCCATAGGTCTCTACCCCTATATCTACCCTACACCAACCTGTGAACTGGGACTAGCTCCCTACAACTATGGTGGTTCCCCCTTCCTCTGTGCCTATGGTGGTGCCCCTATCCCTTTGCCTATATTTGGGCCTAGTAAGACCCTAATCTATGCCTAGGTTGTGGCCAAATGAGGATGTAATCCTACCACCACCGATCGATCTGTAAGGCTGCCACCTGACCATCTCTGTCTCCATCTCCTCCTCTCTCCCTTCGCCATTTGGGCCTACAAATCGCCACTTGTACCCATAGCTCTGCGACCTCTGCCTCTCGACCCTCTATTTTTTTCTCTGCAGAATACCTATCTGTGTGATCAACGTTGCTACCTACCCCTATAGGGCGTCTCTCTACACATCGGTAGCTAAGTCTTACTTCTCGGGTCTCGGTGGTATGGCTGATAACTGAGCCACCCACCACCGTATACCTATCTATGCATCTGGTGTCATCAATCTTCCCATCCACTGGCTGCTCCTCCTCTCTTTTCGGCATTTGTAGGCTATGGTAGAGGGAGAGGCCTCTCCACATCATCTCTCCGATACTATGGGAAGGGCGGAGGAATATCTTGTACAAGCCCGAACTACCGTCAAACCCTATTAACCGGGATCATCTCATCCTCCCCGGCATGGTGACCTTGTATCCACCTCTCTAGCTAGAGCTCAGCTAGCTCCTCGTGCATATACCTATATGAGGGGAAGCCCACATATGGCCTCTAAATAATGTCCACTCTGGACAACCCCTCCAACAACTACCGAAAATGGGCCACATCATATGTCAGCCTATCTGACCTTCGCTCTCCTGCAACCGGCACCCATATCCTATATCCCAACTACACACATCTCGGTGGGAATGCATCTACTCGGGGCATCCCTATCAATCAAACACAGACTATGTGCTCGTAGGCCCAACAATGTGCAGTATAAATGTACAACACAAGCTAAACCTGCATGACACCACCCATATGCCCACAACTCCTATAAAGTTGCACCAAGAATGTTGGTGCCCAGGCGAAGTGTGTCTCATGTACCATCATATCATGGAGCACCCCCATCAATGATCAGGGAAAGCATCCACCCTCTGCATCAGGTAGTGCATAGCAGCACACTGCCTCCATTAATAAAACTACTAGCCTCATCTCATCCGAATGGGCTAGGTACATATCACCATAGCTCAAACTGGTGCTTTATGGAAACTCAACTCCACCACCCCCTCACCAAATAAATTCCTGATCAGCTCCTTTGAGGCCTCGAAGGAGATTGAATACACCTTGGCCCCCAATATGGGTAACCTTAGAATCCGGAATATGTGCTCCAGGGTGATAGACATCTCACCCGTCATAAGGTGGAATGTATTGGTCTTAAATTCCCATCTATCAATGAGGGTGACCATCAAACTAGGCTACTAAACAACATGTCGGTAGCACCGAATACCACTCAAGCCTACTACCTCCATGTGTTGTAGCTCCAAAGGGGTCACTAGGCCATGCAATGTCACCAACAGCGGTAGAACCCTATCTCACATATGTAACTGCGATCGACCCTACATTCAATCCAAAGCACAACATTAATCTACCTTTACCATGACCTTATTCCTCGCTTATCATTACCCACCACCGTATTTTTATCTTACCCATCTCAACCACCTAACTTACATCATTTTTTTGGACCCTTGAACCTAAAATCCCGACCGGTGCCGCTTATCCTAATCCGACTCCGGTCACCCTTAAACTAGAATCGGTCACCTATATGGTGACTGATATCGGTTCGACATAACCAATCATGGTTCCATGTAACTCGCATCATCACCTATTAGGTGGTTGATCCTGGTTCTACCCGATCGACGCCGATCACCGTTGAAAAATATCTCGTGACTTCCCAAACCCCCTTTTTCTCAAACCCTCCCACCTATCCCTTTTACCCCACCTACACTGACCTACATTACCCCACAACCCCTCCCCACCCCACCTATCCAATTTCCTATCCCTCCCCCTCTTTTTTGCCCATTTTTCCCCCACCCAATTTAACTTTTTTCCCACCCACAAAATAAAAACACCCACAAAACTCTACTCAAACCAATTATTACACCATCTACTCTATCTAATTAACATTAAAGAGTTGGGCACTTACCTCATCGCATTGCCACCATCTCGGTGGCACGTCTGGCCATTGTGCTAGTGGTCTACTCGATCCCTCTCCCACCTCTACCATCACCAAATATCTACCCACACCCTCCGACCACTCAAATCCCTTGCTACGATCTCGTGGACCCGCTACTCACCAACCCAACCACCATCAACCCACACTGCCAACTCACTGTCCCATTTCCTCCGGATGCTTTTCTCACTTTTCTCTCTTTTTTTCCTTTCTTCACTTCACAATTCACAAATGAATAATAAAAATGTGGATTTTTTGTTTTTATACCAAACCCGACCTAACCGACATCGGTTACCCTTGACCTACATCAATCTTTGTCCTACCTAATCGTTGCGGTTATCCTATACCGACGTCAGTTATCCATGACCACCATCGGTCACCCTTACCTACACATTGCCCTTACTTTTCCATTTTACCCCACCCTCTACCTTGCTCTTTACCCCATACCTTTACCCAACCCATTACCTTACCTTTCCTGACCTCATCATTTACTACCTCCATTTGTCCTCCTTTGGGGACTCATTATTTTACCCTTACCTTGGCCTTACCCGTGTTGTGATCTTGATATTTGGACCTGGACCATTGCTAGTGACCTTTGACCTCATGTGTTTGCTATACCTTGTGGCACTGTTACCTATGTTGATTGACCCAATGACCTTACCTAGCCTATTACCGTGACTATTTATCCTGACCCTACCTTTGGTGTACCAAAACATACCTAAACATTCCTACACCTAACCTACGTTGTGCTTCCTGACCTTATCCTATACCTTGGATACTAGATTCACTTAAACCTTGTTTAGATAAACCTATTAACCTTAGGTGATGTAGAGATTTCTTGCTCTTTAACCCAGATGGCGTGTTGTAGTTTATACATGTGCGTACATTTGACTGCTATTCTACCTTGACCCCGACCCATTACCTAGATTTCCCAAGTAGACCTTTCACTCCTTTTTCCCTATACCCACTTTCCTTTTCTTCACATTTACCTTTTATCAAACCACTCACCACTTTATCCTGCTACCTCATTAGCTCCTGGTTTGAGGGGGATCACCTTCACCATCACATGGGGCAACCACATCTTATTTTTGTTAGCATTACTTACCAATACAAGCTACGCAACAAAAAGGGGCAAAATGTAGACACTAAAATTAGGTCACACTCCCCTTTTGTCCCTCGACATATAAGCACCCTTTATTACATTTACCTAGCCATGACCCCCTTCACCCCATTAATATTAATTTAATTTAATTAATGCATTATCCTCATTATATTCATTATTTAAATATCTTATTTAAAATAATATCTAAACATATAGTTCACTTAGACACCTCACCAACCTAACTCAACCTAAGACCTATTCTTAGCAAGTTCCCATAAGTAACTAAGACTTACCCAAACCCTAAAAATCAATGCTTACATTCCCTCTAACCACATTCCCACATGCTCACAAGAAGCTCCCAATCTAATTTGTGGGATATAAACATGAGATCCAGGAAATCGAGAGGATCTCCTAAGTTTGGTAAACCTAGGATATCCCACCTTGACCGATGTGTTGGTTAACCCTAACCGTCACAGGTTAAGCCAGACCTCCATCAGTTACCCCTTTTAACCCCTAAACTACCTTATTCTCAAGGTTGGCAAACATTGGGAGAAAGTTGACAAGAAATAGCACATCTTAGAGAGATAACGCATCTTCAGAGAGCCAATTCCAGTGAAAACTCACATCTAAGGAAGGAGATTGAACATCTTCTCCCACACACCATCCCAACCACAATCTGATCTATCCAAGTAAAGAGGAGTGTACATGTAGTCCATGCGGAAGCTTTTCTTCGATTGGTGATCACTTACACCTTACAAACCCATCATCATCCCCTACATCCTTCACACACAAACCTTCGAGAATGGAATCCAAGTGAGTATAACATCATACTTCTCTATTTTATTTCATTTCATCATTATTGTATCACCCATTGTCTATCTTGCTCCCTATCGACCCTTTTCAACATTTTCACCTCCATAGACCCATTAAAACCTCACAAAATCCTACTCCATCCACCCAATACCTCATCCTGACCAACCAAAATCCTTTGTGCAATCACAAAGGAGACCAAAACCCTATTCTGTGACATTTCCAGATCTCACAGGATAATGGCACACCAGTTATACCTAACCACCGTCCATCACCCCCAAGACCGACACCAGTCTCTCTGTGTTTTCCCACATAGCCTTAAACAAATACCTACCCACCTAATTTTACCTCACCCTCGCTCACTTGTGACATACCCGAGACCTTTATCGGACCTTGAACCCGTAACCAATCATTTGACTTATGGATTCTATTCTAGCTTAGCCTATTAGATTAGATCTATTTTCTTATTTTGTTTTAAAGTGAGATACCTAAATCATTTTAAAATAACAATAGGATTTACTTTATTTACAGCATTAATTTGTTAAAACAAAGGATCGATGACCATCTAGGAAGTACCATACTTCCCGGATCTAGCTCATCCTAGGCGCTTCACTTGCCCATATTGTTTAATTCCTTTTGGTGGTCTTGTTTTCATTACGGTAGTTCCTTCTAGCCAAAATGAATCTCTCACGATTAGGCATGTGGAATTGGAATTCATACGTGCACAACAACCCATCAACTAAAATTTGAACAGTATTCCTCCTACACCGTTACCCTATATGTTTTTTCAACACTCCTAAGAAACAATCTAAGAAAAAGGTGAAACACATGACTTCAACACAAGGTTTTAAAAAACTGAGAAGGCTGATAGTTAATCTGAGGCCTTGTGATGAATCTTGTTTAATCAAATATGCATTTGCATTTGATAAGCAAGTAGCCTATTACCTAAGAGACAAGAACCCTACCAATTTAAGGTAGGCTTTCACCATGGCACTTCAAATTGAAAATAACATTAAGGCCATTAGAAACCTCTCAAGAGAGATGGTGTAAAATTTATAGACCCTGAAAACCCTCAAGTTAGTAAGGAGCTATTTTGGAGGAGGTTGTGAAAACTTTGGTAGGGTTTGTCAAAGAAATCTCATATAAGTTGGCAAGAGCCGAGAAAGGAATTGGGCTGATTTCACAAGGTCAGCCAAGAGCACAAAACCATGATATATTTTCCAATCATCCTAGAGGTGATCAAAGGGTAGATGATAGAGGGAAAGGACCTATGGGGTCTGCAAATAGACATCCTCAAGCACATGAAGGAAGAGTGTTACCTGATCCCTTAACTGTTAGGGTTGTTTTTGTTGAAGAGGTTGTTGATATTGATTGGTGTAATAGGTGTTTTCTGCCCCATCCTCCATGTGAAGTGGACCAACAAGAAGGTGAAAATAATAATGATAATGGTACTAATGAGGATATTTGCATGGTGGGCTGTTCTTCAAGCTCACAAGGAGGAGCAACATCTATTTAAGTAATAAGTGCTAGGATCACATACCTTTTGGGATTGCATCAAACGGGTACAATTTTTTTCTTCCCCATACTCTTGTAGTTAATGTAGTGCAATCTTTTGAAATTCCTAACAATGACTTTGAATACTTAAGAGCTTTGATGATTAAGAAGTATGATGTTGGTATCCCTTCAAGGAAGATAGATAATTTTCTATGAATGTTGTTGTAGCTCAAGAGAAAGATTATAACACTAGAAGCAAGGTTATTAAGGGAGTTGGGCCTTAAGCCAAACCTAAAACACCCTTGCTCACAAGCATTCCCAAAGAAGCTCCTAGGAAAGAAACACTTGCCAAAAGCTCTACTGCCCCAAGCAAAAATTGCAGTCCTCCTCATGCCCAAGCTGCTAAGAATCCTTTACCATCAAATGAATCTTCTTGTCTCCCTTCCAATGTTGTTTTTCCAAAGAGTGTTCCCTATGACATAGCCCAAGTATTGAGCCAAATCAAATTAAGTGTTCCAATCATTGAGTTGCTTATAATTCCTGAGCATAAGAAGAGAGCATTTGAGTACTTGGGGTTGAAAGAAGAGAAGAATATTCTAGGTAGAAATGTAAATGTTGTTGAAAATCCTCCTCAGATCATTGTAGACCTTGGAACACCACCAGCAATAGAGGATTTTGGAGAGACACCTGAGGTATATTTGGGGACATCTTTGGTTGATTCCCAATTGAATGTTGATCCATTTTTCACAACTTTGATTATAAAGGATAGGTTACTTCACAATTGTATGTTTGATTCTGGTGCATCATATAATGTCATGCCTCTAGAAGTCATGAATGAGTTGGATATCAAATTAATAGTAGCCTATGGAAATTGTACTACCATGGACTCAAGAGAAGTGTCGGTAGTTGGTTGTGTGAAATTTTTGGTAGTGCAGCTCGCATCTTATCCCAGGAGAAATTTAAAACTTGATGTTGTGATTGTTGATTGCCTTGCCAAGTGGGGTATGTTATTATCAAGAAAGTGGGCTGCAAGTGTTGGAGGGAGTATCCAAATGGACATGTCTTTTACTACTATTCCCATTAATGGCAGCCTTGTCAAGCTCTATGGAGAAAAGAAAATGTTACATCTAATTGAGGATCCAAATAATGCTTCCTATGAGGTGTTGTTTGCTGAGGTTGATGCTGATAATTTTATTGGTTTTGCTGATGGAAAAGAACAAAAAATGGATCAGTTAAAGTTTCTTGAGTAGGTATGTTCTCCTTGAACCTTGCTATTCAATGGAGCTTGCTCTAAATTTGGAAATGGTGCTAGTGTAATTCGATTTCTCATAGATTGGAAGAATTTGTTTTTTCTTTCAAGCTTAATTTTGAATGTACTAACAACATTGCTGAGTATGAATCCTTGTTGTTGGGTCTAAGAATTGCATGGAAGTATGGTGTTAAGGACATCATTGAAAAGGGAGATTCAGAGTTAGTTGTCAAATAAATATGAAAACTGTATGCTACAAAAATCATCGGATGAAGCAAAGATAAGCATGTAGTTTGGGATCTAATTGAAATGTTTGATTCTTTCAATATTATGCATCATGATAGAAGTTTGAATTCTACTTCTGACAAGTTGGAAGTTTTGGGGTCAATATTTGGAGATTGTATGATTTCACTTTATTGTGAGTATAATGTGGAAGTGTTAACTAGACCAGCTATCTCTCGATAATATCAAACATTGGAAAGTGTTTGATGATGATGCTCAAGTGCAAAGGTTCTTGCAAAATCAAGGTGAGTTTGTATATCAGCATATTGATTGGGAAATAATGGTGTGTGTGGCTGAAGGAAGAGAGACTTTTTTGGAAAATATATTATCCAATTGAAAACTAACACCATTCCTAGAGGTCTTATTGCTCTTGAGTCAAATTTTAGCCCTACTGATTGCATCATCAATAGAAACATGTCTTCCTCAAGGGATGTGGAAGATCATGACTTGGGAACAAAGGATAAATCAAGAAAAGTTTGGTTGGGCAATAGCCTAAACAAAGAGGAGAAACAGATCTTATGTTCACTATTACGAAATATCAAGACTGCTTTGCACGGTCATATTCGAGCTAAAAGCATATAGAGAAGACTTATTTCAGCATGAGATCCCTCTTGAAACAAATTCCAAACCATTCGATATAAAGAAAAGTCCAATTAATCCACTCCTCTCCATGAAAATTCAAGATGAATTGAAGAAATCAAGGAGGGAGGGATCATTCAGCCCACAAGGTATTCATCTTGGGTTGAAAACCTTGTGTCAATTAGAAAAGAAGAATGGAGATATCAGACTTTCTGTAGAATTCAGAAATCTGAATAGAGCTTCACCGAAGGACAATTGTCCTTTTCCAAACATGGAGAACATGTTGCAATTAGTGACTAGATTTGAATTGTTGTCCACCTTTGATGGTTTCTTTGCTACAATCAAGGTATTGTCAAGGATTCTGTAAAGATTTAAAACTACCTTTACCAATCCTTGGGAACATATGTTTATGTGAGAATTCCTTTTGGTCTCATGAATGCTAGAGCTAATTTTCAAAGAGAAATGGATGTTGCTTTTTCTAGTTATATAAATGACTTCATTGTAGTTTATCGGATGATGTGACTATGTTTTCAAGGATCGAAAAGGACCACTTACAACATTTGGAAAGGATGTTGATCAATGTAAAGAGTTTGGAATATCTCTCAATCCAAAGAAGTGTCACTTTGGGGTGCAAAAAGCCAAGCTGCTTGGTCATATTGTTTTAAAGGCTAGTGTCATGATTGACCCTGAGAGAATAGAAGCAATCAAAGAAGTGCCAGTTCCAAAACAAAGAAGGGCAATAAATCTTTCTTTGGGAAAATCAATTTCATTAGAAGGTTTGTGTCCAATTTTGTTGAGTTAACTCTTCCTATCACATACATGTTAAATAAAGATCAAGTTATCAAATGGGAGGAGGCTTTTGTTCAAGCTTTTGAAGGAATTAAAGAAGCACTTAAACATGCACCTATCTTGGTAGCTCCAGACACTTAAAAAGCCTTTCCAAATTTTCTCTTTTAATTTTGAAAATACTATTGCATTTGTTTTTCTCCAAAAGGATGAAGATAGGGCTGAGAGGACTATTGCTTTCTTCAGCAAGGCTTTACAAGATGCTAAGTTGAAATATATAATCATGGAAAAACAAGCATTTGCTTGGTGAAAGAAACAAAAAAATTTCAGGCCTTATATCTTAAGTTCAAAAGTTGTTGCTTATGTTCCCCACACAATGGTAAAAGATGTCTTATCGTAGATGGAGATTTCAAGTAAGAGATGTAGGTGGGTTAAAAA